>JAMPIV010020129.1:0-63455 GCA_024509875.1 Oreohelix idahoensis | reverse complement strand
ATTTGAATCGCAGTTAGCGCAATTGTGATTATTATTCACTCTTTGTTTGGGACCGATGTTATATCTAGCTTCCCAATTAGCATTGTTGTGTTTACCATCTCTCATTTGATCAAAATATCTGCCAGATGGATATTGTTGTCTTTTAGCACAATTATCATAACACTGACAACCGTTAGTGTTACCACTCATTTTGCGCACAGGGTTGCTAAGGCATCGCTGTGCGCAGCTGACAGGTACACACAACTGCATCCGTGCTGAAAGCTAGCTATTTGTTAAAGTGTGACCTATATGTAAATTAGGGTATGACGTAGGCAATGTCTGCGGCGAAAAACGAACGGTTAACGTTCGGGGGTCACTGGCATTTGATGTGTTCGTCCTAATGGACAGTGTGTGTTTTAGGAGTTCCTTACTGGGGTCCTACATTCTATTCATTTATTGTCAGATTATCTACTGACACTACTTCAAGAATGTGTGTTTGAGTTATGTGTGGCAAGACGGCAGACAGAAGGTAGTACGTAATTGTGTAATTCATATTAACATTCATGACAATGTCGTTTTGGACTAATTGCAGACAGTTTGACATCTAACGGTACAGCTGTATAGTTCATCAGTGCTTACTGCCAGAGATAATATATTTATTATGGAGCATCATTTGTTATTCAAATGTCTCAATGTGTGAAGTACCCAGTGTTGTAAATATCGTCAATTAAAGATCGTGTTAATTGTACGATGGACTGAGCGTACTTATTTCAAGTTGGTCTGACTGCATATACATTTGAATGTTATACATGCCAATCCACGACATAGCGACATGTGTTACCGATAACCTTTACAACTACCAATAAACACGAGGTAACACCCAATGGTGGCCAGCAAACAGGAGTTTGTTTTTTTCCAATTCGAAATTCATCATTATGAAGCCTTCTGTCTGTGCCACTTTTACAAAATTTGCGCTATCGGTGAGCCATACTTTTCAGCGCGTACAAACTGCACTGCGCAGCTTCAGTTGACCTTTTCGCGTCAGCAGCGAATTAGCGGCAGGATCCAAAAACATCAACAAGCCTACTACAAACTTATTAATTTTGATGCGGTCAAGAGTTTGAACTATTTTTATTGTCATCAATGACATTTCTATAAGTATTTGCATCAGTTTTGGCAGCAGAATTTCAACTTTCTTCGAAATTGATCAAGCTCAGCGAAGATTTTCAGCCTCCAACCCACCACGTCTTGCACAGACAGACAAGACAAGATAGCGTATCCGGCAACAAAAAATTTTTTTTTTTAACAACAATGAAGAATTTCAACACTGTCATCCTCCTATAGTGAGAGTAATCGATTCCATTCTGTCCAGTACCATACCTGGGGAGGATTCACTATAAGCTAAGTGGTCTAGCTCTTGTCGGCTTAGTTTAGATATATCCTGTGCAGAGCCTTTTGTTTTCTGCATGTTTTGTGTTTCTATGTGTATTTTAAGGGGGTACGGTGAAGGACTTGATCATAGGATAACATCCCGCTCTGGTTGGGCCTAAGATCAAGGTTGTCTTTAGGATTGGTAGGTGATTATTTCAGGATTGAGGGTCTGGCGCACATGGCCGAGTGGATAACGCTTCACCTGAATTAATCATATCCTTTTTCCGTTTAGTTGTGTCGTCACGTGATGCTGGGTGTTCAAGTTCGTTGAGTGTTTCTGATTATTTCGTTTTGGCAACATTATTGTTTGTACACGATTGATCATACCTTGCTGTCCCTCAGTTCCTTTGTGTATTAAATGTGGTAAAGCGTGTTTGTCTTGTTATTTTGTTAGACTAAGCATTGTTATTTTTATTTTTACTTAAATACATTTTTATTTATTTTATTTTATTTTTTTAATGATTTTTCTACATTAGTATTGTCTTTCTTGGCTTGTTGTACTGTGTCCTGGTCATAGTTTGTCTTGTCTACTTCACGAGATTAACATATGCTCACATAATATTTTTCACTTGCTTTATCTTGACATTTATAAGAATTTGCATTGGTACTGCTAATTACTATATAGTACACATTTTACATCACAAGTAAGTCATTTATAACCTTCGAACATGGCTACTCTGGAGCATTTTATTCTATTGGGAGAAAAACTTGGTAAGCAGGGACAAGCTTTGGAAGAGTTTGTCATGGAGCAACTTACAAGAGAAGAGAGTAGATTGGAGAAAGAGGAACAAAAAAGGCTAGAAGATATTGCCAGAGAAGAAAGGGCACAAGCAAGAGAAGAGAACAGAAGACAAGAAGAGATTGAAGAGAAAAGAAGACAAGAAGAGATTGAAGAGAAAAGAAGACAAGAAGAGATCGAAGAGAAAAGAAGACAAGAAGAGATCGAAGAGAAAAGAAGACAAGAAGATTTTGCAGAGAGAAGAAGACAGGAAGATTTGGCAGAAAGGAAAAGACAAGATGAGATAGATTTAGCATAAAAAAAAGCTCAATTTGAGCATGAAGAGAAGATGGCTTCTTTAAATTTAGATAGATCTAAAATAGAATCTGGCAATTCACAAAATCAGGAAGGGACAGGTTCGTCTAAGAAAGTACATCCTAACACAATTAAACTTCATTTACCCAAATTTAATCAAAATTTTGATGACATTTCTTGCTTTATAAATCGTTTTGAGACAGTATGTACAGAATACAAACTTGAAAGATCATCATGGGTGGTCCATTTAATGCAAATTGTTACAGGTGATGCTTTGACTGCTATTTTAACTATGGATGAGAACAATAGGCAATCCTATGATGCAGCTAAGGCGTTACTTCTACGAAGGTACCAACTTGATGAGAATGGGTATAGAATGAGGTTCAAAAAACTCATACCCGACATGAACAAGGACTTCTCGGATTTCATTTCATCTATTAAATTATGTTTTGATAGATGGATTGGTTTGGCTAAGATTGAACATACATTTGAAGGTCTTAAGGATCTCATATTGAGGGACAAAGTGTTATCCTCCATTAGTTCAGAATTTTTAACATTTTTGCATGAACGCAAACCTGAATCTTTGCAAGCTGTTGAGTCTTTAGGTCAACAATTTGTGACAGCTCATCCGGGGCAGGTTGTGAGCAACTCCACTGTGAAAGAGTCATTACCAGTTGCTTCGGCTCATTCTGTGCAAATACAAAACCCAGGAGCCAGATCAAAAAGCATGGATCGGAATTTTGGTCAGAACAGAGACCGAAATGTCGGATCATTTCATGGACGGTACAATTTCGATACTCGACCATCTCAAGATCAAAGAAATTTTCGTCAATATCCTGGAGGTAATGGACCATCTCAAATGTACAATAGGTCAAACAGAGGATGGCGTAGGCCTGATAATTCCGACAGGTATAGAAGTGACAGATATTATAATGATGAGAACAGCCAGAACTCTCCACCTTTTCAACACTGTATAGGGTGCACATGCCCTCAACATTCTAATAATCATCAGAACGGAAGAGGAAACCGAAATAACTATCGTGGAAAAAACAACTTTCAGCGCTCACGAAGTGTGGAACGTTCAAACTCGAACTCGAGTCATAATAGCAACACAGGGATGGTCGATCAGAATAATGTTAACACCAATCTTGCTAATGCTTGTGCTGTTGACTTGTTCAATACATCAAATTGCTCTGAGTGTAGCACTTTATTTCAGCCAGGCGTGGTGTCGCGACTATCTTGTGGACATCCCATCTCTGCATTGGTACCAGCTTTAGCCTCCCATGATGGACAAGGGTCACTTACTTTTTACAAGGGTTTCTTAACCTGTAGCACGCTGCAGGCGAGATATCTCGCCTTGCGGCTGTCATCGTTTCTAGCACATGACTTGTGTACACGTGATTTTCAGCCCCGGATGTTAAGTAGTAATTTTAATTGCAAGAGAGTTAGCTTCCGTTTCCGATCTTAAAAAAGTGATGGGTGTATCTGCGTTTATTTTTTGTAAATTTTTTAAATCGAAATGAATCGGCATCAGATTTTCGGCCATTTTGCTCTAATTTTATTGTATTCTGACGCCATGCGGTGGGGATGAAATTTTTGTCTTTATAAGCGCTGAAATCGGTTCTCAGAATATGTTTGATGGCTGAGATGGAAACGAAAGTAAAATGGCCTTTCAAGTATGTATAATTTTCGGGGTTAGGATTAGGAATATCGGAAAAAAATAGGATTACGGCCGAATGTCACGGCTGGCTAGGGAGTTTGTTGCTTTGCTACTGATGATGGGTGTAACGAAAAGATCGTCATTTGATTTGTATTGCTCTATTGGTCAAATGACTTTCATTGAGATGCAAGGGATATGGACTCTTCGTTCGTTGGTCATTTTTTTAATTTTTTTTTTTTAATTTTAAAATTAAAAAAAAAATATTTTTTTATTTTTTTTAAATTTTTTTCGTTTTTTTCATCTTTCCTTTCCTCTCTTCCTATCACATCTAACATGTACACAAACAAATTTTATATCATCAGATTCATCATTCATTTATTTACATAAATTCCAAAAATGATAGCAATTGACCAAGAAACACAAAAACTATAGACATTACAAGTCGCCCACTATAAAAACGGGGGGTTGTGAAAAAGAATGCAGCGTGCTAAAGGTTAAATAACAATCTTGTTTCAGTTTTAAGAGATACAGGTTGCACCACTGTGGGTGTACGCAAGTCCCTTGTTGACCCTTCCTGCTGCACAGGGGAAATGGTAAAATGTATTACATTTGGTGGAACGGCAGAATTCTATCCACTAGCCATTGTACACATTGACACACCATTCTTTGCAGGGCAAGTTAAAGTTTGTTTATTGGAGGATCCGGTTGCTGAATTGATCCTGGGTAATCTTGTTGGCATAAAAGAATGTTCCACCCAAGATATTGAAATCTGGGAACAACAGCATAGGCTGCACGCAAATGTGGTGACAACAAGAGCACAATCACATGCTCAAAGTCAGATTGAAGTGCTTGGCGATGATGATGATGAACATCAAAAACCTATGCTCACCAAGTTTTCATTCATTGAAATGCAGAAGACTGACAAATCCCTGAAAAGGTTTTTTAAGTTGGTGAGACCACATGATTCTAATTGCTCAGATAAATCATATCCTTGGTACTCTATCAAAAATGATATTTTAATGCGTAATTATACAGACTCTACGTTAGTGCATAGTCAAATTCTTGTACCAACGGTGGTTCGGCCATACATTCTTAGACATGCACATGACACAAACTGTGCAGGTCATATGGGTTTTGCTAGGACAAAATACAGAGTCTTGTCTGACTTTTATTGGCCTGGAGTAGTGAAGGATGTCAAAATGTTTTGTTGTTCTTGTAAAATATGCCAAGAGGTGGCTACTAAAGGAGCTTATCATAATGCACCCATTCAGGCTGCTGATATCTCTGTGCGGCCATTCGCAAAAATAGCCATAGACTTAATAGGTCCACTAATGGTTCCTTCAGCCAGAGGTCACAGGTATGTCCTTACCTGTATTGATATGTGTACTAGGTGGCCTGAAGCAATACCTCTTAAACATATTGCTACTAGTGATGTTGCTGATGCACTTCTCCTAATTTTTACGAGATTGGGTTTCCCAGATAAAATTCTATCACATAGGGGACCACAGTTTGTGTCAGACGTCATGTCACAGGTCTTGAATCTATGTAATATAGTTAGATCTCTGAGCTCCGTATATCATGCCATGTCAAACGGTATGGTAGAACGGCTAAATAGGTCTTTGAAACAAATGCTAGGTAAGGTGACCACTAGTTATCCACAAGACTGGGACAGAATGCTCCCAGCAGTGCTGTTTGCTTACCGGGAAGTTCGCAATGAACACACTGGGTTTTCTCCTTTTGAGCTCCTTTATGGTGCTCCACCACGAGGACCCATGTCAATGATAAAACAGCTACTGTCAGGTCCAGAAATAGCCCCCGAAGTTCAGTCATCTTATGACTATGTGGTTAACCTGCATCAGAAACTTCTTGAGGCTTGGCAAATTGCTGTAAATTCTTCTGAAAAGGCAAAAGAAAAAGCTTGGTCCCTTCAAAACCGACGGAAAAAGCTTAGACAATTACTGCCAGGGGACAAGGCTTTTGTATTGTTACCAACAAGACAAAATCGCCTTCTTATCTCTTGGAGGGGACCATATAAAATTATGTCAAAACTCACAGATGTTGACTATATTCTTGACGTTGATGGCAAGAATAAAACATTTCATGTCAATATGCTAAAGGAATTCCTTGATAGACCTGCATATCTCAAGCCTATTTTTGATGTTTTGGACGAATCCTCTGATCGTCCTACGTCATATTCCTCCTTATCTGTTATTCAGGAAGAAGCTACTGCATTCCCTGACATACCCTTACCTCTTCCTGCAATATCACTGCAGCCTTCAGAATCGTGGTTAAATGTTTCTATCTGTCCTGATCTGTCTGCTGCTCAACAAACTCAAGTCCTTGCAATTCTTGAGTCCTATCAACAAGTCCTGACTGATATTCCTGGTCAGACGTCTATCATTTCTCACGATATTAAACTCACAGATAATCGTCCTATTCACTTGAAACCTTACCCTATCCCTATTCCCTTTCAGGATCGGGTCGATAAGGAATTGGATGAGATGCTAAAACTTAATATCATTTCCCATTCAGAGTCACCATATTCTTTCCCGATGGTCATCATCAGAAAAAAAGATAAGAGTATTAGATTATGCATTGATTTCCGTAGACTCAATAGTATAACAGAGTTGGACGCAAAGCCAATGCCAATTCTTGAGGAATTATTAGCAAAACTTTCGGAAGCTAAGTATTTTAGTAAATTTGACCTATCCAAGGGGTATTGGCAGGTACCTCTCTCTGAAAGAGCCAAACCTCTCACTGCTTTTGCTACTCCAAAAGGTCTCTTTCACTGGAATTTCATGTGCTTTGGCTTGGTGAATGCACCAGCTACCTTTGTCCGCATGATGAGAAAACTTTTTTCTCACAGATCTGATATTATCTCTTATATAGATGATATTTGTTTGTTCCACAACTCTTGGGACGAACATGTTTCTGGACTTAAATCTCTACTCGAGATTCTTCAGTCACATGGTCTTACTGCAAAGCCTTCTAAGATTCATATAGGGTTCCACGAAATCTCCTTCTTAGGTCACAGAGTTGGACACGGATTTCTCAAAACTGAAGACAACACTATTTCCAAAATTCTTAATTTGTCCATTCCTCGGACAAAGAAACAAGTAAGAAGCCTCCTGGGTCTTGTCCAGTTCTACAATAAATTTATGCCACATCTGTCTTCCATTACTTCAGTTCTGTCTGAGTTGACTACAAAAGGCTCTCCTAACAGGATTGTCTGGACTGAGCACTGTGACAGAGCTCTAGCCCATTTAATAGAATTCTTCTCATCTGAGCCTATATTAAAATTACCTGTTCCAAAATTAATTTTCATCCTCAGAACGGACGCTTCACAGTATGGGATCGGTGGCGCCTTAATGCAGGAGGTGGATGGAATACTTCATCCAGTTCTGTATATCTCGCGTAAGCTCTCTCAAACTGAATGCAGATACCCCATAATTGAGAGAGAGCTTCTAGCGATTGTCTGGTCAGTGACCAAACTTCAGCAATACCTTCTTGGGTCTCGTTTCATTATTGAGACAGACCAGAAGGCTCTCTCATATTTACAGAGTGCACATATGAAAAACCCAAGGGTCGCAAGATATGCGATAAACTTACAAGCATATGACTACATCATCCACCCAATTGATGGCAAGTCCAACGTAATGGCTGATGTACTATCGCGTTACCCACAGACAGATAATACAGATTCTCAAGCAATTGGCATTGTGTAGAATAAATTAATGCCTATACACTGACCATGGCACAGAGCTGAACCTCTACATCTACCATTGGATTTGAATCACGATGTCGAGGGTACCCACAGATATGAGGTGCTTGATAGTCATTTCCGGACTTTTTGATATGACATTATCAGACATTGTCACATACTTCTCCAACTCACTATTTCAAGATGATGAACACATCATAGACATTATCACATGGACATAATTAAATTTACAGTTTTTTTTCTGTTTTTTCAAAAAGGTTTAATATCATTCAATTAGCATTTTAAATTGATTCATCATTTAATTATGTCATTGAACTTCTCCATGTTATCATGCATCACAATTTTATTATCATATTTCATCATTTGACATCTTCATTTAGGTTTTTTCATGTTTTGACATCTTTTCTATGGACCATTAATCATATCTATCATGGACTTGACTTTTACTTCGCGTTTTAAGAAATGGTCCTTGGTTGGTCATCCTCCTGCGAGGAAAACTTTCAGTTTTGTGTAATTCATATTAACATTCATGACAATGTCGTTTTGGACTAATTGCAGACAGTTTGACATCTAACGGTACAGCTGTATAGTTCATCAGTGCTTACTGCCAGAGATAATATATTTATTATGGAGCATCATTTGTTATTCAAATGTCTCAATGTGTGAAGTACCCAGTGTTGTAAATATCGTCAATTAAAGATCGTGTTAATTGTACGATGGACTGAGCGTACTTATTTCAAGTTGGTCTGACTGCATATACATTTGAATGTTATACATGCCAATCCACGACATAGCGACATGTGTTACCGATAACCTTTACAACTACCAATAAACACGAGGTAACAGTTAGTGTAATTATCTCTATCATATTTTCTAAAATCCTTTGAATTAGAATTTTGAAATTTGTTAGACTGTTTTAGATTCCTTGGAGAAGAAAAATTAAAATTTGAAAGACTCCCTTGGCACTTTCTAAAATCTGAATTATCTCTCCTGTTAAAATTGTTTTTATTCTTGTCTGTTGCAGGATGCTTAACACCTTGATCAATAACAGGAATAATAGAATCCTTATGCTTACCACCATAATAGGTCTCATTATTGGAACAAGTACCACTCTTTTTATCCTTCGCTATCAATTTATCATAATCTCTGAAAGTAGATATTCGTTTGATCTTTTGACACTTGACTTGCAATTTATCAGCGTTTATCTCGCTATCTACCGAACTGACAGTTATCGTAGAATTACCCCTGTTTGGCTGACGCCAAGAATAAGTATTGTCAGCTGCAGAGTCATTGGAACGTGGAAAATTATATTTACCACGGAAGGATTTAAGTCCATCACGTTTGACGTTAGTGTTGGTACCAAGTGTATGTTGCTGACTCGTTTCCTTTATGATGTGTTGATAATCGTCTTTCTGTCTAACTTTGTCAACATTGATAATAGACAGCATTTTTTTACCTAAAACAAGATCTAATAAACCATCTACTCGTGTTCTCAATTCACCAATTTGAACATTTTTAAGTGAAATGTCTTCACTTTGTTTCTTAATTAAGATGTCACATGCCAAAACTTTACAACTTTCCTTCGCTAGTAATTTCTCAATCTTAGCTAACTTAACTTTCTCCATTGTTAACTCATCCGATCTCTTTTTCTCTTCTTTTTGTGCCTCATTGGCTGCTGAAGCTGGTGCAACTGTATCGGCAACAGCAGCAAACTTTAATGGGTCATTCAAGAACTCCTTGGTTCTTTCTGCTTCCTTGAATGTGTAATCCGTTTTATTACAAAAATTCTCACATTTCTTGGGCTGAACTTTTAATCTTTCATGTATCTCTTTCTTTTCTTTCAGTTGGCAACTGAGAATATCATTATCGTCCAACACATCATGAAGCATTTGTATATAAGTCTTCTCACGGACGTTGCTCTCAATCTTTAATTTGTCATACATATTTTTGTTCTCTTGAACTTCTTGTCTGAGATTACCAACTTCGTCATCTTTGTCCTTCATCTGAGTTTCCAACTCTTTGTTCTTGTTCAATGCTACAGTCCATGCTGTTTGTAAACTAACTAGCTCCAAGTTTGATTTGTGTAAATCACTTTTAAGTTTAGTCACTGTGTCATGTAGTTTACTCTCTTTAGCAATACTGTCCAAAAAACTCTCTCTTTGTTGTAGGGCAATCCGCTTATTAACTTTCATTTGCTCCTCCTCTTTTAACTCTTCTTTCTGGTCACTATGCATGCCGTCACGTAATAATGTACGCATACCCTTCAATATGTTATCACGTTTAATACCAATATGATTGTCCAAAAACAGACAAAGGTCCATAACCAACAACCTCGCTAGATCCTTAGCCATACTCAAATGAGGAATGGACTTAAATCTATCATCAGCAAAATCTCTTAGAGCTCTCGACGCACTGACCAAAAACCTGTCCATAACATGTGCCTCAAGCTCTGGGCCTTTTAATCTCTGAAAATCTGTCCCTTCTTCAAACAGATATTCTAATAAAGGCCTCATATCCTCAGGGTCTATATCGGAATCCATCTCAGGATCCATAGTGGTTCAATCACAAAGTCCACTATATATACTCACCACTTATAATTACTACAAGTTTATGTCCCTAGAATCTTTGTAGCTCACACAGCCAAATATCTTCTCAATTATTTGAAAATATTAGTTAATCACTGTACCATTGGTTCTTATACATAGAACCCTTATAAATTCATATGAATATGAGCAATAAATCTATATCCATATGAGGGATGTGAAAATAGTAAGTCATATAGCCATTAAACACTTATGCATTACAGTCCTACAATAAATCACAATCAAGTAACATATGATATAGACAGTAGGAATAATGATTACAAAGACAAGGTACTAGGGAACGAATGATAACGTTCGCAGAGGTCAACTGAACAATAACGCTGAACTAAGGCAAAAAAATTTTCAAAACGTGAAATGATAACTGCGAATAGCAACAGGACAATAAACTACACCGTGTATAAATGAAAATGTGTATAAAAAATGAACGATAGGAAAGAGAGAAAGACACTCACGAACAAATTAATCAATAAACTAAGGAACAAAGAAAAAATACTACAATAACAACAATTATACGTTACGTCACACCTAAAACTTACTCGTCCCGAAAGACAACTAGCTATCAAGCCTATGGCAAGGTTTGTATCCTTGAACCGGGAAAATCTCCAAATTTACACTTACAAACTCAATCCTAAAAGACACTTATGAAGCCCTGGGTAAAACTGGGATATTACCTTCATAAGTTAACATGAAACATAAATATAGAACATGTAACACTCATAGGACAAATACAGCATAAGATCAAGGAAGGCTTATTGATTTACATAAAAAAGCACAGTTTTCACAACAAAAGACCACTTATCTTGCAAATAATTCCGTCCTTTTCGCTTGACAAAACGACAGGTATCAAAAAGTCCGCTGGGGAAAATAATCAACTACAGAGAGCCACTGGAGCTTGACGCCTCTCGCTTCGGGTCGTTTGTCCTTGACACAGTATATTATGTGCTCGAATACAGCACAAGAAGACAGGACTTGATTACTGCAAACCGTCTACTTGAGTCACCCGTGTAGAATGACTGCAAACATAAACTTGAAGTCCCTCTATTGTTGCGTGGGTACATAGTGGTTGATAAATGTGAGTTGCTAGTCGTCATCATGTGTTGCAAAAAAAGGTTGATGTCATCATTGATAATGCGAGATAGATCTTTCTTGACAGTGTTCATAAACATAACACATATGGGCATCAGTGTTAGTGTTTACCAAGATGATGATGATGCAGGAAATATATCTCTACGACCTCACAGGGTCAATTATTGCAATGTAAATAAGCACCACACAGGTTTCTAACTCACGTCGCGGGCATCACAACCCGTAAAACTTGCGACCATGATTGAAATCTCCTATATGGAGTACAAGGCAGGAATGTGAAGTAAATATTGATGTTCTGATTACAGGCCACGCCCACACAGGTCTATTTATAAACAGAGTAGAATATTTCTTGACTCAGGAAGATTCACGCTTACACAGGGCTGTTTACGTACATGTCATGGGTATCAGATCCAACTTGAACTGGAAACCTTCTTAATCCGTTTAGTCATTGATAGCTATGTGACGCGGATGTCGTAGGCGTTACGCCCGAAAATTGGCACACCAAATGTTATATTCTGTTTTATAAATGTTATAGGGTGTTTTATTTCGGTGGAAACAAGACTCGACCACCACTGTTAACTACTGTCCACTACTGTTATTATAATGGTATTTCTCCACTGTTAAATCCTGATTACTGAACTGTTAATGTGACTGTTGAATCTTGTTGTTACATCTGGTAACAGTAATGATGTTGTGTGTATTGTCTAAACAGTACATACACGTAAGAGTCATTGATCGTAGAAAAGCTGGTGACGTTTTCTAAGACACTTTAATTACGCCACGACACGACCACAATGACATCGACGAAATACAGTTACATTGAATCAAATAGCATCAGGTAAGGGCTACCAATATTCACCCTACATATCAACTAACAGCATACACAACTCCTGGCCTCGGAGTATCTCCAATAACATTAATATCTGATCATGGATCCTTCAGTAATAATATATATAATCATCAGCGCTATCTCTTCCTGTAGCTTGCAAACACCGCAGTGCTACTATATATGTTCTTGGATCTCTCCAATAGTAATATATGGAATCGTCAGCGCTCTCTCTTCCTGTAGCCTGCAAACATCGCAGTGCTACTAATATATATATTCATGGATCCTCTAAGCAATAATACGTATGGCCTCCTCAAAGAGCAACTGCTGACATAGCAGTGCAAAGAATCTATATGTCCATGGATCCTTTCAAATAATAATACGTATGGCCTCAAAGAGCAACTGCTGGCATAGCAGTGCAAAGAATCTATATGTCCATGGATCCTTTCAAATAATAATACGTATGGCCTCCTCAAAGAGCAACTGCTGGCATAGCAGTGCACAGAATATATATGTCTATGGATCCTTTCAAATAATAATAATATGACTGGCCTGTATGGCCTAAATCACAGGATCCTATAATACACACAAGGCCTATAACAAGGCCTATAACACATCTCTTTAGATAATGTACATCTTATCTTATCTTGACTTATCTGCAGATAATCACTTATAACTCTAATGGATAATCACACGTAAATCCATTAGCACCTGTACCAAAAATATCACAGGTACACCTCGAAAACATGGCTACTCCATCTTCCCCGTTCACTCGCTGGGGACACACTTCACGCCAAAAATATCCTTACCCAGAACACCCCAGCCAATCACTCATGCCCCAGGCAAGCTCAGCGAATATCGCTCACCTCAAAAACAGCTTAAACAAATTCACCTCACGCGGTAACTCCGCCGCAGTGAGAACCGTTCTGAATCTCGAAGATTCGAATCTGTTTGTATTTTTTAAAATAAATTAACCAGCGGACCAGACCACTGTCCAAGCGGGACAACCAAAATCCGGCTTGTATGTCCTAAACTTCTAACGCTTAATTCCCTTAGACTGGAAGTAAGAAAACAGCCTGCAACAAACTGTTTGCAGTATAATCACAAAAATAGTATAGTATGAATAGTTTGGTTATTTTAATCACAAAAATAAGTAATATTAACATGTTTAATCACAAATATTTGTTATTCAATGTGGACAATTTAAAAAAACAGTGCCCGCCGAACGATTTCTATTCAAAGACTGAAGGATGAAAGAAACAAGATGACGCGTGGTTGTGACGAAATGTGACGAAAGAGCGAAGCGAGCAGCGAAATTTGGAAACGTAGTTATAATTGAAAACCGACGAAAGAGCGAAGCGACGAAACTCAAAGCGACGAAAGTCGAGGTATGCCTGTATGCGCGCGTGCGCGTGTGTGTATATATATATATATATATATATATATATATATATATATATATATATATATATATATATAATATATATATATATATATATATATATATATATATATATATATATATATAAAACACCCTACCATAGCTTTTAATTTAAATTTAAAAACACATTTGTTTTTCACTAATGCTGCTAACAACTTAAGGCATTCTTAAAGAGTAAGAACATGCAACTGCTAACAATGACCTATGAGAAATTATAAATAAGTTTGGAATTTATCATGCTCTTACATTGGAAACTAAAAGTACTTTTAGAAGCAACACATTTGTTTGGTTCCAGACCATGTCTCTTCTTGTTACTTCAACCACAGTGCAGCAAAAACAATAATTCAAAGACTTATATCTCCATTAGGCACTTACTTTGTTGATTTCAGTTTAGCTATCAATGATTTGTCTTCTTGAAAACCTGGTTCTTGCATCAGCCTGGGAAAAAAAATTTTGGAAAGTAGTTTTCTTTTTAATTTTAATTCTTGTTACAGGTAAAATTGAACGTATAAATAAATAAATATCACAGATATGAGGACAGAAGAGAAGGTATGATAAATCCTACTAGCTGCCAATCACCCATGACTCAGCTCTAATGACAGCTGTCACAGTCATTCATGTAGCAGAATCCCCAATAGCCACAGTTATCTATGATATAGCACTATTTATAGCTGTCAGTCATTCATGAAGTAGTATCACTGACAGCTGTGACAGTTACCTATGATATAGCAATACTGGTAGCTGTTACATTCATTCATGACAAAGCATCACTGATAGCTGTGAGTTACCTATGATATAGCACTACTGGTAGCTGTTACATTCATTCATGATGAAGCAACACCGATAGCTGTGAGTTACCAATGATATAGCACTACTGACAGCTGTTACATTCATTCATGATGAAGCACCACTGATAACAGTGAGTTACCTATGATATAGCACTACTGACAGCTGTTAGTCATTTATGACAAAGCATCACTGATAGCTGTGAGTTATCTATGATATAGAACTAATGATAGCTGTTACAGTCATTCATGATGAAGCACCACTAACAGCTGTCACAATCATTCATGACAAAGCACGACTGATAGCTATCATAGTCATTTATGACATAGCACCACTTACAGATGTCACAGTCATTCATGACAAAGTACTACTGATATTTTTTCGTCGACCTCACTCTCTCGCCTGGGTCCATCTCAATCCAGTGGCAAGACAAGTCAAGACGACTGGAGATGAAGTCAGGTGCAGTGGATGACCAGGGCTTTCTACGTGCCTCGCCGTGCTCCTTACGCTCCACAGCGCGTTGCTGGTAATCGCCGTCATGCCCGTTGAACCAACAGGTGGTTTCTTCCGCGCAGTCTATCGAATCCAGTCTTCGCATGCATGGGTAGGGAGACCCTAACTCACCGAAGGTTTATAACCATTCGGCTACCCTCACCTAGTTTAGCCGGCCTGTCAAAGCCGTTTGCAACTCTTCCTCACTTTAATCCAAATCACCGCGCAAGTCACTCTTTCATCCATTCATCCATTTATCCATCCACTCACAACAAGTCCTGTGGCGATGGGCGAGCGGCGAAGCGGCAGGCGTGGGTACGCTGGCAGTCGTAGTCGCAGACCTACACACAGGCGGCTCAGGCCATATGGTCGTCTTCCACTGATCGGAGCAGCAGTGGGATTCGGCAGCCCCCTGAGTGTCTGAGCAGCCCTCTTTAGGAAAGCACTGCTCACCTCCATGGCATGAGGAAGGGGCTAGAAAAGGTGCCCTAAACATTGCCTGCTTCACCATTACCTAACCAGCTTACCGCGGTTGGTGGGTACCCTACTTCGGCGGTCGACATATAAGAAAAAGAAAGGACAGATTTTTCCCCCTCATTCTAGGCGCATGGAATGTGCGCACTTTACTTGACAAAGACTTTAATGCAAACAGACCTGAGAGACGAACTGCCCTGATTGGGAGAGAACTGGCCAGGTACAACATTGACATAGCAGCACTGAGTGAAACTCGACTTGCAGGCGAGGGCCAACTTTGCGAAAAGGGTGCAGGTTATACATTCTTTTGGAGCGGAAGAGGAACTGAAGAAAGACGAGAAGCAGGGGTTGGATTTGCAATCAAAACAGCAATTGTCAGCAAGTTAGCGGGGCCCCCAAAGGGAATAAATGACCGACTCATGACGGTCAAGATCCCACTGTTCTATGGAAGAAAACATGCCACCCTCATTAGCGCGTATGCACCAACTATGACAAACCAGGATGATGTCAAGGATAAGTTTTACGAAGAACTACATGCAGTCATTGCATCAGTTCCTAAAGCAGATAAGCTAATCATTCTTGGTGACTTTAATGCAAGAGTAGGCTCAGATAACATCTCCTGGAATGGCACTATTGGTAGGTACGGCGTGGGTCGCTGTAACAGTAATGGACTTCGTCTCCTCCAGACTTGCGCAGAACATGACCTCCTTGTCACCAACACCATTTTTCGACTTCCTACCCGCAACAGGACCTCCTGGATGCACCATCGCTCAAAGCATTGGCACCTAATTGACTATGTAATTGTTAGGAAGAAGGACAGGCAAGATGTCCGGGTGACCAAGTCCATGTGTGGTGCCGAATGCTGGACTGATCATCGCCTCATTGTATCTAAACTTAAAGTTCGTATCCAACCAGCCAGGCGCCCTCAGGGGAAGAAAACTCAAAAGAGGCTGGATGTCACCAAACTAAAGAAGACAACAATCAAACAGTCATTTACTGACACCTTAGAAGACCGTCTCAAATCTATCTCGCTAGACGGCCAAAGTGTGGAAACAAATTCTTCTTCTCTTCTTTGATCCATAACCGCCAACCGTCAAAGCAGTCAGCGGCCATCACGCCTGGTGGCGTCTTGTAGGGCAGCAACAAATTGATTCCACTTTGCTCGGTCGGCGGCCATCCTTCGTACAGTGCCCCAACTGTGGTTCATTCTTTGCATCTCAGCTTCCACAGTTCTCCGCCAAGTTGTTTTTGGTCGGCCTCTCTTTCGCTTTCCCTCGGGGGTCCATAGCATAGCTGTTCTTGCGATGGTATCAGGGTCCCTTCTGAGGACATGGCCAACCCAACTCCAGCGTCTGCCAGCTATGATGGTGTGCATGTCCTCCTGGTTACTCCGAATAAGTAGTTCTGGTTGCTGATGGTGTTTGGCCAAAAGATTCGGAGAATTTTCCTTAGGCAGATTGTGTGGAAGGAGGACAGTTTCGACATTTCCTTCTCTGTTACTCTCCAACATTCCGCACCATAGAGAAGCACAGAAAGTACGCAGCTCTCATACAGTCTTAATTTGGTGTTTGTGCTGTACTGGGAAGACTTCCAAATGTTGTTGAGAATAGCAAAGGCTGTTCTCGCTTTATTCATTCTGTTGTTAATGTCCTTGCTTGTTCCGCCGTCAGGTGTTACTATGCTTCCTAGGTAAGTAAATGTGTCTGTCTGTTCTAACTTCTGGTTCCTTACTGTTATTGGCTCAGGATTGCCCACATTTAGTGTCATGACCTCTGTCTTCTTCAGATTGATGTTCAGGCCAACCTGCTGGCCATACTTATTCAGTCTATCAGTTTTGTTTTGAATGTGTTGGTGTGAATGCGCGAGCAGTGCAATGTCATCTGCATATTCCAAATCTTCCAGTGTAGAAAACGTTGTCCATCTAATTCCTCTTGGACTGCCCTCTGTTGTCTGGCGCATCACCCAATCAATGACTGTCAAAAATAATGTTGTTGATAAGGGGCATCCCTGTCGTACTCCTGTTTTCACTTCGAAAGTTACATTACTCGATCCAACACTGCACGTAAAGTTAGAATAGAGGCTTTTTATAATGGAAACAATGCGGCTGGGAATTCCATAAGCCCTCTGAATTTTCCATAGGCTGTCCCTGTGTATGCTGTCGAAAGCCTTTTCAAAATCAACAAAGTTAATGTACAGCTGTCTCTGCCATTCTGAGCACTGTTCTATAATGTTCCTGAGGGCAAATATATGATCTGCACATCTTCTGTTCTTTCTGAAGCCCGCTTGTTCTTTCCTCAGTTTATGGTCAACTGCTTTTGAAATTCTCTGGATGATTATCCTGCCTAGTATTTTGCTGGGAACTGAGAGGAGGGTAATTCCTCTCCAGTTGTTGCAGTCTGCAAGGTCGCCCCTTCTTGGGCAATTTGACAATTATTCCTTTACTCCACTCTGTTGGTGTTGTCTCAGTTTCCCAGACTTGTGCAAATAGTGGTTCTAATAGTTCTGCTGCTAGTTCAGGGGCTGTCTTGAATAGCTCAGCATTCAGATTGTCGTGACCAGGCGCTTTTCCATTTTTTAGCCCTTTGATAGCTGTGATAATTTCTTCTTTTCATGGAATGTCTGTATTTAAGTCTAAGTCACTTTCAGCCTCAGGAACATTCAGCTGAGTCTCTGGATGTTCCATTATTCAGTGTTTCTCTGAAGTGCTCTGCCCACCTTGTTTCCTGCCCCTGTGCTGTGGTGATGAGATTTCCTTGCTTGTCTCTTACTAACATTATTTTGTTGCACCTCGTTTTCCACTGATACGGTAGTTTTAGTTATTTTATAAACTGTGCTTTGTTCATTTCTCAGTGCTGCCTCTTCTGCCTGTCTTGCAAGGTCATCCAGAAATGTCCTTTTGTTAGCACGGGTTTGACGTTTTACTTCCTTGTCCAGCTGACTGTACTGTTCACTATATATTGCCTTTAACCTGGGAGACTTAGCTTCTGTTTTCTTCCTTTTCATTTCCTTTCTCTTCGCTATGGTGTTTAGCGTTTCTGGTGTTATCCAGTCTTGGCTCTTTCTTTCCTGGAATCCCAAGCATGACTTGCTGCTTTCTTTATATATTGTTGAGATGGTGTTGAATTTCTGGTCCACATCGTCGGTCTCTGTTCTTTCCTGGCTTTTGGTAATCAGATATCGTCTCTTTACGTCGACCACAAACGCTTTTCTGGTGAGGGGGTCCTTAAGTTTCGTGATGTTGTATCTTTTCTGTTTGACTGCAACTGGTCCAGCAGCTCTGAGTTTCACCTTCAGTCTTGCTACTACTAGGTGATGATCACTTCCCACATCTGCGCCTCTTCTTACTTTCACGGAAACAAATTGGGCAGCCCTAAGTGAGCAGATCTACAACACTGCTACAGAGGTCCTGAGTCCTTCCATCAAGAAACAAAATGACTGGTTTGATGAGAACTCAGATGATATAAAGCAGATGTTGGCTGAGAAACACCATCTCCATAAAGCATATTTAAATGATCCAAAATCTACATCCAAGAAAGACGCTTTCAACAACATGCGTAGAATCGTCCAACATAAACTACGCCAGATGCGGGATTCATGGCTGAGTAATAAAGCAGATGAGATCCAAGGCTTTGCTGACAGCCATGACTTGAAAAACTTTTACCTTGCACTCAAAGCGGTCTATGGTCCAACATCATCAGGATCATTTCCCCTCCTTAATGCAGATGGAAAAACACTAATTACAGACAAGGAAAAAATTCTCCAACGCTGGGCTGAACATTTTAATAATATCTTGAACCAGCCATCATCTATTAACGACGAAGCCATCATCCGCCTGCCCCAAATTCCTATAAATGAAGCATTAGATGATGTACCAACTCTGGAGGAAACTAAAAAAGCGATTCGTCAACTGTCTAGTGGAAAGGCCCCTGGCTCCGATTCAATTCCTGTTGAGGTTTATAAAGATGGCGGTGCAGTTCTGATAGAGAAACTTCATATGATCTTCCAGCAAATGTGGCAGAGTGAAACCATCCCACACGATCTCAAAGATGCCTCAATTATACATCTATATAAACGTAAAGGTAATCGCCAAGACTGCAACAATCATCGAGGCATCTCTCTTTTATCAATCGCTGGGAAGATATTCACCAGAATCCTTTTGAATCGCCTTACGGCTCATCTTGACAAAGGTCTTTTACCTGAAAGTCAGTGTGGATTCCGGAAAGAACGTGGAACCACAGATATGGTGTTCGCTGCAAGACAGCTACAAGAAAAATGCCAAGAACAGCACTGTGACCTGTACACAGCTTTCATCGACTTGACAAAGGCGTTCGACACGGTCAGTAGAGAGGGTCTATGGAAGATCATGGCAAAATACGGCTGCCCAAAGAAATTTATCACAATAGTGCAGCAACTGCATGATGGAATGCAGGCTAGAGTTCAGGAAAACAGTGAGCTATCAGAGCCTTTCCCCGTCTCAAATGGAGTTAAACAAGGGCGCGTACTTGCACCGACTCTGTTCAGTATCATGTTTTCTGCTATGCTGACTGATGCTTTTAGAGACGGGGACACAGAAATCGACATTAGTTATCGTATTGATGGAAAATTGTTTAACCTTAGGAGGCTTCAAGCAAAAACCAAGGTCAAATCACACACCATCAGAGATCTTCTGTTTGCTGATGATTGTGCCCTCAATTCCTTCTCAGAGGCTGATCTGCAGGAAATGAAGAGGCAGATAGACTTGCTAAAGAAGGAGGTGCCTTACAGCAAAATGATATAGAGACAACTTACGCAACGGCAAAGACCACTATAAAGGCTACATTCAAGTCCAAATGGGAAAGAGAGCACCCGGGACATTTGAAAAATGACGCATATCATCAACTATCCAGAAAAGAACAGGTCATCATTTTTCGACTGCGCACTGGGCACAACAGATTGAGATACCATCTGTACCACAAATACAAAATTGGTGCAACAGATCTCTGCACCTGCGGTACCAGCCCGATGACAGTCGAACACCTGCTGCAGTACTGCCCAACCTACAGTAATGAACGGGGTAGCATATGGCAACAACCTACTTCTGTCAACGAAAAACTGTTTGGAGATGTCGGGAACCTTGAGTTGACTGCTGCCTTTATTAGAGTCATAAATGTGGAAGTCTGAAGGCGAACGAGGAAGAAGAAGAAGAAGATCTGCAGCATAGTGTGGATAGATTCTCCGAAGCCTGCGCCAACTTTGGGCTTACCATCAACACGAAGAAAACAGAAATCATGTACCAACCAGCTCCTGGCACAGTTTATACTGAGCCAGTCATCAAGGTTAATGGTGAGAAACTGAATGTTGTGAACAGATTCACATACCTTGGTAGCACACTATCCCAGAACATTGTCATTGATGATGAGGTGAACACCAGGATCTCCAAAGCCAGCAGCACATTTGGCAGACTATACACCAACGTTTGGCATCGAAGTGGCATTAGTCTACAGACAAAGCTGAAGGTATACAGAGCTGCGGTGCTTCCAGTGCTGCTATATGCATGTGAAACATGGACTGTATACAGGCGCCACGTAAAGAAGCTAAACCACTTCCATACAGTCTGTCTCAGGAAGATAATGAACATCAAATGGCAAGACAAGATCCCGGATACCGCCGTTCTTGACAGAGCTGGTATCCCTAGTATTGATACTATTCTGATGCAGTCACAAATTCGCTGGGCAGGTCATGTAGTCCGCATGCCAGACCATCGACTGCCAAAAGATACTCTTTTATGGTGAGATGCAGAAGGGTAAACGCTCCCATGGTGGCCAAAAGAAGCGCTTCAAAGACACGTTAAAGACGTCATTGAAAACCTTTGACATAAACCCAGACACATGGGAAGCTGCTGCGCAAGACCGAACTGCTTGGCGCACATCTCTTCGTAAAGGTGCAGCAGCATGCGAATCATCCAGAAGAGCAGCAGCAGAACAGCGGAGACAAGCTAGAAAGGACCGTGAAATAAAACCTTCACATGAAGCAAACATTCCCTGCCCACACTGTCCAAGATCTTTCCAGGCCCGCATCGGGCTCTTCAGTCACCTTCGTACCCATAGACTAACCTAACATATTCTTAAATAATTGGATGAACAGAGTGGTCTTCATCACCCGTGATGGACGAACAACCACTACTGATAGCTGTTAAAGTCATCCATGACATAGCCCCACTTGAAGATGTCAGTCATCTATAACACAGCACTACTAATAACAATCAC
The DNA here is from genome assembly GCA_024509875.1 of Oreohelix idahoensis. NCBI lineage: Eukaryota > Metazoa > Mollusca > Gastropoda > Stylommatophora > Oreohelicidae > Oreohelix > Oreohelix idahoensis. The sequence goes on along the minus strand of JAMPIV010020129.1, from coordinate 41,678 downwards.
AATCATCCATGACATAGCACCACAAACATATGTAAGTCATCTGTGACACTGCACCAGTAACAGATGTCACAGTCATCTGACACAGCACCACTAAAATAAGTCACAATCATATATGACATACCAATACTGGCACCAGTCATAGTTATCCATGACACATCACTAATGATAGCTGTCACAGTCAACAATGTCAGAGCATCATTAACAGATGTCACAGCCATCTATGATACAGCACTACTTATAGCTGTTTAACAGTCATTCTTGACACAGCATCACTAACATGTCACAGTCACCTATGATACAGCACTACTGATAGCCATCACGGTCACCCATGAAGTAGAATCACTAACAGATGTCACAGTAGCTGCTAACAGTCATCCAAGACACAGCACCACTAACATGACACAGCCACCTATGATATAGCATTACTGATAGCTGTCACAGTCATCCATGAAGTAGAATCTAATAGCTGTCACAACCAAATACGACATGCACCACCTTACACGTGCCACAACCATTCATGATACTGGGACAGCGCCACCGCGACAGCTTGGAGCATGCTTTCTGCTTCCTGCAAGGGGATCATCTACAGTGGTGGCTCTGTGCTCCTTCAGGAGCGCTATGGAAAATGATGATGATGAGATGTCTTCAGAATAAGCCTGGCATTTGCCACAAACACAATTCACTTACTGCTTCATTGCCATGTTGGCCAGCTGCTCCATAATGCTGAAGGTTTCATTGCTGTGCAGCAGCATGGAGAAGTAATGCTGCAGGATGAAAGCCAACAGAAATAGGGTGGTTCATGATTCAGAAAAAAGCTAGCTATACAGGTCTATATCCTTTTACTCAAACATTCGAAAAATTAAATAATCTGAGAATCAAAAGTTTCTTTGGGCTACTATTTGATCACAATTTGGACAATTTCTGACAATTTTGGGCGACTTTGGGCTATTTTTCAAATGTTTTTAGGGAGATTTCGGCAATTATGGCTGCTTTTAAAACACAATTTGGAAAACATCTGAAAATTGAACAAATCTAGTTTCTGAAACATAGCTGTCCCAGAGGATTTGAGATAAAAAGATATAGACCAGTATTATAATTTGTTATTGTCATGTACAAGTATAAGGCTGTATGTGTTAGAGACTTCACTATACTAGGTCTCATTGTTACGAGGTGGGGGTTGACCAGTTCCTTCCTCACTGCCTTTACAAACTCAAGAAGCATGTTATGAGAAGTAAGAAAAATGGAATATTTCGTGACAACAGGAAAGACTGAAGGAAAAAAGAGTTACAGGATGATAAAGAGAGAAGAAACTGGACAGTCTGACATCATGGCATGAAAAGAAGTTAACAACAGAACTGATAAATAGTATTGGAGACAGGGAGTTGTTGAGAGACATGATCATCTACGCCAACAGGCATGGTACTTGAAGAAGGAGAACTCGAGGGCAGAGTCAGGTACTGATTTACAGCTTAGTAGACTGGAGCATGATGCTATCAGGCTTTGAACCTGATAGCTTTGCAACGAGAAGAAAGTGTTCTAACCACTCTGCCAATTGACGATTTTATACACACTATATCAATAATTTAAAAAAAAAATGTTGTTCACTTTTGCCATCATGTCTCGTGTGTAGAGTCAATGCTACCCCTATGCTGTTTGAATCGCTTGTTGATCATCCAATCCATTTCTTGTTTATACTTCAGCCATTCCACTGATTCATTTTCCCCATGATCTTCATCAAACCCTATATAACTGATTCTAGAGAACATAAGGTATACAATGGGGCTGGTTAGGCTATTTACAGTCTGACAAAGTGGCCAATTTATTCCATGTGTGCCTGTATATTTCTAGAATCACCAGGGTCAGACATTTTCTTCTTAAGAGTAAAAATGTGTTGATACTCTCCTCAGCTTATCTTGTAAACTACAAGTGTCTGAGTGTCACTTAAGTCACCATCACCATTATTTCTCCTTTCACACTTTATGGAGTATGGTGCCACCACTGCTGCAGGAGGCCTTCACCAAAGCATTCATGTGCTCTTGTAGTGATTGTTTCTTTAGCAATTTGTTTTACATGATGAGGTGCCAGCCTCAGGAGCAGCCCCATGTTAGTTGTTTCTTAGAACATACCTGACGGAACAGTAGGCTTATACTTTTTTTTTGTCTCTCAGAGACCCCCAGGAACTATAAGAGGCTGTCATTGAGTGTCCACGTGTAATTTTCACAGCATAAAGTTGGTGTGAATATGCTACTGATATTTGCTCTTTGTTGCCACAATGATGTCCACATGCCTGATAAATGGAGCACACTGACAGGTTCACTTCTTATTTTCTTTTCTTTTGTTTGGTACTTGTGCTTCTATTTCTCTTGTCATGTCTTCAAGATAGATAAATTGTTTCACTTGCTTTAATAGCTTTCCCCATTAACAAATATTTTACAGTTTGGTATAACTTTTGTCCTTGACATAACCATTATTTCTGCCCTCACACTTTTTTAACTTTAAACTTCTGTTAGGGCTATTTAAGTTAACCACGTGTACTTTATTGCGGAGGTTTCCTTTGTTTGTGCTACCTCACGATGTGAAACTTTAAACTTCTTTTAGGGTTATTTAAGTTAGCCACTTGTACTTTATTCCAAAAGAACGGTGGATAGAAACAAAATGTAAGGAAATAGAAGACTTGGAAGCGAAGCACATGACAAGAGATATGCATGAAGAAATAAAGAAATTATCAAATCGGTCGCGGTTTGCACAAGGAGGAAGCTGTATCAAGAACAAAAATGGTGTAATATTACTTGATGAGAAAGACATATCAAACAGATGGGCAGAATACGTAAAAGAACTATTCGAGGACAACAGAGGTAAAAAACCATCACCAGATTCTAATGAAGGCCCACACATTCTCAGATCAGAAGTAGAGAATGCCATTCATATGATACAAAAGGAAGATCAGCAGGCATGGATAACATAAACATTGAAATGATAGAAGCTCTGGAGAGCTTTGGTATAGATACAATCACAGAAATATGCAATGATATATACAATACAGGATATTTACCACACGACATGAAGACATCAGTTTTTATAACATTGCCCAAAAAACCAAATGCAACAGAATGTTCAGACTTCAGAACAATCAGCCTGATGAGTCATGCAATTAAGATACTGCTCAAAATCATACAGGAAAGAATAAAAAGTAAAGTAGACAGCGAAATCCAAGAAGAACAGTTTGGTTTTAGACGAAACAGTGGAACAAGAGAGGCAATATTTTGCCTAAGAAGATTAGCAGAAAAATATACAGAGGTCCAAAAAAGTATGTATATGTGCTTCATTGACTATAAGAAGGCTTTTGACAGAATCCATCATGAGAAAATAATTGAATGCCTCAAAGACATAGGTATTGATGGAAAAGATATAAGAATACTCAGTAACCTTTATTGGGAGCAAACTGCCACAGTAAGATCGGGAAGGAATTATTCACCATACATAGACATAAAAAGAGGTGTCAGACAAGGTTGTGTGCTGTCCCCCTGCCTATTTAATTTATACACCGAAAAAATTTTCAAACAGATACAGGAAATACCAGGACTGAACATCAGTGGAAGATCAATAAACAACCTTAGATATGCAGATGATACCGTGTTGTTAGCTGAAAGCGAACAGGAGTTACAAGAACTAGTGAAGCAAGTGAACAGTATAAGTCATGAATATGGACTCGACATTAATATTGAGAAAACTAAAACTATGATAATTAGCAAAACAGATGATAAACCCACATTAAAGATAAGCGTAAATGGGAAAATCCTGGAACAAGTCAAGAGCTACGTATATCTTGGTCATAAAATAACAGAAGATGGCAGATGTGAAACAGAAATCAAGAAGAGAATAGGAATGGCCAAAGCTACATTCAACAACATGAAACATATACTGACATCCAAACAGTTATCTCATAAATTAAAACTGAGAATCATAAAGTGTTATATATATTCTGCATTTCTGTATGGTGCAGAAACATGGACGATGAATAAGCATTTGGAAGAAAGAATTGAGGCTCTTGAAATGTGGATATATAGAAGAATGGGGCGTATCTCATGGAAAGAGATGAAAACAAATAAGGAGGTCCTAGAAAATCTAGGTATGAAAAGAGAACTAATGAGAGAGGTCAAAGTTCGGCAGCTAAAATACTTTGGCCACATAAAAAGGCATAACACCTTGCAGAAGACCATAACAGAAGGGAGAGTTGAAGGTAAACGTGCAAGGGGAAGACAGCGCTATAAGTGGGAAGATAACATCAAGAGATGGACGGGAAAGAGTCTATCAGAGTGTACCACCAAGACAAGAGACAGAAGACGTTGGAGATCCATTACAGCCAACCTCCGTTGTGGAGATGGCAACTGATGATGATGACTTTATTCCAGAGGTTTCCTTTGTTTGTGTTACCTCACAAAAATAAACTTTAAACTTCTGTTGGGGTTATCTGAATTTGCCCTGTGTTTAGATTTCCTCTTCTTGCAGCAACCTGTCTTGATACTCTTCTCAGTGTTATCTTGCAAAATGCAAGTTTCTGTGTCTTGAGTGTCATTTAGTCATCCCTATTTTTCCTTTAACTCCTTATGGAGCCTGCAGCCACAGATGCAGCTGGTCTCTCTCTATACAGAAAGCCTGCATAATATGATTCACATGATCTTGTAGTGGTAGTTTCTGTAGTAATTTGTTTGACACACTGTGGTTGCCACACATGCACAACTTCATGTTAGTTGCTTCATACAATGCCTTAGGGAGCAGAAGTCATATTTTTTCTTTGTCTCATCTGGGAACCACCCAGGACTATATTTATCTTATAATGGATTTATCATGTGATGTGATGGGTATGAATGACTCATAAACTGTAAGGGTTTTCACTGAGACAAAGGTCAAAAGGGCAAAAACCATGGTTACTAAAGTACAATAAAGGTACTCACACTTCCATCTCTTGTGGAGACTTTAATACTGTCTGGAAGCAAGAACATGTTATTGTCTTGCTCCAATCTCTGAAAAATCGAGTTTTAAAAAATGCCAGAAATGTGTTAAAAATAGCTGTAAATAAAGTTGATAAGAAATATATAACTATTGTGTACTTCATCTGTGAAGCAGACAGATATATCGCCTTACAGAATGCTTAGACGGGGCGCATCTCATGGAAAGAGAAGAAAACAAATAAGGTCCTAGAAAACCTAAGTATGAAAAGAGAACTAATGAATGAGATAAAAATTTGGCAGTAAAATATTTTGGCCACATAAAAAGACATAACACCTTGCAGAAGACCACAATAGAAGGGAGAGTTGAAGGCTAATGTGCAAGAGGAAGACAATACTATAAGTGGAAAGATAACATCAAGAGATGGACAGGAAACAGTCTATCAGAGTGCACCATCAAGACAAGAGACAGAAGATGTTGCAGATCCATTACAGATGACCTTTGTTGTGCAGATGGCAGCTGATGATGATAATGAGGATGCTTTGATTATTTAATGAACCAGCATTTCTCACCAATCAATCAGTCAATGTTTTTTACATATATGCCTTGGGTGCTTATAACAATGACTAAACGATTTAATTAATCATGGATATTTGCTTTTTAGTTTACACTGTAAATCTTCAAACAATTATTTATTTCAATTTTCCTCTTTCTAAACTTATGAACTTCAAGAAAATCTGGGAAAAAGAGGCCATCCCAAAGAGCTGGAAGGAAGGTCACATTATCAAGCTGCCAAATAAAGGAAACTTGACTGTATGTAGCAATAGGAGGGGTATAACACTACTAGCAGTGGCAGCAACAATTTTGACAAGAGTTTTGTTTGACAGTATTAAGAAGGCGGTGGATGACAAACTCAGAGAGGAACAGGCAGGATTTTGTGCAGGAAGATCATGCACAGACCAGATAGCAACACTCAGAATCATCATAGAACAATCAAATGAGTGGCAGACCCCCTTGTATATAAATTTTGTGGACTTCGAAAAAGCTTTTGACAGTATAGACCGTACTGTGATATGGAAAATCCTGAGACATTATGGAATCCCAGAGAAATTCATTAAAATCATCCAAGATTTCTACCAGGAGGCCTCATGCAAAGTAGTACACAAAGGAAAACTATCAGAGCCCTTCATAGTACACAGTGGGGTTAGACAGGGATGTCTGCTATCACCAACAATTTTTCTCATGGTCATTGACTGGGTTATGAGACAGACAACAGAGGGAGAGAAACCTGGAATACAGTGGACATTTAACAAACAACTGAAAGATCTAGACTTTGCAGATGATTTGTGCCTTCTGTCACATGGACAGCAGGATATGCAGGAGAGAACAAATGGATTAGTGGCAGAGGCAGCGGGGATGGGATTACACATAAGTGTAAATAAAACAAAGGAAATAAGAATGGATAATGGGCAGATGGACTTAATGGGGATCAATGGTCGGGTCATTGAAGAAGTAGAAAGCTTTACATATCTGGGGAGTAACATTGACAAGGGAAGGGGAACAGCTGGTGATATCTGCTCAAAGATAAATAAAGCCAGATGCGCTTTTAATGCCCTTCGACCAATATGGAACTCCTCAGCTATATCCAGAGAGAACAAAATTGGAATCTTTGGCTCAAATGTGAAGTCAGTCTTGCTGTATGCTCAGAGACATGGCATGTCTCAAAGAGTATCACCTCCAAGCTACAGACATTTGTAAATAGATGTCTCTGACGGATCCTCTGTATAAGATAGCCAGATGTAATAACAAATATAGAGCTAAGGAAAAGATGCGGGCAACAGCCAATACAAACAGAAATTAAAGTAAGAAGGTGGGAATGGATAGGACATACACTCAGAAGAGAAAAATCAAGCATAGCCAGAATTACCCTTGACTGGAACCCAAGGTGGGAAAAGAAGAGTGGGGAGGCCAAAGAGAACTTGTAGAAAAACTGTTGAAGAGGAGGCTAGGGAAATTGGAATGACTTGGGCACAGCTGAAAAAGACAGCCCAGAATAGAAATCGATGGAGAGCAACTGTTTCTGTCCTATGTTCCACAGGGAACGAAAAGGAATGATGATGATGAAATTTATGGCCACATCACATAAAAGGTACAGCACTAAAAATTAGTTAATTTAGAAAATGCAAATAAGTTCATTTTCAAGTTTCAACAAAGTGTGAGGAGTTAATGTGATTGCATTTACAACAGGCCCAAGTTTCGTTTCCTAGCATTTATTTACATTTTTCAGGGAAAGATTACGGTGGGATTTTTATCTTATTCGTTTTTTTTATTTCTCTTTGTATAATAATAGAGTTTGGACTTTTTGGGTAGAGTATTAATTACGGTTTCTAGAAGAGATGGTAGTTTGAACTTCTAGACTCGCCCCAGGGTTTCTTTTTCAGGAAGAAATTCGTTCATGTAGGAATTTATAGGGTAAACATAATGGCAGAGCATTTTTGGTTCTTCTCAGTGAGCGCGCCGTAATTATTAGGAAGGGTAATTTTAGACGGCAGGAAGTTCACGCAACAGTTGGGGGTAGTGGGAGATTAAGCGCGTGGAACGGAATAGCAATGGAATTTTTCCAGACACTGACCCGCTTAAGAAACAAAACCAGGGAGTGATGCATGCATAGCATGGCCTCGGGGCTCGGGTAATAAATAAGCGTGGTTCCCTGGCAGAAGTCTCTCAGATTTTTAGAACTTCGACGCCTTGGAAAGAACTGCCTGTATTGTATATACAGAGCCGATTTACTCTTTCGAGAGAAATTCGTTGCTGGTAAATATGCAGTTAATTAAGCTTTAATAGTTATAAGATTGTTTGCAGAGTTTGTTTCTAGGAGTTAAAGTTAATTCATCAATGCTAAATTTTTAATTGAATAACTGACAGCGCAATTAGGTATTTGGGGAAAAGGTAGTAGGGAATTTTGATAGTTTCCTCAGAGTAGCTGTTTGTATAAATTGGAGTATTACTGTTATTGTCAGAAGGCAGGGGTATTTATTTTTTCTGGATTTGTGAATTTTAAATGGTGCAGCGTGAAACACGCTTGTGAAATTAATTTTAGTTCGTAACGGACATGCCATGAGTTACCCTCTTATCTAAATAATTATCAGAGTGCATTCACTCTTTTTGTGAGATAAGGAAAGCTTAAAGATTTGAGATGCTAAATATCCAAATTTTGAGATACTTACTTATTTACTTAGTCGTTCCCCTTCTACCGTGAGGTGTAGAGGTTTGGAAGAGAGAGCGCCAGACTATTCTATTGGCTGTCTTCCTCCTGGCCTGGTTCCATTCTAGTCCTCGGTCCTTCAAAGATTGTCTAATGTTGTCCTCCCAGCGGACTCTGGGTCGTCCTCGGGGTCTGGATCCTTGGCTCTTTGTTTCCCATGCTTGTCGTGGTAGCCGATCTTCTCCCATTCTGCAGACATGGCCAAACCATCTTAGTTGGGACTGTTCTACTTGGGTCTGTAGGGGGTGGCATTTTAGGCCTTGACGTATCGTCTGGTTGCGTACCATGTCTCTTCTTGTTACTTCAACCACCTTCCTCAGATACCTCATTTCTGAGGTTTGGATCTGGCTTTTATGGGTTGTAGTCATTGCCCATGATTCGCATCCATATGTCAAGACTGGGACATAGGTGGAGCGGTATACAGCCATCTTCGTTTTCTTACCAACCTCTCTCTTGCTGAGGAATCCTCGATTTATGGCCTGAAAAAGTCTCCCAGCTGCTGCTTTTCGAGTGGCCAACTCTTCTTTGATGCCTCCCTTTCGGTCTATAATAGATTTTGAGATACGATGCACGTAATTTCATTGTGATTTTCGAGGATTTGGAGAAAGGAGCTACCTGAGCACGTGCAGTGTATCTTTTTCTAGAGGGGTGAATCTGATAACGGAAGGAGAGGGGAGATAGCGGGGCATGCATTGTAAGATAGGATTTCAGTTCCTTTGGAGGTCTAAATATATATATATTGTTATCGGATTCGGGTGTAAATAATATTCCCGACACGTGGGTGAAGATTTCCCAATATTTGATTCATAATGTTGGCAGAGTAAATACGCTAGGTATTTGTGTGTGTGTGTCGTAAAAACTGTGTCGTAAAAATTAACAGTGATACAACGTCAAAATATCTCCAATGATACAACGTAGGGATAAAAAACCAATGCGTAAGCTGCTGGAATACATGATCGCCCGCGCCGCGGGTCATCAGGTGTTAGACTTGAAGGCAAAACGGAACGAGGATCAAAAGACAAAAATCTGACTGAACGCGTACTTGAACTAGCGAGGTTAATGGACGCAAATTGGTGGGGCAAGGAGGAAAAGTCACGTTTCCCCCCCCCCCCCCCAAGTTGACATAAAGTAAGGAATTCGACAGAAGGGACCTTGGATATGATACGTCACAGTTATTTATTGGACGCTTTTGCGATACCAAGCCTTTTATTTGAATTCAGCGGCAAACGCAGATGCTTGAAATATTACAAAATTCAAAAAGTAACTTTTTCTTAATATTAATGTTAGGAATATAAAAATTAGCTGGCCGGATGGCCCATTCTGAGCAGTGAAATAATATACTTTCATTTATACAGACGGACAGATAATAAGAAAGATAATGACAAAAGACGGGGTTGTTCACATCAGCGAAAGACTGCATTGAATCAAACATGCCACTATTTGCACAAAAATCGTAACCTTGAGACTCAAGTGTTCAAATCTAGTTAGAATGCAAGAGGGGGGGAGTAGCGGACAGTAGTGGCTAAAAATAACTTAGGAGGCAGGTTCGTGCAGTTTTACATGTGTTAGTCCAAAAAAAACAAGTGAAATTGTGGGAAAAAAGATAAATTGTGACCGACGTACATTTTAAAAATTGAGATGTACTTTTGACTTTTTTGGGAAAAGATAAAATGTGACGGACATACATTTGAGAAAATAAGATGTAATTTTGACTTTATTTTCAAATTTTGAATTGAAAAGCTTAGTCTTCTGATCTGATTGGCCAACGCATTTTATATTAGCGGGATAGAGACGCACATTTTTGCCATTCGACATAAGTCTGTCCAGTAACACAGTCATTAATTGTAGTGGTGATTTCCCAGAAATAATACATAATATTCAGTGGGACACCATACTATAGCCAGCAGCTCAGCAGAGTTTTGCTAGCACTTATTTACTGTGTACTATATTCATATTTCTGGTAAGACTGAACTTATTTCTTTATACATTTTAATATTTGTTTAAGGTTCGAGTGATTTGATACTGCAATAGCATAATCTGTTCCTTACAACAAGTAAGGGTTCGCTCTAGACCCCCCGCCCCAGTTCAGGGTCTAGAGACAAATAAAATACATAAACTCCAGCAAGGATTAGGAAGGACAGATCAAGTGTTGAGATCAATTAAACATATTACCTATCCTATTTTAGGGGAGGAAACTAATAAACATATTTCAGAATCTGTAGTCTGGGAGAACCTATCCGATGTGAAACCACCATGGTAAAATGTGCTGTTTGGTCAGAGAGATCTGACCTGTCTATATGGTGTTGTTGTTGTGTAGTGTTGTGTCCAGACATGGTTAGAGAATGGAATTTTGACACATAACCAATACTTTGATTGCAGAGCTGTGAGTTTCAGTTGGCACCAAGGCGGTGTCAACTAAGTTGGTGATTTTACCAGAGTGGATCCGTGCAGTAACGTTGTGTCAGAGCAGACTATTATTGCCCCCAAGCACGGAGAGGTGGGGCCACCATAATTCTCTTATTGCCCCCAAGCACGGAGAGGTGGGGCCACCAGATCTCAGCACCAGAGCTACATCTTCAAAGTTGAGTGAGCCTCTGGTCTGCTGAGAATTCACCAACTCACTAGTTACTAACAATCCCATAAAATTCCTGCAATTTACTGGACACTGTGTAGTCAATATAGACTGGAGTGATGAGGCCACCCCAACAGCACAACCATTAAACGGTCTCCCAAATTAGATGACTACTATAAACACTAATAAAACTAAATAGTCTAGTAACATACATATGTACACTCTTGCATTTATTATGTAATATTCCATGCATTTCTTTCATAATTTCTAAATCTTTTATAAGTTCTGGTCAAAATAAAACTTGATCCAGAACAAAATAAATGTAAGAAAATTTCTATCAAAAATTTTACACACTTGAGTTAGTTCAGTGTATTATAACATTTGTTAATATTATTAGACTTAGTAAATATCTGTGTGTGTGTCTATAAACTACCACACCACAATACATATCATTACCCTAGACACTTAACGTAGCCACATTCATTAGTTAAAAAAAAAAAAAAAAAGGATAAGTGTGAGGTCGTAGTGGTAGCGAGAAGGGCCTTCTGACAATTCACAGATACATATTATCTCAGGAGCCTTCACAGCTGACCTCATGCATCACACGTAGTACTATCACCATCATACCATACCATCAAACCCACTACATATATTGGGGGCTCGTCCGGGATAATTAGCCCATTAAGTATATTAGGATCTCCTGGTGGGAGAAATAAAATTAGGGGAACAAAATTGTAAAATTCCCTTAAAAGTAAAAGTGTCCCTGCAGATAAAAGTTGGTGAATCTTCACAGCCAGTAATTAGTTAATTAATTAATTAGAATTAGTTAGACTATAGTAAGTAGAAGTATTTTAGTGGTTAGAGATTTATCTTGTAGATTATTATATTGTCTAAAAAGTATGGCGGAGCTGGCAAAATTCCGATCAGCTGCTGTGCTGTCAGCAAAGGAGATGCGAATGGATGGTCAGATTTTAATTCAACATGTAACGACTGAATGTGATAAATATATTGAACAGGAAGAAAGGAGATTAGAAAAAGAGGCTGAAAGAAAATTAGAGTCCGAACGGTTGGCTGAGACTAAGAGGTTACAGATTGAGGCTGAGACTAAGAGGTTGCAGATTGAGGCTGACAAAGAGGCAAAGGCATTAGAGGCAGCAGAAAAAAGATTGACTGCCGAAAGGGAGGCAGAAGATAGAAAGTTGCAAAGGGAGGCAGAAGATAAAAAAGCCGAAAGGGAGGCAGAAGATAGAAGGTTGCAAAGGGAGCACGAATTACGACTAAGGGAGCTGGAGCTACAAGGCCCGGCCCCTGAAAATGGTGCCAGCCCTTTTGCCTCAGATGCTACGCCCAGTCTGGGAGCCTCAAACTCAGCTATGGGGTTTCATTTAGACCATTTTGTTGAAAAAGACGATGACATAGAGGGGTACCTAGGACGTTTTGAGTTATTAGCTACTACATATGGGTTAGAGAGAGAGAGGTGGAGTTTAAAGCTATCACAGGGACTGAGAGGTACTTCTTACGAAGTCTTTGCAAAAATGCACAGAGAAGACCAGGAGAATTATGACATGTTAAAGCAGGCTTTGTTATTGAGGTACGAAAAAAATGGGGAATTTTATCGTAAGAAATTTAGAAATGCCAAATTGTTGTCTGGGGAGACATACCACCAATTCTCTGCCAGACTAGAAACCTATTTGGAGAAATGGACTGCTCTGGGGAAGACCCAAGATCTTAAAGAAATGATCATGATTGAGCAATTGAGAGAGTCCATGGCTCCAGACATGAGAAAATTTCTCATGGAACAAGGTGCAGAGAAGTTGGGGGAGGTTTTAAATGTCGCTGAGAGGTATCAGGCAGCCCAGGCAGAGGTAAGTGGTGCTAAAAAGAAGCACATAGATAATTTTAAAGCTCCACAGCAATTTAATAAATTTGATAATAGGGAGCAGGGAAATAAAGGTAGGACAAACTTTGAACGGCCAAGAAATGACTACAGAGACAGAAACTCACAGTTCAATGACCAAAAATTCAATGAAAGAAAACCGTTGAACCAAGGAAAAAGATGGTGTAAATGGTGCAAGAAGGATAACCATAACACCGAATTTTGTAGAAGGAAACCTTCAAACATTGCTGCAATGAAGTCGGGGACGCAAAGATTAAAGGTTAATCCTAATGGACACCAGGAACTTATCACCCCCCAGTTTGTGAGGATGTTATTTGTAATGGGGTCACCATAAGGTGCCTTTATGATACAGGTTTGGATTATGATTCAGTTGTGAAGTCTAGCCTAGTGGACCCAAGTCAGTATACCACAGAAACAGTGGAAATACAAGGGGCAACTAAGGACATACCACTCATGACACTTCCCATCGCAAGGATAACGGTGAAAACTCGCTATGTGGAAGGAGAAATCAGAGCAGCAGTGATAGATGAACCAATCTACCCTCTGATATTGGGGTGTAGATACGTCTTCTTGGGGAATCCCGAGAGATCTGTGATCATGGCGACAGTGCAGACCAGGTCACAGAAGAAGGAGGAAGAAGGTGAACCTATAAATGCTCATCCAGAGGAGATGAGGAAGGCGCAGGCTGAGGATAGGACACTCAGGCCATGTTTTAAAAAATTGCCCAAATGCCACACACCTCCGAGCAAGGGGGAATATTTCATGAAGCACAAACTCTTATACAGGAAGGCCGGAACTGGAACAAATGGTCACAACCAGCTGGTTCTTCCCACTTCATATAGAGATAAAGTGATGGAACTCGGGCATGCGATTCCCTTCAGTGGTCACATGGGGATCAGCGCCACAGGAAAGCGTATAGCTTGTCATTACTTCTGGCCAGGGATAACGGAGGATATAAAAAGATATGTCAAATCCTGCCCAGAATGTCAAAGGGTAGCTCCAAAGCACTGGACTGCTCCTGCAACTCTAGGGGAAATGCCCATAGTGGGAACACCTTTTGAGAGGGTTGTAGTGGATATTGTAGGACCTCTCACTCGGACCAAGAGGAGGAACAGTTACATCCTTACTCTGGTGGACACTTGTTCTATGTGGGGAGAGGCGGTAGCCCTGCCGTCAATTGATTCAAAACATGTAGCAGAGGCACTACTTACAATATTTACCCGATTAGGATTCCCGCATCAAATCTTGACGGATAATGGTTCTCAGTTCAAGGGGAAACTAACGGAAGAAGTTTTTAAGCTATTTCAAGCCAGACACTTTCATTGTAGTCCGTACCATCTGCAAGGGAACGGCCAGGTAGAGAGGTTCAACGGGACTCTCATTTCTATCCTGAGAAAGCTGGCACACGAAAAACCGGATCTGTGGGATCAATTCCTGCCCGCCGCATTGTTTGCGTACTGGGAGGTACCACATAGTTCAACTGGGATGGCTCCCGCAACTCTGCTATTTGGGAGGCCAATAAAAGGTCCATTAGAAGCTCTATTAAGGACCTGGACAGATGAGAAGGCGGAAGAGACTGTTACCTCATCGTATCAATACGTGAACGAACTGACCACTCGTTTGAAAGCTGGATGGAAACTGGCAAATGATAATTTGAAACAAGCCAGGAAGAAACATGCAGCATATTTTAATAGGAAGGCAAAGGACAGAGAACTGGCAGTCGGAGAGAAGGTGCTGCTTCTACTACCCGGTAGCCAGAATAAATTACAAATTGGATGGCAAGGTCCATATACGGTTCTAGAGAAGGTGTCTAGAACAAACTATAAAATTGATAAAAAGGGGAAGGAGAAAGTTTATCATGTAAACCTGTTAAAGAAGTATCTGGACAGACCACTCCAGGAAAGCACCCCCTTACTGACCTTAGCTATCGCAACTCAAATGCAAAAGGAACCACTCACCTCACATGAATACCCATTACATCCTTGTGAAACAGCAGCACAGGTAAAAGTCAGTAAGCACCTGACTAAAAACCAGAGGGAGAGAGTTCAACAGGTTCTGGAGGAACATACAGATGTATTAACAGATGAACCAGGACATACAAATTTGCTACAGTATGACATGAAACTGGTAGACTCAAACCCAATCTGTATGAGAGCCTATTCTATTCCGTTCGCGAAGGAGAAGGCATTGAAGGAAGAAATAGATTATTTGTTGAAGGAAGGGATCATTTCACACAGTGAATCATCTTTTAGCTCTAGTGTCGTATTGCTGAGAAAACCGTCTGGGGAACACAGACTGTGCATAGATTACAGGAAACTGAATGCTGTCACAGAAGGGCAAGTGGATCCATTACCAGACACAAAACAGTTATTTGCCAGACTGAACAAGGCAAAATACTTTTCAAAGGTGGATCTTAGTAAAGGCTATTACCAGATCCCAGTGAAGCCTGAAGTGAGACCTTATTTGGCATTTAGCACTTCAGATGGACATTATGAATTCAACATGCTACCATTCGGACTGAAAAATGCTCCGAGTGTATTTTCAAGGATGATGCGCAAATTGTTGGATCCCCTGAATAACCCATGTATCACGAATTTCATGGATGATATTCTCGTCGCCACAGAGACATTTGAAGAACACATTGAAGCTCTAGAAATGTTATTTAATAGGCTTAGGGAGGCGAACTTAACTGCTAGGCCAACAAAATGTTGCATTGGATGCAAAGAGTTGGAATTCTTGGGACACACGGTATATCAGGGTAGCATGACCCCTGATCCTAAGAACTTGGAAAAACTGCAGAGAGCACCTAGACCACAATCAAAATTGGAGTAATGGCAGGCGTAAGGAGAGATTTTGTCTATGTGTATCACTGGTTTTAGAACTTGCCGTAGGCATGTTTTCAGGTGGGGAGATGTGTCGTAAAAACTGTGTCGTAAAAATTAACAGTGATACAACGTCAAAATATCTCCAATGATACAACGTAGGGATAAAAAACCAATGCGTAAGCTGCTGGAATACATGATCACCCGCACCGCGGGTCATCAGGTGTTAGACTTGAAGGCAAAACGGAACGAGGATCAAAAGACAAAAATCTGACTGAACGCGTACTTGAACTAGCGAGGTTAATGGACGCAAATTGGTGGGGCAAGGAGGAAAAGTCACGTTCCCCCCCCCCCCCCCCCCCCCCCCCCCCCCACCGCCCCCCCCCCCCCCCCCCCCCCTCCCCACCCCCCACCCCCCCCCCCCCCCCCCCCCCGCCCCCCCCCCAAGTTGACATAAAGTAAGGAATTCGACAGAAGGGACCTTGGATATGATACGCCACAGTCATTTATTGGACGCTTTTGCGATACCAAGCCTTTTATTTGAATTCAGCGGCAAACGCAGATGCTTGAAATATTACAAAATTCAAAAAGTAACTTTTTCTTAATATTAATGTTAGGAATATAAAAATTAGCTGGCCGGATGGCCCATTCTGAGCAGTGAAATAATATACTTTCATTTATACAGACGGACAGATAATAAGAAAGATAATGACAAAAGACGGGGTTGTTCACATCAGCGAAAGACTGCATTGAATCAAACATGCCACTATTTGCACAAAAATCGTAACCTTGAGACTCAAGTGTTCAAATCTAGTTAGAATGCAAGAGGGGGGGAGTAGCGGACAGTAGTGGCTAAAAATAACTTAGGAGGCAGGTTCGTGCAGTTTTACATGTGTTAGTCCAAAAAAAAACAAGTGAAATTGTGGGAAAAAGATAAATTGTGACCGACGTACATTTTAAAAATTGAGATGTACTTTTGACTTTTTTGGGAAAAGATAAAATGTGACGGACGTACATTTGAGAAAATAAGATGTAATTTTGACTTTATTTTCAAATTTTGAATTGAAAAGCTTAGTCTTCTGATCTGATTGGCCAACGCATTTTATATTAGCGGGATAGAGACGCACATTTTTGCCATTCGACATAAGTCTGTCCAGTAACACAGTCATTAATTGTAGTGGTGATTTCCCAGAAATAATACATAATATTCAGTGGGACACCATACTATAGCCAGCAGCTCAGCAGAGTTTTGCTAGCACTTATTTACTGTGTACTATATTCATATTTCTGGTAAGACTGAACTTATTTCTTTATACATTTTAATATTTGTTTAAGGTTCGAGTGATTTGATACTGCAATAGCATAATCTGTTCCTTACAACAAGTAAGGGTTCGCTCTAGACCCCCCGCCCCAGTTCAGGGTCTAGAGACAAATAAAATACATAAACTCCAGCAAGGATTAGGAAGGACAGATCAAGTGTTGAGATCAATTAAACATATTACCTATCCTATTTTAGGGGAGGAAACTAATAAACATATTTCAGAATCTGTAGTCTGGGAGAACCTAACCGATGTGAAACCACCATGGTAAAATGTGCTGTTTGGTCAGAGAGATCTGACCTGTCTATATGGTGTTGTTGTTGTGTAGTGTTGTGTCCAGACATGGTTAGAGAATGGAATTTTGACACATAACCAATACTTTGATTGCAGAGCTGTGAGTTTCAGTTGGCACCAAGGCGGTGTCAACTAAGTTGGTGATTTTACCAGAGTGGATCCGTGCAGTAACGTTGTGTCAGAGCAGACTATTATTGCCCCCAAGCACGGAGAGGTGGGGCCACCATAATTCTCTTATTGCCCCCAAGCACGGAGAGGTGGGGCCACCAGATCTCAGCACCAGAGCTACATCTTCAAAGTTGAGTGAGCCTCTGGTCTGCTGAGAATTCACCAACTCACTAGTTACTAACAATCCCATAAAATTCCTGCAATTTACTGGACACTGTGTAGTCAATATAGACTGGAGTGATGAGGCCACCCCAACAGCACAACCATTAAACGGTCTCCCAAATTAGATGACTACTATAAACACTAATAAAACTAAATAGTCTAGTAACATACATATGTACACTCTTGCATTTATTATGTAATATTTCATGCATTTCTTTCATAATTTCTAAATCTTTTATAAGTTCTGGTCAAAATAAAACTTGATCCAGAACAAAATAAATGTAAGAAAATTTCTATCAAAAATTTTACACACTTGAGTTAGTTCAGTGTATTATAACATTTGTTAATATTATTAGACTTAGTAAATATCTGTGTGTGTGTCTATAAACTACCACACCACAATACTACATATCATTACCCTAGACACTTAACGTAGCCACATTCATTAGTAAAAAAAAAAAAAAAAAGATAAGTGTGAGGTCGTAGTGGTAGCGAGAAGGGCCTTCTGACAATTCACAGATACATATTATCTCAGGAGCCTTCACAGCTGACCTCATGCATCACACGTAGTACTATCACCATCATACCATACCATCAAACCCACTACAGTGTATTTAATTGTTCTTTAAGTGTGTGTAAATTACCAGCAGACTAATTTGGGTAATGCTGTGGTAATAGAACGAGTGACTTTAAATGTTAGAGCATGGGAAATTGTGTATTTTTCTCTGTGTGGGTAAAACCTACATTTTAAAGTCAACAGTTACGGGTCTAGTTGGGATTTTTAACTCTTGCAGGCCGGAATTTTTTCATCAGTTTTGCCAGAATTATTTTTGTACCTTAAAGCAGTACCTTTATAAATTCTAAAGTTTCTGAGTTATTACACAACAAAGACACACATATTATACATCACAGTAAAGATAAATGAATGCAGAATTAGAATATGAAGGATTTTTAGTGATATTCTACATATATTATTCAGTTATAAGTCATAACGAAAATACAGAACAAATTTCACGGAACACAAAAGTGACGTTCCCAACGTCGTTTCGGCTTCTAGGGGTTTTGCGGATGTACGCTACCAGCGTCGTTCCGGCCTTTAAGAGTTAATTAGTCCTTATCAAATAGACATATGGGACCTCAAGACGCAGCAATAGAGACCGCAGTCAGCGACTCATAGCTTGACTGCCTGCGTCAGGACCAGCGAACCAGAGCTGGTCAAGACCGCACTCCACCTCCACGTGGTGGTCCTGGAAACAGTCTGCAGCTGTGCAGGCTGGCTGAGCGAGTGTGGATCGAAATGGGAAGGCAAACCCGGTCCTAAAAAATGCCGTGCAGAAGTCGGATGTGTCGACCGAAAGGTGCAGATATCACAGCTACGTTGTAAACAGACACAACGCAACCACCGTCCTTTTCAGGGCGAACGAAGAAGAAGAAGAAATAGACATATGTTTATAAGGGTGAATTCATGGAGACGGGAGATTATTGTCTCAGGTGAAGTCTATTGTAATATGGTTTAGCGAGGTAACACCTCAATCATTGTTAAATAGTAGGGCCAGGAATTTTACCGGCAACCGGTTCATTCAGTAGTGGCAATGTTATAACGGGTGGGGGTAGGCATGTTTACTAATCGCTGAAGCGATACTAGAGCATGGGAGCTGTATGGAAGATTGAGAGTTAGGTGTTAAAGATTTGAAACTTAAGTGTTAGAGATTTGAGACTTAAGTGGTTGAAGAGTTGGGATTTTAGTGTTAAAGGTTGAGAGTTAAGGGAGTTAAGTGTTAAGGATATGGAAAATTTGTTGTGAGGTATATATTGGTTATTGTTTTGTCCACAGCAGATATTTTCCAGGCATGGCAGCTAGGGCTCAGTAGTCCTTCAGCTGGCTAGAAGTTCGCCGGTCTTCTCAGGCGAAGAAGAGTCGGCAGAGCCAGAAAAGAAAGTGGAGTGGTGACAGGGTGGTCACTGGTAAAAGTCTGTTTTTGTACCCAAGAGAGAGCAGGGAGCTGGAAGCACAAACTTCTTCAGCAAGAACAGATGTTCTTACCAAATACGGAGCTATTTACGCTCATGTTAAGCACACACTGATCCTAGGCGCAGGGCCTAAAAAGTGTCGTGAATTTCGGGCATAATAATCCCGACAGCCCTGAACCCAAGAGAGGGGTATCCTGGCTACTGCAAAGTAAAAATTCGTCTATTTGGAAGCAGCAATAGACCACGTCCCGAATTTAGTTTACCAAGCAAGTCAGCAGCTACAACAGGCGGAAAAGAGGGCAAAGGGTTACCATCCCTCTTAACTGCACCAGATAGAGTGTGGCGAAATGGTTTTTGAGGAGATAGGACAGCTTGAATGGAATGAATAAAAGATAATCTCTAGAGGAAACTCTTCCAGACTGCAAGTTGAATGCACAGTCTCTCCTCGGGAATTAGTCCACTCAAAAAAAACTTTCCAAGAAAACTAAACAGGATATTCTCTAGGCGATAAATTCTTTATCCGATATCCATTAAAAATATCCCGACCCAATAGTGTTTATTTAATTTTGGCTCTGCCCCCAGGGTGTAGATTTATGTTATTAAAACTATACAACCCAATTAAATATTACAAAGAAAATAACAACAGACTGTTATGTAAAGTTTTCAAAAATGAAAATAGAATCTCACAATATATTAAAATATACAACTATATGATATGTTCCCTAATCTATGAATGGTTCTGATCCATGTCAGAATTAATTTTTAATCATAGGACAATATGAATATTCTGTAGTGGTTCTGCTGGCATGTTCAGATACTCATCTCAATTGCTGATGTAGTCTTGTTGCCAGGGGTTCAATATGTCCTAGCACTCCAGGTCCCGCAAGTTCTTTTTAGGGTTTCGGAGGATGGCAAGCTGCTTTCTTCGTCTTGACTCAGGGCGCATCACCAGCTGGGATGGATTAAGTCTGCCCTTGCGAACACTGCTTATGCTTTAGTCTTCTGGTATGACAACCTGGTAGGATCGCTGCGCTCACAACCACCGCTGTTTAAATGATCGGGCCCCTCTGTATTTCTTAGGAGCAACCATTTTGTTCCCGGTCAGTCTGCCGGCTTGCGAGAGAAAAAAGCCCTGCGCTTTGAGAATAGCGCCAAAATCCTCCAGGTTTCCGTTTGGTTGCTGAGGTCAAAGGTCAAAAGACAATAATCCGCTCTCCCTATCCATTGGCTGAACTGCAATTATTCAGGGCACGGTGCAAAAGTTCACAGCGGTAAAAGGTCACAGTGGTTTTGCCAGTCAAACGTAGAACAAAGGAATTTATTTCCCGCAGCAAATGGGAGATCTCCTGATGTGTATTTACGAGTGGTAGAGATTCTAGAGAATTTAAGAGAAGGAAGGAATTTGTATGAGAAAAGATAGACAGCGAGAAAAGAAGGCGAATACACTTCGTGACATAGGCCCCCTTTTAAAAGTTATGCCTACGGCTAACTTAAGTTGAGCCGACTATTCTCTTCTGTCTGCTAATACCTTCCTGTCTCATATCTCTTGTTAATTCAATCTCAGTGTTTCCTCTTTTTCCTCTGTCGAACGGTATACCTGTAATCCACACATGTCTATCCGTTTCCTCATTGTCAAGGAGTTGAGGTATGTTGAGCAAGCCTGCTCGCAAAAATATCCCCCTCTTCTTTTCTCCCTTATGGATCCTCCATTGAAGCTTGCCTCCTGGCAAAGAGCTTGCCCTAAAGCCTACACTCTGCTTGCAATGCGGTCTATAGCAAATAGTTTTGCATGATGAGGTGGCCAACCTCATACACAACCTTATTTTAGTCATATTACTTGACCTGCCTAAGGACACATAACTATCTCCCCAGGTATGAGAGCGTGTATGTTCTTCTTTCGCTGTTTCTCCAGTGACAGAGAAAGATAAGTCTACCAGTTGTTCCTGCCCACCAGGTACCAAGGAAATTTGAACCCGCTTCACTTTCTGATCCCAGATAGTGGGTGAGGTTATTGGAACTGACTGAAGACTAAGTGCTTGAGGCTCATGTTCCTCTTTAGCCGTTTCTCCCGTATTAAAGGAAGATATTCCTGAAACATGTTTCATCCCACCAGGTACCAAGGAAATTTGGACCCGCTTCACTTTCTGATCCCAGAGAGTGGGTGAGGTTATTGGAAACATGTAAGGATAAAAACATAGTGAAGTCTTAGTGCTTGATGGTCCTGTTCCTCTACAGCTGCTTCTCCGGCGGATAAAAAGAAGATATTTCTGAAACATGTTTCATCCCACCAGGTACCAAGAAATCTGGCCCGGCTTCACTTTCTGCACGCAGTTAGTGGGTGAGACTATCAAAACTTGTTCAGAATTAAGTGCACTGGGGTGGTCAATCCCTTTGCACTCTTCCAACTTTTCAGTGAAAATATTGGAAGATGAGTTAAGCATTGGAGTCTCCATAGCCTGTTCAGTCACGCCGTCTCTGGATCGTGCTGAGTCTCCTAAGATGATATATTTCCCTCCTTGAGGTATGGGGTAAATTCGTTCATCTAATATTGCGGCCTTTACTTTGCCGTTTACCAATCAGTCTCACAAGCTGTGTTGGGAAGACTATGGAGCGAATAGTCAACCACAGATTGAAATGGTATTTAGAGTCTGAGCAGATCCTGGTGCCGGAACAAGCTGGATTTAGAGAATGCTACAGTATAGAAGACCAAGTTACTGACTTGTCTCAAGCAATAGAAGATGCCTTCCAGGAGAAGAAAAAGGTCCTAACGATCTGGGTCGACTTCAAGCAGGCCTTTGACAAGGTGTGGAAAGATGGCCTCATTGCAAAAATTAGGAGAAGTGGAATCCAAGGCAACATGATGAAATGGATCCAGTCATACTTGCATAACAGGAGAACTAGAGTCACTCTTGACGGTCTGCAGAGCAGAAAAGTGTTGCTCCATCAGGGGGTACCTCAAGGAGGAGTAATTTCCCCAACACTCTTCCTTGTTTACATCAATGACCTGGTGAAAGATCTCCCTGCAGGAGTTAAAGCTGCCTTATATGCAGATGACCTAGTACTCTGGTGCGCTGATGAAAATGTCACCACAGCAAATTATAGAATGCAGCGGGCAGCAGACATGCTAGTGTCATGGGCAGAGAAATGGCTTATCACAATAAACACAGACAAAACCTCCACAACACTGTTCTCCCCGCCCCCAAGGACAAATCAGCTAACATACACCTAGGGACAACCGTGATCAAGGAAGAAAGCTACCCCACCTATCTTGGGGTGACATTTGACCAAAGGCTTACATGGAATAAGCATATTGAAAATGCAGAAGGAAAGGCCCGAAGACGACTAGGCATACTCAGAAAATTAGCAGGTACCAACTGGGGAGCAAATGAACGAAATCTAAAGAAGATTTATAATGGAGTAATAAGACCACACTTAGAGTTTAGCTCAGCAGCATGGTCATCAGCTGCTAACTCGCATCTGCAGTCTTTGGACAAGGTGCAAAATCAAGCTCTCAGGCTCATTACAGGAGCCATGAAAACTACACCAATAAAAGAGATGCAGAAGGTTGCTGGATTACAGACATTGTCCCATAGAAGAGACACAAAAACCATGATCCAGATGGAAAAGTACAACAGTATGCCAATGCACCCAATGAAGGCAAGACTAGATGATCTGGCATTGGGACGTCTAAAGCGTAGCAGCTTTGTGCATCGGGGGAAAAGACTTATAAGACAGCATCAAGAAGACCTATCCATGAAGACAACACCACTGAAGCCCACCCTATACCCTGTACCATGGGAGCAGGCCAGCAGTGCCCTCCAAATTAATACATCAGTCAGTGGTCTCACAAGTGGATGTGAGTATAATGATCTGCAAAAACGAACTGCTACATTGAGTATGATCCAAGAAAGCTATCCCGATCAATCATGGATACATGCCTATACAGATGGATCAGCAACTAATGCTGTTAGGAATGAGGTGCCGGTATCTTTATCTCATATCCTGACAACCACTATGAGACTAGGCACATTCCCACTGGTAAATTCTGTTCCAACTATACAGCTGAGGTTCAAGCTCTAGAGCAAGCTGCAAATATGATTTATAACACCAACTCTGACTGCCACCAGGTAGTCATCCTCAGAGATGCACTGTCTGTCCTGCAAGCTCTCAAGGGTGGTAAACTCCCGCATCTGAGAAATGAACTAAACAAGGTAGCTGCCAAAAAGAGAACCATACTTCAGTGGGTACCATCTCATTGTGGTGTACCCGGAAATGAAAAGGCAGATCAACTTGCAAAAAAGGGAGGAGAATGTGAACAAGAAGATAATGAAGTCACATACTTTGAGAAAAAGAGAGCTATCCAGACTATCAGAAGAGAACAGAACCAACCCAAAGACGACTATCACACTCTCGACCGGCAGGGACAGATAACTATTTTTCGACTCAGGACAGGGCATAACAAACTGAATAAACCAGGTACCAAGAAAACACACATGCACAAGCTACGATTGTCTGCTTCACCACTGTGCACATGTGGATTAAACGAACAAACTGCTGAGCATGTTCTACAGGACTGTCCTCTGTATGACCAGTTAAGAAAGATATACTGGCCCAATGACTCAACACTAAACTCAAAGCTATATGGAGTTAAAGAGGAACTTCAAACAACAGTCGAATTCATCATGAGAACTCGTCTGACGGTGTAATCATCAAAGATGCGATCGCAAGAAGAAGAAGAAGAAGAAGACTTTGCCGTTTACAAAGTTCGACCTAACTTCTACATAAGCTAAAGGCAAAATCATCCTTCTGTTGTTTATCATGGGTGCTGCTACCTCAACATCCTCTTCGGTGACTTGATCAGGGTCGACGACAGAGGCGGAGACAAGGGCATCACACCCAAGACCTTGATAATACAAACAGGTGATTTCTTCTCCATTTACTGTGGCAGTCTCCACATTTTGAGAATCCCTGTATCCACTCCGGGCCTTCGTCAAGTTCCCATCCATGGTAGGGACCTTAGCTTTGTATGAAGTCTGTGGGATTGGGTCTCGGCGCCTACAGTCTAACTAATGTAGGGTGGCCGACAGGTGATGTTCAAGAACATCCCTTCCCTTCCCATAGGGTTGCGTAATCCTTTTCTGTTGAGTGATCCCATTTGGTTGAGCGATCCTATCTACCAGGTTTTTGGTGCGGTTGTTTTCAGTATGCCTGTTGTGAGTTTTTGCTGAGGATGAGGAAGGTCTCTTCAGATTATTTGCACAGCGGTGCTTAATCTTGTTTTCAGGACAGTCTAGAGGTCTCTGTTTAGATATCCTAGCCTCTGCTCTGTCTGAGCCTGAATTCTTAGACATAGACTTGGCTTTATGTGGTGCAGTTATATTTACCGCTGAGGGTGGTGATGGAATTGGCAAAGGAGTGGCATGATGAGTATTCCTAGATTCAAGTTTATCCCTGGATTCCATTTTTGTAGGTTGAAACTGAGTTTCCATTTCTTGCAGTTCTTCCTTACACTGGAGGGATTTTTCTTGTCTTTGTCTCTCATGTTCCACATTCTCTTCCTTGCATTTTGCTCTCCATTCATTCTGTTGCCCCATTATGCTCATGAAACATTCTACCTGTTCCGAGACATAATTTTCCAGCAAACTTCCCGAGAAGCCAGATAATTTTCCAATCTTATATGATTGCGCTGTCCATTTCTTCAGTCCTTTTATCTCATCCATTTTAACAGCAGTGGTTTTGCTGAGCGAGTATGAGATCTCTAACTCACTATCAAATAAATACAGGCCTAAATACTTTCTATAGCCGTAACTAAAGTAAAGTATTTTAACAACCTATGTTATTTAAAACCAGCATACATAAAATATAATTTAAATATTAGTTAACAACATGTAACTAATAACCAGCAGTACCACTCAGAATAGTTTTCATATCATAACTAAAATCTGTTTTTCTTGTAAAAATTTATATGTAATTTAGTCTAGGGTAATTTATATGTCCCCTCTTTAATCTAATCCTAGACTTGGACACCAATTAGTGACAAGTACCTACAGCAGTAGTGGTCTAGGAAAGATAAGAGTTTTCATATCTCAGACAAGTGTCTAAATATGAAAAAAGTAGATCCCGGACACGAGCGTCCCAGTGTAACGAAATGTTTTTTGTTTTAAGGGGGAAAGTGTAAGTATGACAGACTTGATGGAAGAATAAAAGATAATCTCTAGAGGAAACTCTTCCAGACTGCAAGTTGAATGCACAGTCTCTCCTCGGGAATTAGTCCACTCAAAAAAAACTTTCCAAGAGAATTCTGGTGAAACTAAACAGGATATTCTCTAGGCGATAAATTCTTTATCCGATATCCTACAAAGGACTATGTATAGTACATATAGATGGATAAGAGATTTGGTGCCCAGCCACATTAAAAATATCCCGACCCAATAGTGTTTATTTAATTTTGGCTCTGCCCCCAGGGTGTAGATTTATGTTATTAAAACTATACAACCCAATTAAATATTACAAAGAAAATAACAACAGACTCTGTTATGTAAAGTTTTCAAAAATGAAAATAGAATCTCACAATATATTAAAATATACAACTATATGATATGTTCCCTAATCTATGAATGGTTCTGATCCATGTCAGAATTAATTTTTAATCATAGGACAATATGAATATTCTGTAGTGGTTCTGCTGGCATGTTCAGATACTCATCTCAATTGCTGATGTAGTCTTGTTGCCAGGGGTTCAATATGTCCTAGCACTCCAGGTCCCGCAAGTTCTTTTTAGGGTTTCGGAGGATGGCAAGCTGCTTTCTCCGTCTTGACTCAGGGCGCATCACCAGCTGGGATGGATTAAGTCTGCCCTTGCGAACACTGCTTATGCTTTAGTCTTCTGGTATGACAACCGGATAGGATCGCTCTGCTCACAACCACCACTGTTTAAATGATCGGGCCCCTCTGTATTTCTTAGGAGCAACCATTTTGTTCCCGGTCAGTCTGCCGGCTTGCGAGAGAAAAGCCTGCGCTTTTAGAATAGCGCCAAAATCCTCCAGGTTTCCGTTTGGTTGCTGAGGTCAAAGGTCAAAAGACAATAATCCGCTCTCCCTATCCATTGGCTGAACTGCAATTATTCAGGGCACGGTGCAAAAGTTCACAGCGGTAAAAGGTCACAGTGGTTTTGCCAGTCAAACGTAGAACAAAGGAATTTATTTCCCGCAGCAAATGGGAGATCTCCTGATGTGTATTTACGAGTGGTAGAGATTCTAGAGAATTTAGAGAGAAGGAAGGAATTTGTATGAGAAAAGATAGACAGAGAGAAAAGAAGGCGAATACACTTCGTGACATAGAGAGAGAGAAGGAGAGTAGTGGAGGAGTTTTTTTTTTCTCAGTAGAAACTAGGAGTGTCAGACAGACACTGAACAGCAATAGAACTTAGCAATTCATCATCAAGTTGTGTAGGAGATGATAGAAGAGTTCTTTTGTGGACACTGTGTTAGCATAGAAGGGTAGTTAGCCTACAGAGAAGCTGGGTGGCCATGTCATTGGTTTAGGAGAACCCGTCTGCAGACAGACGGACAGTAGAAATTAGATTGTGGTTACATGATATTTAGTAGATTCAGAGTAAGGCGGATCTAAATGTTAGAGATCCCACTTCACAAGTTGATGTATTTTCTTACCTTTCTTATTTTCAGGTTTGAGGGTGAGGGCGATTTGTGGGGTAACTTACCAAATCACATTAATTGATTATTGTGTTCTTTTTCCAGGTGTGTGAACACGAAATTTTATCCTATTTGTAGTATGTTACATGAATTTTGTGGTGTAAATAAAATCCATTGTAAATTATAGGCTGGATCAGTCACTTACTTCAACCTTTATGTTGTCTGTATAGTGGTGTCTGTGGTGTTAAGTTACTTAAACCTTATCCCAGTCTTGGTAGTTAGAGGTAGTGAGGGTATCGCAATACATTACGTCACCTAGTGGCAAGGGAGAATCAATTTAGGTTCTCGACCCTTGACGCCAATAGCCTCATCTCCCACAGTCACTGTCATTTTTCTTCTGAAATCTACCTTCTTAGTCTTTCTTTCCACTAGGGTCTAGTCTATTTAGGTAGACAGCCTCTAGTCCTAAATCCACTTCGTGACACAAAGTGTCTAAATAGGTCACACTTTTAGATGCATTAAGTGCAGCTATGGTCATTTTCAAAAATTGAAATGCATACCAAATGATAGTAGAGAAGCTAAATTTTCATAAAATATAGTAATCTCAAAACTGATGTTTGTCCCAATGTAACCATTTTAAGGACTTTTCAATTTTCTCCCTAAGCACATATGCTTACATCAGTTGCTCAGTATGAATAAACATAAAGAAATATGAAAATCTCACAGTTATGTCGGACCATCGAAGAATCAGTTTAGCTTCTTTACCCATAAGGATTGAATAGAAGCAAAGATGATTAACACTCAGGTACATCCAGCCTTGACGAGGAAGATTGCCTTTCCAGTAGCTGCATGAGTAACCTGAAATGGATTCAGTAGTTCTGACTTTTGATTTGAATAAATCATGAATTATGTATTGTCTTGTATCATGTCAAAATCTTTTTGCTGTCTTCTTTTTCTTTTCTTCATTCAGTATGATATATTCATATTTTTATTAATTGAAAAACCAAAAATCATGCATGACTTCCTTGGAAGCAAACAAAACTGAAAATGATGTCTATGGTTCCATTCTCATGAACCTCTGCGGATGAACAGAAGACAGCTATTTTAAGTAAGTAATTCCAGCATTAGCTCACCTACTCTGGGGCATGTCTGAATTAAAATTTAGGACATCTGAAGAAGGCTTTCAGTTCATGAAAGATGGGTACACTTATTTTAAAGTCTGGTTAAGCAAACTTTCAAATTTAAATTGTTTTTATAACAGCTGAAGGTAAACAAACAAGTTATTTATCTTAAGGTAAAGCCTGCATAGAAAATACAAATACAAGTATTTCCCAAAGTGGACAGTATCAAACCCCTTGGGGGGCAGTGGGATTACATAAGGGGGCACTAGGAGGCTAAGGAGTGAACCACTATTTTAAAGAATGCTTTTTAAAAAGTAGATCACTGGGATGAGTTTATGGAACCAAGGTGGCATGGCCTGAAAATGTTTGGAAACCGTTGATCTAAACTTTAGAATATTTTTCTACTTCAGCATAGTTGAACAAATTAAAACTGTGGTTCCTAGGGGTTTCTGAGGAGACAAAGATAGGACCACTGCTGCTTCAAGCATGTGGTATGAGGTGAATACTATGAGGTCTGTGATTGCACCATGTCAAACAAACTGCCACAGAAAACATCACTTCAAAAGTACCCAAAATATTTTGGCCATGTCTTTCTGTAAAAGGACCAAATGCTGTACTTGTCCCGTGCTCCTTTATGAGCCCAGAAAAAAAAAAAAAAAAAAAAGAATATGAATATTACAGAAGTATGGTGCTGTGATGTAAAACCCCATCACGTAAAACAAATTACTACAGAAACCACTGCTATAAGAGCACAGGGGCTTTGCCGCAGGCTTCCAGCAAGATGTAGAGGCGGTTCCATGGTGCGTAAAATTAAAATGAATGAATGGCCCAGTGATAATATTACAGAAAGATTAAAGCTCTTAAGATAATTTGGCATAAAAAGTTGAGACCTAAGGTAATATTGCAGATAGAATATGACTCTAAGATAGTATTATGGTATGAGGATGTCTCTAGAAACATAATGAGCTCAGTAATGGTCCTGGTCTCAAGCTATAGGCGCAAGAGAATTTTCCTCCATATTCCTTTAAAAAAAAAGTAATCAAGAGTTTTGTAGGGTCACAGAAACAGATAGCAAAAGGTTGTTGCATTAGGGGTCACTGTATTAAAGTTTTACAGTGACTTGAGATTGGTTACCCATAGTTCAGAGTGAAAAAAGCTTAAATGTGTAAACACAAGAAGATGCAAGACAAAGAAATACCTCTCCCCACTTCCTTTCCCCTCCCTCCACAATAGATAAGAAAGAATGAATGAAATGAAAAAAGGAATAAATATTTTTTTAATGAATTAAGAAACAAGACAAATAACACGCTATAAATTTTATGGCAGAATTTTGCTTACTACAAACAACAGCATGTACACTTACGATTGACAAGTTTCTCCTCCTTTGGCATGTTGAAGTACTTTTGAAACTTTTTAGCTGATGTTCTGAGATCTTCGATCTCTTCACCTATACAAATATAACAAAGTATAAGTTATTCTGCCATGGCCATACCAAAAACAAAATTTTTGTTAACCTTACCTCTTGTAAGAAAAAACAACTTTCTGAGTACCTATCTGGAAATCAGACATTAACAGTAGCAATAACTGTTTAACAATGTATCTATATGTGAAAAGCAAACAACACCTAAAGGAAACACAGGGTAAAAAAAAAGTAAAAACATTACTCAGATTAACTTTGATTCTTGCAGGCAACATACCCTCACCACTGGGAGAAAGGTTTACTAATGGCATGACTAAAATGCTTCCCTACAGTAATGAAGTCCGTTTCAATAAACAAAGCAAACATAATAACAAAACTACAATCCATATACAGACTGAACTACAGAGTTCTACAGCAGGCACTGCACTTGAACAGGCTCACAAACCATCTGCACTGAATGATGACTGAAAGGTTCCGGCAAAAGCAGATTACAAAGAAACAACCTTGTACAAAAGGCAAAAGTGCTTACTCCAATCATGTCAGATCTCACACAGACAAAGGGACCTTCCCTGATGATAAGCTGCAAATACATGACCATCATGAAGGACAAGATTCTCAGGACTCACCGACATTATATTAGAAGTGATCATAAAACGTTACCACTAACACCCACACATGAAAACCTGTTCAGAATTCAAACGATGGAGCACACTGAAAATATATACCCTGCCACAGAGGGGCCCATATATATGTAATGATGGCTCGTTAACAGCAGCCACTATAAATGTAGAGGGGGGAGGGGTGTACTGTGCATGAGACCAGAAACTGATAAGTATCTATATACCTATAGGTTCTGAATAATTTTCAAACAACTTTAAAATAGAGGCAGAAGCACTGAAAACAGCCTAAAAAAAAACCATTGCTGAAAACAGGGAAAATGTAGAAGCCCAATGACTTATGAACTCTCAGTCATAATTATCTTAGGGTACTATAAAAACAATAAAATGATGCCCCTTGTTGACACTTCATACTACACATTCAATAACATGAAAGTAAATCTGATCCCTATCCACTGCAGAAAGCAGATAAACTTACCTAATAGGAAGGAAGCAAAATAACATGCTGAGGACAGGATGATATATTTGAAGAGATAAAAGCATAGCTTCAAACATAAACTAAAAGAAAAGTAACAAAACAAACATTCAGAGTACGATAAAACAGAAGTATACTACTCTTTATCTGAGAACTAAGCTGATGGAAACTGAAATATCATCTATTCCAGGGGTTCTCAACCTTTTCTTGCTCTTAGCCCCTTTCTGAGCCTTATTTACCTCTGTGGCCCCCTTCATAGTCGCTGTTAGCTGGAAAAAAGGTACTTTACCATCTTACTGTGGCCCCCTAAGAATATGGAATGGCCCTCTGGTGGGCCATATGGCCCACGTTGAGAAGCACTGATCTTTTCAACAAACCAAATATTGAACAAACAGATGGGTGTCCATGTAGAGAACCACTGATCTATTCAACAAACCAAATATTGGACAAACAGATGGGTGTCCATGTAGAGAACACAAGTAAACAGAGAACATGTCACGTGCATGAGAAGAGCAGACTGGCTTTCATCAACCCCTTGAGGGAGAATTTGTACAGGGACAAGAAAAAGCCCATGACAGTTTCTTTATAGGAAAAGACAGGTATGCTATTGCTATTCGACAGCAAATATGGAAGGGAAAAAAAAAATTCATTATTTAAGCATTCTAAGGACCATATTTCAATGATGCATACAGAAGTATATTGCACATTCACATTCATCCACTCCGCAAACACTTATACACACATAAATCCACACATATACAGACTGACAAGTCACTTCCTAATTTTAAATTTGTATATCCACACTTGTATCTACCGGATATCAAGACAACAAATATTAAAACAAGGACCAATAACTGCCATTTAACACATTTTTTTACGTTTTTATTTTCCAGAAACATAATTTAAAATTAAATCTAAAATGGCCAATAAACTGGTCTGGTTTTGGTTTTAAGGGCTACCTTGACTGCAAACAAACAACTCCATCAGTGCTCCGAACTCCTCCATTAGATCACACAAGGAGGATCTCAGCAGAGTGCATGAACTCCATAGCACCAGCGAGAATCCCAATGTGTGTATTATAGGGATCACACATTCTATAAATAATTTAGTGGTGGGTAGGTTTCTAATTTTTAAATTTTGCCAGGGCAGCGGCCTTATGGCCTACTCTTGATGATTTCCAACTGCCGTGGGATTTTTAACGTGCGCAACTTGCACGCAGGACCTCCTATTTATTCACCCTTATCTGAGAAGGCTAGGCATCCGATCTCACTATCCAGAGCAACTCACTACCCAGGGAAATATGGGGAGGGGAGGGGAGGGGAGGGGGGTGGGGAGGAGGGGGGGGGGGGTAATGACATCATTAAGACCACTGGTTCTGAAAAAAAAATTCCATAAATTATTTTCTCTTTTCTGGGAATCACACCTGGTACCTCTAGAATTTTAGGCGGATGCCATAACTCTTAGCCACACCGACCCCTCCAATAAACTGACGTGAGAAGAAAGCTAAAATTGCTGCCTGCTATGTAATCATGAGTATAGCAAACAGGATCTCATGCTGCGTTGTAATGTTATGTCACAAAGCTTTTCAGGTAATAAATTTGGCAGTTAACTGTCTTTACTTTGACATCTGTTCCATATAAATTAGTTGGATAGGACTGAAGAAATAACAAATTAAGTCATTCCACCCTGGAGGTCTGGCACATTTTTGTTCCCCAACCCTAACCAAGGGGACGTAACTCTGTTTACCACATGACATGTAATCTTTGAAAGCACATTTGAGCATGCAAATATTCACCAATTTCAATGAAATAAAAATGCTAGAAAGGAAAATGAACTAAGTTTCAAGAAATGTATACATTTATATGACTTTAATGGTAATTTATTTTTAGAAAAATTTAAAAAAACTGATTTCAAGAACGAGTCTTGCACACCTTCAGTTTCCTGCCGCTGCTCAGCATATTTGTTTGTCTGTTCCACAAATAGTTTGATTATTGTAACTGGAAAGAAGAGACTAGAATAATCAAATGGTGAGCTATTTGGGTCCTGATTATGAAGGGCGCCTTGTGTTTCAGTTAATGCACCCATTTTGTCAATGACAATGTTCAGCGTGTCAGACCACTCCAGGTCTGCTTCTGTTTCATTAATGCTGTCACTAGTTTCACTGTTTTTTGTTATCATCAAATAAATCCACTGCCTCATCATCTAAGTCAACATCAGACTCGTCCTCTTGGTTGTTATCGTTGGGATTGTCATTATCAATCAATGACTGAATAAATTGAAAGGCCATTCTGCCGTGGATTGTTGATAAAAAAGGCCTCTACACACTGGTCTGACTTCTAACGTCTATATAATCCAAACAAAACCACATAAAAACATCTGGTTTTCAAAGAATCGAAAGTGAAACTCTCTAGTTTTTTCCTGTTCTCGCCGGATATCGCTCGATATGAGAGTTCCATTGCTAGACGCTTACTAAAACGGCCAGTCGCGTTTGTGTCTGCCTTGGATTGTTGATAAAAAAAGGCCTCAACACACTGGTCTGACTCCAAATGTCTATATAATCCGAACGAAACCACATAAAAACATTTGGTTTTCAACGAATCGCAAGTGAAACTCTATAGTTTTTTCCTGTTCTCGCCGGATATCCCTAGATACGAGAGTTCCATTGCTAGATGCTTACAAAAAAGGGCCGGTCGCATCAGGGCGGAATGGGTAATGTCGCATTTAGTAGCAACGGGGCGGAATGAGTTTTAAAAAAAAAACTCTTCAATCACCCTGTACATTTATACATATACACACATAGCTATAAAGTAAAATACAATTAAGATGTGATTTATAGCTATAATCGAGGAAGTTGAGGGGAACTGCGGTAAGACGTGGAATACAATGGGTGGGTTTGAAAAAAAAATCGAAAAAAGGTGATTCGTCTTACGAGGACAAAAGACAAAGAAAATAGTCTACGTTACGGCCACAAGGCCTTCGTCAGGAAAGGAAAGAAAGTGAAGTCTAGATAGGACACATAAAAAACTTAATAAAATAATAAAATAAAAACTGGGTACTTCCCTGAAGGCAAGAACCGAAAATCGCTGTCTTGTTGAAGAGCGCGTGGCTGAACAGAAAGCGACTTCCGCCGCCGGGTGTACACAATACATACTGAAAAACTAAAAAACGAAACCGGACAATAAACTACCCAACGGGATAAAAGTGGGGACTGGAAATAGAAGAGGACAGAATGAGTGGGAGATAAATAAATATGAAATTAAAAAATGTATATGGCATACAAATAGAAGAATAGGATAAGAGTGGAAAGAGTCAAATAGAGCAAGAGAGGAAAGGGTGACCTCAGACAAAGGTGTGAAAAGTGTTGAGACCGGCTGGTTTTAGACACCCCATGCGGTGTATAAGACGGTTCTCAAGCTGTTCTCGGCTGGCAGTGTCAGAGGAGCAGGATCGGATCGCTGTGACCTGGATGTCGATGGGACCATGGTGGTCAGGACCATTGAAGTGTATGGCAACTGGTGTGGACTTTTGCTGAGCGATGTCATTTAAGTGCTGGCTGAATCTGTCCCCAAGTCGTTTGCCTGTTTGGCCAATATAAGTTTTGCAGCAACGTTTACATATGATCGTATAAATGACATTGCGCGATTCACACGTGAAGCTACTAGTGATGGTGTACGTAGCCTTAGGAAAGGACACCTTCTGGGTTGAGGTGACATACTTGCACGTGTTGCATCTTGTCCGACCACAGGGTAGTGTGCCAAAGTGAGTGGCATTCTCCT
Organism: Oreohelix idahoensis; assembly: GCA_024509875.1. NCBI lineage: Eukaryota > Metazoa > Mollusca > Gastropoda > Stylommatophora > Oreohelicidae > Oreohelix > Oreohelix idahoensis. The sequence continues at coordinate 7,197 of JAMPIV010020129.1, read as the reverse complement.
TTGGGAGACGGCTGTGAACAAGAAGATCCTTCAAGTTCTTGTCACGTCTATATGCCACCAAAGGTGCTTCACTGAATACTTCTTGGGTCACAGGCTCTGCTTGGAGGATAGGGAGGTGGCGGAAAAGGATCTGTTTGACAGTAGTACTATGAGGGTGATGGGTCAAGATTAATTTGACTCTATCCGAAGTGGATTTATGGTGAGGTATGAGGGCCTCCTGACGACAGATGGGGAGCACACGTTGGAGAGCAGAGGTGAGAACATGTTCTGGATAAAGTCTGTTACGGAAGAAATCCAACATCTCATTTGCTCGTAAGTGGAAGTCATCGTCGTCTTGGCATAAACGGCGGAGGCGGAGAAGTTGTGAAAAAGGAAGGGAGTCACGACAGGCCCGAGGATGAGAAGAGGTATACAGGAGGTAGCTGTGGGCATCTGTCGGCTTGTAGTATACTGAGGTATTAAGGCCGGAGGGCGTGATAGAAATAGTAATGTCAAGGAAGTTGACAGAAACTGTGGAGACGAGGGAGGTGAACTTAATGGTGGGGTGAAAGTGGTTCACAAAGTCGATGAAGCGGTGTAAATCAGTCTCAGACATATCTGTGAGACCTATGCCATCATCGATATATCTGCGGTAAAACCCAGGGAAAGGACCGGAGTATTGTAGCCATATCTGATGCTCCAAGTGGCCCATGAATAGACAGGCATAGCTGGGACCCATCTTCGTTCCCATGGCAACACCACTAATTTGGTCAAAAAATTGACCATTGAATTCAAAGGAATTCAGGTTAAGGACCAGTTCAGCAAGACGGAGAAGGGTGTCAGTGGATATAGAAGGGCAAGTGCGCTGATCCAGAAAAAACCGAAGAGCTCGGAGACCATCAGAGTGGGGAATAGAGGTATACAGAGAGCAGACGTCTAGCAAGAAAAGACGGTATGAGCGGTCTGCTGGGAGTCGGATAGAGGAGAAAGTAGTAAGAGCGTGATTGGTGTCTTTGATGAAGGAGGGAAGACTCTCAACGATAGGCTGGAAAATGCTGTCGAGGAAGTCAGAAATGTGTTCAGTAGGACAAGAACAGGCTGAGACAATAGGTCTTCCAGGGTTTTCGATCTTGTGAATTTTGGGGAGCATGTAGAATACAGGCTTGCCCAAAGAGCTGTCATGAATCCTAAGACGAGATGCCCCGGGAGGAAGATCATTACTATTGATAAGCTGTTTAATGGTGTTGTGTACAATGCGATTGTTAGAGACAGTCGCATCGCTGGTCCTAGACCTGTAAAAAGAGCCATTGGTCAACTGGTTTTTACCTTCACTTAGGTACAAGTCTTTCTGCCAGACGACAATGGCTCCTCCCTTGTCAGCCGGTTTGATGACAATGTCGTCTCTACGGCGAAGAAGGGAGAGAGCACTAGACTCTGCCGAAGTGAGATTGGAATAATGCAATCTACGAGGGCGGAAGTCGCTTTCTGTTCAGCCACGCACTCTTCAACAAGACAGCGATTTTCGGTTCTTGCCTTCAGGGAAGTACCCAGTTTTTATTTTATTATTTTATTAAGTTTTTTATGTGTCCTATCTAGACTTCACTTTCTTTCCTTTCCTGACGAAGGCCTTGTGGCCGTAACGTAGACTATTTTCTTTGTCTTTTGTCCTCGTAAGACGAATCACCTTTTTTCGATTTTTTTTTCAAACCCACCCATTGTATTCCACGTCTTACCGCAGTTCCCCTCAACTTCCTCGATTATATATATATTTTTTTGACTGCACCGTGTCTCTGTTATCTCGTATCTCTATCTACCTATCCTGCTTATCTCCCTGATCCTATCCTATCTCCTTTTCTCAGTATTTCATATCCTACTTAGGCCTACTTATTATTATTTTTTTTCGTATTTCCCTATTCTTCCTTCATACCTTATATTACCGCAATCTACCCTATTTATTTATTGTTTCATTTAATCTCTATTTTTCATTTAGCGTTTTATATTTTATTTATTTCATATTTTATTTTCTGGAGGTTTTTCTTTTTCCCCACTATGCCCTCTCTGAAATATTTTTATCAACTCTCTCCGTGTGTCGGTCACCACCAGCTTTAGCTCCCTACCTCCTGATATATCCCGTGTCGCTATTGACTTTGCGTTCGTTACTTTCAAGAAAACTAGATTCACCTCTCATCTCCACTTTATTCACACCTGCCTCCACCACAAAATTCTTCCTAATGGATTTTCTTCCAATTTTCATCCATCTGCTGGTACACTCAATCCTAGGGAACAACGTCTCCTACAACGAATTGAGACCAGATGTGGCTTTCAACGTATGCGCGTAGTGGTCGCCAGTCACTCCCGCCTTTTATCAGACCTCAGTGCCCAACAGACCCAGCTTCTGCTTCGCTTACGTTGTCTCACCTCCAACAACTTCCCTTTCTATTCTATGATACGCACCACTATCCACACACTGAACCGGCAGCTGCATGAGTTCCTTTCCACGTCTAAACACCATAAACTATCCCGTCTCATCCCTACCCCCAAAGCTACCCCTCCATCCTCCACTCCATCATGCGCTCAGGTAGTCTGCATCCCCCCAGATCTACCCCTCTCTGAGGAAGAGCGCTCTGTTCTTAGTAAGGGCTTAAAATTTGTTCCTCTTCGTCCGACCCTAGACCAATACAATCTCCTCCAGGATGTTCATCGGTTTCACCGTCGCATGAGGCTGAAGCTCCATTTTAGAGAGGAAGACAGCACTCCGCAGTCTCAGGCTGAATCCGACATCTTTGCACGCTTTTCTGACTCTACTAAACCTTCCTTTACACCTAAACCTGGAGCTTCTCATGCCCTGGACCTGTATATCAAGAACACCATCCATGACATTCAGCAGCTCCGCCCTCGTAGATTGCATTATTCCAATCTCACTTCGGCAGAGTCTAGTGCTCTCTCCCTTCTTCGCCGTAGAGACAACATTGTCATCAAACCGGCTGACAAGGGAGGAGCCATTGTCGTCTGGCAGAAAGACTTGTACCTAAGTGAAGGTAAAAACCAGTTGACCAATGGCTCTTTTTACAGGTCTAGGACCAGCGATGCGACTGTCTCTAACAATCGCATTGTACACAACACCATTAAACAGCTTATCAATAGTAATGATCTTCCTCCCGGGGCATCTCGTCTTAGGATTCATGACAGCTCTTTGGGCAAGCCTGTATTCTACATGCTCCCCAAAAATTCACAAGATCGAAAACCCTGGAAGACCTATTGTCTCAGCCTGTTCTTGTCCTACTGAACACATTTCTGACTTCCTCGACAGCATTTTCCAGCCTATCGTTGAGAGTCTTCCCTCCTTCATCAAAGACACCAATCACGCTCTTACTACTTTCTCCTCTATCCGACTCCCAGCAGACCGCTCCTACCGTCTTTTCTTGCTAGGCGTCTGCTCTCTGTATACCTCTATTCCCCACTCTGATGGTCTCCGAGCTCTTCGGTTTTTTCTGGATCAGCGCACTTGCCCTTCTATATCCACTGACACCCTTCTCCGTCTTGCTGAACTGGTCCTTAACCTGAATTCCTTTGAATTCAATGGTCAATTTTTTGACCAAATTAGTGGTGTTGCCATGGGAACGAAGATGGGTCCCAGCTATGCCTGTCTATTCATGGGCCACTTGGAGCATCAGATATGGCAACAATACTCCGGTCCTTCCCTGGGTTTTACCGCAGATATATCGATGATGGCATAGGTCTCACAGATATGTCTGAGACTGATTTACACCGCTTCATCGACTTTGTGAACCACTTTCACCCCACCATTAAGTTCACCTCCCTCGTCTCCACAGTTTCTGTCAACTTCCTTGACATTACTATTTCTATCACGCCCTCCGGCCTTAATACCTCAGTATACTACAAGCCGACAGATGCCCACAGCTACCTCCTGTATACCTCTTCTCATCCTCGGGCCTGTCGTGACTCCCTTCCTTTTTCACAACTTCTCCGCCTCCGCCGTTTATGCCAAGACGACGATGACTTCCACTTACGAGCAAATGAGATGTTGGATTTCTTCCGTAACAGACTTTATCCAGAACATGTTCTCACCTCTGCTCTCCAACGTGTGCTCCCCATCTGTCGTCAGGAGGCCCTCATACCTCACCATAAATCCACTTCGGATAGAGTCAAATTAATCTTGACCCATCACCCTCATAGTACTACTGTCAAACAGATCCTTTTCCGCCACCTCCCTATCCTCCAAGCAGAGCCTGTGACCCAAGAAGTATTCAGTGAAGCACCTTTGGTGGCATATAGACGTGACAAGAACTTGAAGGATCTTCTTGTTCACAGCCGTCTCCCAAAGGAGAATGCCACTCACTTTGGCACACTACCCTGTGGTCGGACAAGATGCAACACGTGCAAGTATGTCACCCCAACCCAGAAGGTGTCCTTTCCTAAGGCTACGTACACCATCACTAGTAGCTTCACGTGTGAATCGCGCAATGTCATTTATACGATCATATGTAAACGTTGCTGCAAAACTTATATTGGCCAAACAGGCAAACGACTTGGGGACAGATTCAGCCAGCACTTAAATGACATCGCTCAGCAAAAGTCCACACCAGTTGCCATACACTTCAATGGTCCTGACCACCATGGTCCCATCGACATCCAGGTCACAGCGATCCGATCCTGCTCCTCTGACACTGCCAGCCGAGAACAGCTTGAGAACCGTCTTATACACCGCATGGGGTGTCTAAAACCAGCCGGTCTCAACACTTTTCACACCTTTGTCTGAGGTCACCCTTTCCTCTCTTGCTCTATTTGACTCTTTCCACTCTTATCCTATTCTTCTATTTGTATGCCATATACATTTTTTAATTTCATATTTATTTCTCTCCCACTCATTCTGTCCTCTTCTATTTCCAGTCCCCACTTTTATCCCGTTGGGTAGTTTATTGTCCGGTTTCGTTTTTTAGTTTTTCAGTATGTATTGTGTACACCCGGCGGCGGAAGTCGCTTTCTGTTCAGCCACGCGCTCTTCAACAAGACAGCGATTTTCGGTTCTTGCCTTCAGGGAAGTACCCAGTTTTTATTTTATTATTTTATTAAGTTTTTTATGTGTCCTATCTAGACTTCACTTTCTTTCCTTTCCTGACGAAGGCCTTGTGGCCGTAACGTAGACTATTTTCTTTGTCTTTTGTCCTCGTAAGACGAATCACCTTTTTTCGATTTTTTTTCAAACCCACCGATTTATAGCTAGCAGCCTTCAGCAAGAATTCAATACTGGAGCAGATGCAGGAAGTCACATAATGCTGGAGAAGTCAGTATAACTTCCTCCCAGAAAATGTTACCTTTTAAAAATTACAAACCTTCTTTAGCTTTCTCAGCATTGGCTACCAAACTCTCAATTTTGCATCTGATGAACTCCATAACTTCGTCATTGTTTTCAAAAGTAACTGAGGAATGTATATGAGGAATTAAATTTAAAAATGTACAACCAGCTTCGAAGCGTGATAATTTAAAACGTTTTTTAAAAATGGTACGGTAGTTAGTTTTACAAAAGAACAACACACTTAGAAACATGGGGGGGCATTCTGTCAGGGTTATTAAAGGTGAGGGTTGTAACGGACTTTATATCCAAATCTGAAATCTGTCAAAATCCAACGATTTAATAAATCCATACAGGCAAATATGGGGCTTACCTAAAGTGTTGACAACATTAGTCTCCAGCCATTCCCAATGCTGTTGAATCTCTCTCCTGTTATTGGCCTCTGCCACAGCTGATAACACAAATGTGAGTAGCTCATAATTATTGGTATGATATATAACAAAAATAAATGACAACTTGATGAGCAGAGTACACAAAAAAAAACATAAGTTGAGAGACCTTTGGAGATAATCTGCAGGTACCTAGCGCTAATAATGTTTTGCAAAAATCAAAACAGTCTATCACTAAGTGCAATATGTTCTGTCACAGATGATAAACAAGAATGGCCTCATGTTTTATATTGGGCTCGATGTCTCTTCTCTACTTGGTCAATAACTTTTTTTCTAATGCTTTAACATTTAAAAAAAAATATTTTTTTAACGGAAAACACCCAGTTAAAGATGGTCTCATAGCATATACTGACATAGGGGAGTAAAGTGTTTAACAGAATTCTACTGTAATAGATTTCAGCCATTTATGAGGTAAATGGTGACCGATTTCCTTTCATTGCTGCTGTCTTTTGACTTCCCTAACTCAATTTCAGTGAGGTACATATTTTACAGCTGGGTAGACTGCAGTGCAAACCACCTGGTTTTGATTGAACCCGGTAACTTTACCTCAAGAAACAAGCACACAAGTTAATCTGCCACTGAATAAATTTAAAAAAAATGAAAAGTAAGTAGCCGTAAATGAAATCTGAACTTACAATAGCTTAGTTCTGAGCCTTCTATTTGGTGCAAAATTCTGTATAACCGTGTCTGCAAAAAGCATAATGCATTCATCAGAAATCTGTGAAAACATACTTTACAAAGCCAAGATATTACAAACGTGTAGTCATTTTTTATCTCTAATAATTCGTTTATTTCATAAAACAGCCTCTTATTAGCTGCTAGCTTACACATATCTCCTGTCTAATGTAACAAATATTTTACTCATAGATCAAGATTTGTTTATTTGTAGCATTGTGTTTGTATAAACAGTGTATTTGTTAGTGCTGCAGTAAACATCACACAATAAACAAAAGTTCTAAATACAAAAATGTACATTAGATAAACAAATTAACAATTAAACTTTACAACCAACACCAGAAAGGAGCAAGTGGAACGTTAAAAATATTTTTCAAAACCAATTTGCCAAACATTCTGAATCATTTAGCATTTTTGAACATTTGTTTTCAGAAAGGCTGCAGCAGCAAGAAAAAGAAAAAATTACATTTTTACTACACACAGCACATATTTCATGAGATTTATGAGTAGTAGTAGCTCCCAGTTATAACTGACTATGGGAATGCATCCCACTGAGGTGATAGCCCTCAGCAGTTTTTTTTACTGGTATTCCTTTCGGCGTATTCTTTTCCTCATCTGCTTGTCGTCTCTAGGGCACGAGCTTAGGCACAATAACATGGAGATGAAGCTGTTGCCCATGCAGCTGGTAGGCCAAAGGAATGGCAGTAGCATGATTTACAGTTTGGTACACGAATCCATCTAGAGAGGAAGTTGCCAGAAATATTGTTTAATTAACCATTA
>JAMPIV010020128.1:0-28095 GCA_024509875.1 Oreohelix idahoensis | reverse complement strand
GGGTGCGTGGGTGTTGTGGTAGTTTTGGACGAGTCCCGGCACATTGTTTAGTCGTGGTGTGGATTACTGACGGATTCGTTGGGTGTGTTGTTAGTGGGTCAGGGGCCTTGATATTTTGTTGAAGTCTGTTTTGAACCTTCTTGGTAGCAAGACAAATTGGCTTTGTCACATGGTCTAAGGTTTCTGTCGCTAGTATATTTTTATTGGCAAATTCCCATTGCCTTCTGTGGCGCAATACGCTGTTGTTGATGTGGCAATTGGGGGAGGCAGTCACTTGTTTGGCGGGGGGGCTTGTGCAGAGGTCGTGGATGTTTTGTGGTTGGGGGGGGACAGAGTCATTGTTTGAGAAGATGGTGTGGACTTCGTGATGCGTTGCTCGGTTGGTATGTGGTAATGGAGGGGGCGGGAATTTTGTATTGGGCATTTGGAGTCGACTTTGTTGAAGGTGGGGCGGTGGCAGTAAGACGGGTGTTTGTTCCTGTTTTCCGGAGACAATTTGTATTTTCATATTCTGTCATATGGCTACCTAAACATTTTTATCACCTTGCTGAACCCCACACCCGGAGTTTGTTTTACGCTGGCCAGCTGCGGTCAGCTAACGCTAGACGTAATGTTATCTAAACGCACCTGGTCGACCAGAGAAACATTTCTCGGGTCCGCTTGAAGTGTTAGAACGAGCCAAGACGGGGTCTGTGAAAGAAACGGTTCGTTAGCGGCGGGTACCCTCTGTGGTCCCAACAGGGGAATTTCTCTGGTCGCTTTAAAACGTTTGATGACGAGCGGCTGGTACCCTTTGAGGCCTGGGTAACGAGTGTGATCTGTTTCAGGGGAAGATAACAACCCGCGGTCAGTCTTTGGGTTTTCGCCCCTTAGACAAGATAGAGCATAATGTTATGCATTTCTCTACCTGGGGAACTTTCGCACGATTTCTTTTGTCTTACTCTAGATTACGTCTTTCGCCGAACTTCTGTAGAAATACGCACGCCAGGTGTTCGGGGGGAGCGTTCCTTGTGATCTATAAGAGTAGACTGGTTTTAATAGACAAGGACATTCGTAAATTTTCCTGGCCCGTAGATGATCATCATGAGATAAGGCAAACTTTAACACAGTACTAGAATGTGTTTGCCTATGTCCTAGTCATTTTTTCGGGGTGAGTTGACATATCTTATAATTATAATATTAGATTCATGTTAGCTTTTATATATATCTGTTAGGGAAGTGAATTTATTTCTGAGGACTTCTCCTAGTAATTTATTCAGTGATAAGGTAGCGCTGTCTACGGCCTATTAAGTGGTGCTTACACTGTTACGGTTTATCATGGGTTAAATGTTAAACTTACAATAACAGATATTAGGCGTAGAATCAGTCCACGAATGCTTACCATTGGGTTAAGAGTCAGCAAAAATGAACTGTCATTTCTGTAAGATAATGTCAGGTGTGGATTGTTCACTTTAAAACTGAATAGTGAGATGCAGGTAATAACTCTGGATTATAGGAGATAGTCACTTATTCCTTTTGATAGATATTTCCAGTGGCAAGGGAGGATCATTTATGCTTACTTGTGTGGCTAGGCACTAGTCTATAACTTTCACTGAAAGCAGTCACCAGGCATAGATATAATTATATCGTATGATCTAGCCACAACTGTATTATAGCAAGAACATTGCATTTTCTTTTTACTCATTGTGGAATGCTAATATATTTCCCCAAGGGGACATACGATTTATTTGTGTAATGTCAAATGCTGTAATCTGTTTATGTAAATTCATTTAATGTTGTAAGATGAATAAGCATATTCATTTAACTGTAACTACAGGTTAGGTTTCCTGTATGTTGAGATTGGGAGAAGAGGAGTAGATTTTTGATGTCAGAACATTTACTGACAGGTACCTGGGAGTGCAAAAGATATTAAGCCTATGCGGGCGCGTGTTGATAATTGATATTTTTAAGGAACAGGAGACATGGTTAAAGACAGCCCTAAACTATCATAGCAATAACTACAATAAATTTAATCCCATAGTGGAGCGTAACTTTCTGTATAAAGTTAGTGTGATTTATTATTTGCTTGAAGTAAAAGGGTGTCTCTTTTTGGGTCTCAGTTTCAGGGAGACCGACTCGCGAGAGCAGATTCCAGTCAGGCGAAGAACGAAATATTCTCTTCGATCTAGAGGGTTTCTGAATACCGCTAGCGTCACGAATCGTCAACCCCCGTTCCTGAATCAAAACCCCTTTTTGTCAACGCCAAGTTAAGCTCACGCAGTGCAACGGAGCCAACGCTAAATCTGGAATCGCCAAACGCAGTAGTAGTTCTCTACTCGCCTATTGGATTACCAGCCAGAGCATTACGGCTTCCAGAATATCAAACCCGCTCAGCATGCCTATAGCAGAATCCCATATCACCCGCCTTTGTTGTGCCTAAACGGGGCACTCAGCAAACCACAGCCAAACCAGTTTAAACAGGATTTACAGCCAAGCGGAGCCTTGCGCCGGATAAGCGCGCCTGGGTCTCTTTGTCCTCAAGTGACTTCTTCTGGTGTATTTCCTGGATACTTAAAACCTCGCACGTATGAGCAGCCATCTATGGACAGAGTTCCAGCCCAACTCGCGCCAGTAGGGGGGGTCACCAACGATAGCGCCTATACAGTGATGTTATTCAGGTTAATTCCATCACCGATGGAGGATATATACGAAAACACCACTTACTGGAGTTACTTCAGCTGGTCCCCGAAAACCGAAGGACTGTCACTCGATTATTTATCTCTTTGTGTTCTACAGGTTTTATGAATGGTGATCTGTGTGTGTGTGGTTGTTGGTGTATAGGATTATTGATGAATATTTGATTATTGATGTAATTTTATGTTGTTGTGATGATATGCATTATTTTCATGCTTTTCTTCTTTAATAAATTTTACACATTTATTAATGCACTGTTCACGACCTTTCCATCCATATTTGTATTTTTAGCTCTTTACTATAATCTCTATGTATGATAAGAGAGAAGAGAGAGAGAGCAGGAGATGCTTAGACAGACATAAGTGAGTTGAGGCTTGGAGAGAGAGATCATTTTGATAAATCTTCTTCCAGGTTGTCTCAAGTCCATCTCCTATTTACACCTTTCTGTGAGCGTAATCTATAACTCTGTCAGTCCACTATCCCTTGTCGATTTCACTACAGTTGTCCAACTCGACAAATACTCTACACTCAAACTCAACCACGACATCCACTAATGGTCACCACGCAAGCGTATCTAAAAGTAGGTCGTCCAAGGTATCTATCTTCGCGCAAGATTACTCTTGTCAAAGATGTAGATAGAAGAGGAATGACTTTTCTACCTTAGGGTAGCATTCACAAGATATTCCCAGAAGTCAAGAACAAAACGCTGCTTAAGGGCTGAACAAATTTGTTAACTTATTATCTGGTCCGTTGCTTTTTGTGGAGGGGTTATGCTATGATTCTGGCCCATCAAGCCCCCAGTTGGAGTAATCCAACGAATGCCCTCTTATAATTAATGGCTCTATATTTATATATATATATATATATTTATCAAGAAAAATTGGCTCATACGTTTGCTTTCGTACAAATAAACTGAATCAACTATTATTGTTTAGTTTAAAATAACATACAACAAATTTAATAGTCCATTAGTTCAACAAGTTAAAATAAGGATTAAAGGGGGTGAAAGTTATATTAAATTTTTCCTCATTGAGGTTTTGGTAGGGCGTTAATAATACTGTCCGTATTTTTTGCTGTAGCCTGTTACACACAACTTAACTCCAGATGAGTCCTGCAGCCGTAGTTTCCGTCACTTCTTTTTTGGTCATGAGTACACTTCTCCACATAATTCGTCCACTGTAGGCGGTTGGTGGTGATACTCTTCTCTCACACTAGTGGCGTAGGAACTTCAGTACTTAATAAGTCTGATGTCTGGTAACCACGAACCCAAAATTTTGGAAATACACACGTCTCCTGGCACAGATTTAGAATGGACACACAGCCCTGTAGTTAGATGCTGTTCGAATCACCTAAGTCTGAGAAATTCCTCGTATGACGGGTGAAACACTTGGTCTGGAAATCTATAATTCCTCTTATGACGGGTAAGACACTTGGTCTGGAAATCTATAATTCCTCTTATGACGGGTGAAACACTTGGTCTGGAAATCTATAATTCCTCTTATGACTACTTGTGATAGAATTCCCAAGTTTCGTCTTGTATTAAAATGGCGGGTTTACTTGTGAATTCCAAAGTTGCCCAATACTCGATCTCATAGTTGTGGAATTGTAAGTCCTATCCTCTTTCTTCTGGCTTGTAGGAGGTGTTTAGTTGATGCTGCGATGCAGTCTGTGTGTGTGCTGTGACTCCGAGTTTGATAGTTTATATCTCACAATCCTTAGTTTCAAATCCTAGCTGTGGTTCCGCCGAAAGTTCTACTCAAATCATAGTAGATTTTTGAGAACCAATCCAATCTATCTAGCACTGTTTGGGTGGGGAAATTTATCATTACTCATCCCATGGGTATTTAAAAATATTAAATTTAATATACACGCGTGGCCTCTTACACAGTGATGTCATGCTTCCGGAACATCACTGTTTATCAGAATAATCTGCGTGCCTATGTCAGACAGATGTCTGGACAACCCGTGTGGTCTTCTTTCATCTGATCACAATACCGGCTTGTGTCAACACGATCAGCCGCTTCCCAATGGGGTCAACTGTTTGACGGCCACGTTTCCACAGGTGTTCAGACGGACTAGGCGATAAAATATTATCGCAGGCCGGGTCACCAAACCTGGCGAATCGTAACAACAGTCTGGGAGTGGAGTGTGAAACAATAAGATACGCATTACTCCCATAGCAAATACTGCCATAGGCGAGTGGCGTGTTAGAGAATTCACCATGCTATGTCCAGCATAGAGCAAAATAGTAGAAATAACGAATGAAAAGGCATGATTTATGCCAAATAAAAGCGATGAATGAGAAAAATGAAGAAAAAGAAGGGATACAGTCGGAGGGCTGAAGGGGTGAGAGATCATACAAAAGGACATGTTCAGACGTTTTGTCACACGGGCAAACATATTGATATTACTGTCCCAAGTCGTCGTAAGGAAACAAAACGCACGAAAACAAAACGAAGGAGGAATACAGAAATATATAAATGTGCGTTAATGAAATTAGAAAATGATGAAGAAATATAATAAATAAATGATAAAACAAAGCACCTAGGAAGAAGAGGGAAAACTTTGCTGAAAATCTGCAAAACACTGAAAATGTCTATTACACACTGAAAATCTGCAAAACACTGAAAATATATGCAAAGAAGTTGTAGAATAGCATATGCGCTCATAATTATGATACTATTTTTTTTATAATTTGTTACTGATTTCGATTGTACGAATAATAGACAGTATGAGTGTGCAAGTGTTGTGGATAGGGGAAACTGCCAAAGATAGTTGTTTTAGGCAAAATAGGGGCCTGCATAGTTTCAGCAAAGTCGTGCACCATGGTAAAATAATTATATATATATATATATATACAAGCGCACTAGTATCATGCTTTTGTATAGTGATCGTAGCAAACATACTGAGCTTCGCTATTTTCAGTATTTGTGAGTTTATTTAGTAAAAAATATCAGGTTCGTAATACTTTCAATGCCAATGTCAAGTCAGTACTATTTTATGGCGCTGAAACACGGATTGTAACAATCAAAAAGCTACAGACTTTCATAGATTGCGTAGAATAGAAGGATTGAAGTTGGATCACTAATGTCAAAGTGATGACAAGAGCCAGACAAGTGCCAATGGAATAAGTGATGACGAGAGCCAGACAAGTGCCAATGGAATAAGTGATGACGAGAGCCAGACAAGTGCCAATGGAATAAGTGATGACGAGAGCCAGACAAGTGCCAATGGAATAAGTGATGACGAGAGCCAGACAAGTGCCAATGGAATAAGTGATGACGAGAGCCAGACAAGTGCCAATGGAATAAGTGATGACGAGAGCCAGACAAGTGCCAATGGAATAAGTGATGACGAGAGCCAGACAAGTGCCAATGGAATAAGTGATGACGAGAGCCAGACAAGTGCCAATGGAATAAGTGATGACGAGAGCCAGACAAGTGCCAATGGAATAAGTGATGACGAGAGCCAGACAAGTGCCAATGGAATAAGTGATGACGAGAGCCAGACAAGTGCCAATGGAATAAGTGATGACGAGAGCCAGACAAGTGCCAATGGAATAAGTGATGACGAGAGCCAGACAAGTGCCAATGGAATAAGTGATGAGAGGGAGACGCTGGAGATGGATAAGGCACACCTTCAGGAAACATGATGATAGCATTACCAGGTAGTCATTGCTATGGAATCCCCAGAGTAAGAGAGGTACGGGAAAGCCAAAGAACAGAAGAAGACACGAATAGGCCTTGAGCTGATGGCACGGGATAGGAAGACTTGGCATTCGTTTGTTGAAGGCCAATGCTCCGTGGGAATGACTATTTCAATAGAGAAATAAAGATGACGTCAGTTCCACCGGAAAAGACCCGTTGAACTGATTGTGATTGGGAAAATTATAATGTCAGCTTTAAGACATCTCTTGAGATAATGTGAAACTTTTATTTGAATAACAATTAATATAACTAGCTTTACATATAATATTTTATTTCCCTATGATGCGTTTCTTTGTTCATACTTTTGAGACGATTACAAATGTATGTATCCTCTCTTATACCAGGTTTGAAACAACAATTGGTTATAATTTGGTGAATGGCCTATGTAAAATAATAGGTTTTAAAAAACAGAGGACATGCACGATTTTACTCACAAGTAGTCTGTCTGGATATTCTGCCCCACGCTGGCCTCATCTCGACCACGTGACCACAGAAATAATAGAGACGGAACTGCCCAGGAAGCGAAAAGCTTATTATACTCCTCCGAAGCTCACAGGTTTAGTCACATCCGGTCAGAAGGGGCACTTCTAAGACAATGTGCACGTAACACTGAGATTAGACTGGATCCAGAGCACTGATTAGAGTTCAAATTGTGTTTATGAAAGGCAAAATGCAGTCTTCAGTATTTATCCGTTCGTAAGATTGTTACCCATCCTGAAGTTGAGTCTTCAGTGAACTCTAATTTTTCTGTGAGTAAGGACATGAACGCTTCCATAGTTTAAAAAAAAACATCTTATAGAGAAAAAAAACGCGTATGCAAATCTAGTGTAACCAGACCTAAGTATGCCCCTGGTCCAGATTACACCCGGGGTTAATTTGGACTAGGCTGTTTTGTACCCCAGGTGTAATCTGTGCCAAAACATTTGAAATCCAAGGGGACATTTTGGGCTAGGCCACGCTATATCCCAGTGATCGAAAATATGCTTGCCTCCCACGCCTCTAATAACAACATTTAACTCAACATTCGGTGATTTCTCGAGGGAAAACTACAATCCTTCAATGAAGCCTCTGGCTTATTAATCTAATCATGGACATTTTTTAAGTCGACACATAAGGATATATTGTACCAAAGAGCACATACTCTTTCCCCCACCCCACCGGATCAGCGAGATGCAGAATGGGGCCGTTGTAGGGTAAAACAAGCACGCTTTTTAAAACCTATGCATAGGACCCATTGGAATGAATTGTGTAACACTCAAAACAAAAGTATTTTCATTTTGTTTTCCATCTGGTTTTTGTTACTGAACAGAAGAGCCAGGTCGTCGGCAAAGTCTAGTATGTCAAGCTGTTTTCTCAGAGTACTTTAAATTCCATTTCTATTGGTTGATGTTGTTTTCATAATCCATCCAATAGCTAGCAAAATGTGAACTGGTGACAAGGGCACCCAAGCCGCACTGGAGTTCCTATATCAACGGTCTCAGTTGTCTGTGATGGAGAATTCTACATTTCGTGTAATCCGATGTAAAGTTGTGAGCTCAGCTCTAAGCTCTGTTCAGCTTTGTGCACAATATGGCTATCTTGTCCATACAGGGTCTGGTTTGTCTCAAAAACCGGTTTGTTCTTTTCTTAAATGTCTGTCTATGGTCTCTTTTAACCTCTCAAGACGGTCATGCTAAATATTTTCCCTGGAATTTATAAGAATATTACTCTGCTGTAATCTGTGCACATTGCTAATACACAACTCCTCCCCCCCCCCCTTTTTTTCTCTTTTTATTTGGCAACTTGGCCAAATATAATTCATTTCAGCCTTATAATATTTCTTTTTTATCGAGTACTTTCTGTAATGTCCTGATGTCAGCTCATGGCCTCAGCTGGAATGCCATCTGGGCCAGCAGCTTGTCCATCTCATGTAGGCAGTATGGATTACTTTCTTTCTTGGGCCAGCAGCTTGTCCATCTCATGTAGGCAGTATGGATTACTTTCTTTCTTACTTATTTTGTTATTGTTTTTCTTTCCACAATTGACTAATTTTCATTTTCTGATATTTACATACGAATAAATTCTACGTAGAACTACATCCGTCTCTAATGTTGCGCTAACATTTTCATATTCCCCCACCTACCTCATCTCCGCTGAGCAAGGACTCAAGAAAGTGTAGACGGAGTGTTCACAAACCTGGAAAGCTCTCTTTAAATAATATTAGACAATCCTTAACACTGACTACAGTTGGAAAAAAGAAGGCTGTATACACATATAGGTGGGACATAGAAGATATTGTAACCAGTTGAAAAAAAAAAAACAGAATACATGTAGGACAGAATTCATGCTATAATTATTGTTAATGATACTGTAGCGAAACTATAACAAACATACCATAAAAATCCTTAGTACTAAAAAAACACCACACTGATATTTCTTTTCTCTATTTCTTCCGGTGTAAATATTGAAATCGGAGTCACCGAAACAAATTATAAACAATCCATCTTGTGTGACAAGCGAAGAAGTCAGAAATCCCTGCTGGTGCAGTTCACAGGGAATACGCAGCCCCCGGGTACAAGGCACGTGTGGGTTCGGGTAGCTTTTTTCTACAGCAAGTTCTGGGTCGATGAATCAATGAATAAATGCTGAAAATAGGAGCGGCATTTGTGTGCGCTTCTTCCTACTGCGGTCTTCATTGCGCTGAACTGGCGTGATGGTGTAACAGGCAGAATATGGAATATCAGGATATATAGCTGAGTGGTGAGAGTGGGTCGATTGTGTGTGAGCTGTAATCTGAATATAAACAAGGAGTAGGTCTTATGTGTGTGAGCTGTAATCTGAATATAAACTAGGAG
The DNA here is from genome assembly GCA_024509875.1 of Oreohelix idahoensis. Lineage (NCBI taxonomy): Eukaryota > Metazoa > Mollusca > Gastropoda > Stylommatophora > Oreohelicidae > Oreohelix > Oreohelix idahoensis. Next base: position 18,881 of record JAMPIV010020128.1, on the reverse strand, counting down.
TAGGTCTTACGTCTGTGTGTGTGTGACCTGTAATTTGAGTCTGAACTTGGAGTAAGTCGATTATGTGTGTGTGTGTGTGTGTGTTTGAGTATGAGAGCTATAAACTGAATATGAACATGGAGTAGGACGATTGTGTGTGTGTGTGGGCGTGTGGGAGAGATGTAAGTTGAGTCTGAACTTGGAGTAAGTCGATTGTGTGTGTGTGTTTGAGTATGAGAGCTGTAAACTGAATATGAACTTGGAGTAAGTCACAATCATTGTGCGTCTATGGGTATGTGTGTCGCCGTGTTTTTTTTTAAAGGTATGAGCAAACAATAGAAATCGTTATCATACATATTAAAAAATTTTTATGAACGTTTAAAAAAGAAAGTCACGCGACAACAGGGCAATAATTCTCTGGTGTGGAGATTTCATATTTTTCTTTCAATAAACATTTATAACACATAAGGAAGGGAAACCCGAGGCCTGTAAACAGTAAATAAATATTAGACAAACATAAAGGTATGTTTTCAGGCACTCGTAAGAAATAAAGAAGTAGAAAACTAGACAACAGAAAAACAACAGACGTGAGTGGCTTACCCAGGACTCGAACCCAGGACCTTCCGTGCGACAACCCCGCCTAGCTATGCAAGCGAATCACACTATCCTCCCTGCTTCCTAGGCATCACCTAGTACCTGGGTTCGAGTCCTGGGTAAGCCACTCACGTCTGTTGTTTTTCTGTTGTCTAGTTTTCTACTTCTTTATTTCTTACGAGTGCCTGAAAACATACCTTTATGTTTGTCTAATATTTATTTTCTTTCAATGCATGTTTTAAAAATGTATGCAAAATAACATCCGGTCTGACTAGAGTTTGGTGTATTTTTTCACCTGTACAGTCAAACCTTGGGAAGATACAGATACCTTTCTAATACGTGACAGATTACCATTCCTAACAATAGATCATGTTTCGGCAAGATTACTCTAATGCAGGACTTTGTACACGGCTGTTTGCGAGCGTTTTTTTTTTTTTTTTTTTTTTTTTTTTTTTTTCCTTACCATCCCTAACATGTCATAGATCATTTCTTTCGGCAAGATTTACACAGCGGCTATTCAGTAGCTTTCCGTACATTTCTTCAAACGGACTTTTGAACCATTGTCGCCAGTACGAAGCCATTACACCAGCGCGGCTCCCGTTTGCGAGCGATACTTTAGTTTTCTTTTCTTTTTCCCTGACCGCGCTATTTATAGCTATCGTGACAGAGGTCACTTGGTCAACTTCCTAACGAGAAAAAAATGTGGCGGTGTTTACTTTTGATAGGGCTTAATTAATGCTTTTAGGCTACTTTATTATTATAAATACCGGCTTTAATTTTGCGTAAAGCTAGACTAGAAATGTTAGAGTAAATTTTAGAACAAGAACAAACATTTTATCACAATTAGAACAGAAGATATAATAGTCTGAAATAGTGTAAAATTTACGTTTTTTAAATATTTTGTTATGGTTTGTTTCTAATGCAATTTACACTAAAACGGTCACAATCAACATGTATAACAAATTACAGAAATCAAAAGTAGAAAACCTGCAGAAAATGGATATCATAGTTTTTTTTTTTGGTTTCATGCGTCAAACATTAATTATTGAAACATTAAATTGCAAGTCCACATTTATTACCTTAAAATAACACACCAAATTGTCCCCAAAACATGAGAGCTAACAATTATCTCAATCATACATCACGATGGTCATGTAAACATGAGTATGGTCATGAGTAAAACGAAATGTTCAATTTAATAAATAAAACATACACCTATTAAATGATTTCCACACTCTGTTAATTCTGTCACTCTCACGCAACAACTGCCATAATTTGCTCTAGCCCCAAAATTTCGCTCAATTATCATTCACACTTCCTTTTTTTTATAGGAGGAATCTGTACATTCACAGATGGAGAAATTTGTAACAAATGAGTGTCCATTATAAATTTTAATTGTGAAGTTATATTTTTAATACCGCTGGCGCGTCTTTCAATTTTGGAAATAGTGGAATGTACAAATTCTCTTCCTTGCTCTCCATGCATGCCCATTCCAAAGCCATGAGTTCTGATCCAGTTTAGTAATTGTCTTACTGGGGAATAGCTTTCTGAACAAAGACATATATTATTTTTTGCTGTTTCTAGTTTTGTTTCTAACAATGGATGTGAATAGGGTTTCTTCCTCTTGTGTTAGGGGTTGTGAAGGTGGCTTAGCAAGTAACTGTTGTACTGTGATGTCGCTTTTGAAGACAGGCGAGGTGGATGTACTTGTCTTATGTATAACTGACTTGGTAGGTGTAGATGTGGCAACAAAAACTGGCATGCTAGCGTGAGTAGTTATCCACCTCCAAATGAATAATGGTATTGCCTTTAATGTGAGATGACTCATCAACCTCCAGCTGAACAATATCACCACTAGTGTGAGCAGGCACATCAACCTCCTACTGTACAGAGCTATCCTGACTACAGCTAACTGACTGACTACAGCTAACAGACTGACTACAGCTAACTGACTGACTACAACTAACTGACTGACTACAACTAACTGACTGACTACAGCTAACTGACTGACTAGACATGGAGGGATCAGAAATAACATCACAGGGGATAGAGCAGCTTTTTTGTTTTTAAAACACCAAAAGATGTCTTTGCAAAATAATTGCACAGTTGACATTCACTTATAGTTAAATTATGGTCATAGCCTTTCCAGATGTGCTGACTGTTTTCCGATAGTAACTTGGCTGTTTCAAGAAACTTCTCATTATGCCTCCTTTTTGAGTTTTGTATTCGTAAGTAACACTTCTTACAAAATATAGTCGAATGCTCTGTGGGTTTATCATCTGATACGTTAATTCCAAACACAAAGAACAGATCATTAACGTAATTTTCTTTTTCTCTAACCAGCGGCACTCGAGCTTTCCAGCTCTTTTGACCCAATGACATGTCATTGCGAGGCTGGGGGGTCAGTGGACTTTCCTTCCGACCCGGTCAGGAGCTTCGCTCCTTCCCATCCACACGGGATTTATCAGTCAAATTTCCGGTCGTAAACATTCCATTAACGTAATTAGAACAGTTTAGTGCTTTATGATTTGAACTTTTGTTTTGAAAGTTAATGCTCTCTTGCCACAGGCTCTGCACAGTGCACTGGCACAATTAATATGATGCAAAAAAGTATGTTCCATTTCGTTGTTATGTAGTATAGTTTACTTATATATGTATAAAGATAATGGAATATTTGGGAGTATCAAGTCTAACACCAGGCTGTAGAATGCTTTTTCTGTGAATGAAAGAAGATATACAAACAGTTACTTAGAATTCTTTGGCAGCCGTCGTGTGCACAGGATTGTCTACCAAAGAACACTAATGGAACAGTCCTTATCTCACACACAATTAAAAAAAGACATTCATATTATAAATACAAGATTAACAAGACTTGATTATAAGATAGATTAACAAGACTTGAAAGATAGATCAAAGTATGTGGAAGTAATCTATCTATAGCTTTACATGTTTTCTGACGCTCATATACGTCTAGTTAAGTATCATTATAAATGAATGAAAATGCAAAAATAGATGGTGCTTTACAAAAAGTTATTTTTTTTTACAACCTTATTTAAGATTTGCGAGTATCAGGAATGCGTTTACAGTGATTTAAATGTTATAAAATCTGGTGACAATATGCTTGTTCTTGTAATGCCAAACTCACAAAACTGACTACCACACATTCTCAAGATATAAAACCAAAAAAAAAAAAGTTTGTGGAAATAATCTTTAGCTTCCCTTCGAGAAGTCTTTATAATTATAAACTCATACGAATAGGTCGATTTTTAGATATTACATTAATAAAAATATTACTTCTGTTATGAATTTCCTCAAATGATGACGCTGTTTTCAAAATTCTGTAACTCCGTCAAATATAATTTCAATCAAATAAAAATGCAATTAAAAAAAACACAGAACAAAGTTATAGTACACAAAAGAATTTTAGCGCTGTGTTTATCCAGAACGAGTGTGAAGAAATACTGGGGAAAAGGGAAAGACAACAAAAAGCATGGATAACAACAGAAACCATCAATAAGATAAAAGACAGAAAAAACAAGAAAGCAGAGTTAAACACAAGCAAAACCAGAAGTTCCAAAGCCAAGGCTCAAGAAGTGTACACAGAAGCAAACAAAGAAGTAAAAAGAAGTATCAAAAGAGACAAGAGGAAGTATATTGAGGAGTTGGCAAGAGAGGCAGAAGATGCTGCAGCCAAAGGAAATATGAGAGAACTGTATAGCAGCACAAAGAAGCTAACAGGGAAATACAAGCAAACAAGTTGCCTCATAAAAGACAAGAATGGGAAACTGCTCAGCAATATACAAGAGCAAATGAAGAGGTGGACATAATATTTTGGGGACCTTCTCAATAGACCAGCTCCACAAAACCCGCCGGACATCCAGCCAGCAGAAGAAGAGCTACAAATTAACGGTGAAAGACCAACGAAGGAAGAAATAAAGAAAGCCATAAAGCTTCTAAGAGATGGAAAAGCGTCTGGACCTGATGGCATTCCAGCAGAGGCCATCAAAGCAGATATCGACACGGCTACAGAGATGTTATATAAATTACTTGGTAAAGTCTGGGAAAAGGAAGAGATACCAGCAGAATGGAAGGAAGGATATCTGGTTAAGTTGCCTAAGAAGGGAAATTTACAAGAGTGCACAAATTATAGAGGAATAATGTTACTATCAGTGCCAGGAAAAGTATTAAACAGGATTATCCTTGAGAGATTAAAAGAGTCCATAGACAAGAAACTGAGAGATGAACAAGCAGGTTTTCGACAAAACAGATCATGTACAGACCAGATAGCCACTTTGAGAATAATAGTTGAACAAAGTCTGGAATGGAATTCACCACTATACATCGGATTTGTGGACTACGAAAAGGCATTTGACAGTGTAGACAGAGAATCACTTTGGAAATTGTTGAGGCATTATGGAGTTCCCCTGAAGATCATTAATTTAATAAAGAAAACATATGAAGACATGACATGCAGAGTTCTTCACGAAGGACAGCTTACAGAACCGTTTGGGATAAGAACAGGAGTGCGACAGGGATGCCTTTTGTCTCCATTTCTTTTCTTGCTGGCAATAGATTGGGTTATGAGATCATCGGCAACACACAACAGAAATGGAATCCAGTGGACTCTGACTAAGCAGTTGGATGATCTGGATTTTGCTGATGACTTGGCTCTTCTGTCCCATAGCCGTAATCAGATGCAGGACAAATTGAAAACACTCGATGAGAGGTCACAGCAATTGGGTCTGAAAATACACAGGGAAAAGACAAAAATAATGCGAATAAATGCAGGTAACGATAACAGGGTTGAACTTGAAGAAACACCAATACAAGATGTAGAATCATACACATATCTTGGCAGTAATATAGACAAAGTTGGAGGGACAGACAGCGATATCAAATAAGAATACAAAAGGCAAGAGGAGCTTTCATTGCATTGGGAAATATATGGAGATCAAGAGAAATAGGAACCAACACGAAAATAAGAATCTTCAACTCAAATGTGAAGTCAGTCCTATTGTATGGCTCAGAGACATGGAGAACAACAAAGACAACAACCAAAAAGCTACAGACTTTCATAAATGGGTGCTTGCGTAGAATAGAGGGATTAAAATGGTATGACAAGGTTACCAACGTGGAACTGATGACAAGAACTAGACAAGTGCCAGTGGAACAAGAAATGAGAAGAAGACGATGGCGATGGATAGGACACACACTGAGGAAACCTGTTGATAGCATTACAAGGCAGTCCTTGTTCTGGAACCCCCAGGGCAAGAGAGGCAGAGGAAGACCAAGAAGTACATGGAGAAGAGAGTTGGAAACAGAGGTGAAAATGATGAGGAGAACATGGAAAGAACTTGAGATGATGGCACGTGACAGGAGGACTTGGCATGTGTTTGTTGAAGGCCTATGCTCCTTTGGGAGTGGAGGGTTATGAATGAATGAGTGTGTAATGATTTATATTTTACTGATTTTACACACACATCAGCTGATTTTCCCCGCCAAAACCCTCAGTAGTTGTTTACGGTGCACATGAAAATTTATTACCCGGTGTCAGAATTCCGGTCACCGAAACTAAAAGAGCGCTCTGGTATAGGGTACAAACAGCCGTGCTTAACATTCGCGATAGTTATGAGCCTTTTTGCGCACACATAGGGTCTTGTATTTGAACGCTATGTGATACACTGATGGGCATGGATGCGAATGTGTTTATGCGTGGTTTTAGGGTGACGTAAAATGGTTTGCAGTAGCAACGAGAACATTGTGTGTAAGATGTCCGTCGGGACTACCAGTGTTTGAAGAGTGTTTGAAATATGTCCATATGGACCGACCGTTTAATTATAGGCAGTGTTGCATCTTATGAAGGAGTCGTCTTTCAATGGTATAATATTTAAGGAAAATGTCGAATACATATAGATGGATAATAATGAAATATATAAATGATACGGACGTGTCAGAATCAGTACAATTGATTGCTATTGAATGATTAACTGCCCGTGGACGTAGCAAGGAATATGTGAATAAAGTATTTATGTGCAGAGAAGCACTGAAATGTTCGATGGACGACTGAATTAAAATTAAGTGGATTTTATGATATAATGATGATCAATGATTTTATGTCAAGTGAAAGTGGACGTTATTAAAAATGTTCCGTGCGATTTGGGACTTCAGAATACTATTGACAAGTTACGTTTTTGGCAGTTTTGTTTTGAGGTATTAAGAATTCGTTTAATGATACCACACCAACACCCAGATCACAAAACCCCTAGCCTCGTACGTAACAAGAATGTTTTACGATCTCATACTTATGACATTCGAACACTCAAAAATTGTGTATCGATTTAATAAAAGAGGGACTTGGAATCTAAATATCTTCATGCTATCTTTTGTTGCCCCACCCTCTTTGGTAACGTTGCGGTTCCTTCCAGATGTTCTCCACCGAGAAAATATGCAAATGAAGCACGCGTGATGTCAAGGAATACTCTGTCGCTTCCTCTCCAGCGACATACATAACATATTTCAAGGGCAGAGGTCTAGTCTGATAAATGATGGCGAGTTGTCTCCGTGACAACATCAAATTCGGCTTTGCTCGCATTCATTAAAAAAAATATGCACACACAGCACGCACACACACACACACACACACACACACACACTCGTGGTTGTTTGTAAAATATTAATGTAACAGTAACGGTGAGCGTCCGAGTGGCAGAGTGTTTAGAATTCCCGTCCTTCCCACCTGTAAATGCATACTTGACTCTGGTCATTATATTAGGAAAGGCAAAGAATGCCAGGAAGGGAGCAGGTCACCCCACCTCTTGAAGCTGGACCTAGTAGAATAAAGTCTCTAACACTTCACATCCCTATGTCAGTATCTGCTATGGGACTACCCTTACCTTGACATTTTAACAGTAACAGAATTGCTAACTAAAGCAAATACACTATATGTACAGAACAAACTCTACGCAGTGGTCTATTTGAATAATTGTATTAACAGAGAACATTGTGAACCAATGTTTTATTGACCAGCGGAGAACAAGAACAGATAAACCAAAGACAATTTTCTGTATAAGCTTCTATTGGCTGTCAACATCTTGAAACAGAACAGTCCTCTTTCTCGTTCTCTCTCTCTCTCTCTCTCTCTCTCTCTCTCTCTCTCTCTCTCTCTCTCTCTCTCTCTCTATCTCTCTCTCTCTTAATTATGATGATTATTGCAAATGTAATATTACTTTTATAATGATAAATGCCTTAATTATGCTTATAGTAAATGTGAGGATGAAAGGATATAGTATATATGATGAGAGAGAGAGGAAGGGCAGAATGTCAGACGGGCCTGCGTGCCCAATTCTTAACCCTTTGAAAATAAAGTTCGTTCGTTCGTTCGTTCGTTCGTTCGTTCTCTCTCTCTCACTCCCACACACTATCTCTCTCTCACTCCCACACACTATCTCTCTCTCTCTTTCTCTCTTTCTCTCTCTCTCTCTCTCTCACCGTTTAAGTACATTTTCATTTTGAAGACAAAGAGCGGTCCGGGGTGGTGGGGGAGGGGGGAGTGAGAGAAATTATCAGTATCATCGGTATAGGTGGGGGGATGACGGAAGAGTGAGACAGAGTGTTAAACAGCATCGGTTATTGGGTGGGGGAGAGAGAAAGTGAGAGAGAATGTCAACTGCATGGGTATAACCTAATCAATTATGCCAAGAGCCTCATTAGAACCAACGAAATGATGAGAATCATCTAGCCAATAATTGATGGCATAAACAACTTGAAAACAAAGAATTATGTCCAAGGCTTCATTATATACAACGAAATTATATAGTGACAATCATATAGTAATAATTTATGTTATAAACAGTTTTAAAACAACTAAACTATGTCTTGCGCCTCCGATTAACAAATTTAAAAAACATTATAAAATAAAATAAAAATTATATAATAAGCGTCAGCGTAACCAATAACTAGAACTGCTGTCAAGAGAATGCCTGCTTTAATTTACGAATGGACTTATCCCTTCGTGTGTTGTCGCTTATATATAGTATTTCAACAAGCATATGTATGTAAACAACTTTATAAACAAGCAGTTCAGATTTATTGTTGAGTGCTATAGTAGTAACAAGTAAGTACAGATAACGGTAGTACCATAGCGGATGCTGGTGGGACGGGAGTGAAGTGTTAGAGACTTCATTTATACTTGGCCTCAGTTTTATGAGGTTGGGTGATCAGTTCCCTTCTGTCCTACATATGTTTTCCCTAACTAACGAGCAGAGTCCAGTACCCATTTACAGCTAGGTAGATTGGAGCGTGACTCGATCTGATTTCGAACCCAGCCCTTTTGCTGCGAGAAGCAAGCTGTCTATCCACTCTATTACAGAAACAGTCTCATAAGTAGAGTTGTAATAATTAATCAATCAATTATTCAGTCAATAAATTAACCCAGTTCAGCATCCCGTGGATTTTAGGTCGTCAAAGACATGCCAAGCCTGTCTGTCATGTGCCATCTGTAAAGTTTTTCCATATCTTCTTTATCCTTTCCATGTCTGCCCCAGTCTTCTTCTCCGTGTGTTAGTTTGTCTCCCTCTATTTCTCCTAAACAGGGACTGTCTTGTTTCTTTATCAATAGGTTTTATTTTTAAAGGCGTGTCCTAGCCAACACCAGCGCTCATCTCTTTTTCCACTGATGAGTGTAGAGTTATAATAGATAGAATGTGACATCGTTGCTGAATCAACGACGTCAACAACAAAAAGAGGATGGAGATGATAAAATCTATTTTTGTTCCGACATTATTTATTAAAGAAGCGATTCCCACTTTGTATTTAGAGCGTGTCGTCATATTTCTTCAATACTTCCTTCCCATATTGTCACAATTAGTCACACCCTCCCCCTCTTTTTGTCGCTATTTGACATCATATATGAGACGATCTCTGAGTGTAGAAATGAATCAGACAGGTGACAAATGCAGTTTTTGTCGGTGAAATATTGGCGGAATGATCTAATAAGGTCGGTACCAGTAGCCAATCTAATGGAGCGTTACAAATGTCAGTACTTCAAGTTTAGTAGATGAGCTAATTCTTGCGCATACAGGAGATACTGGAAGGTACTTGACTCGAACGAATTCAGCGCTCTGACCGAGTCTGAAAAAATCAATGGTCTTCTTAAAGATGTGGAAAGAGGTCATTTACTTCCTATAGGATTGCCAAAATACTGTGTATGTCTGTCTCTCTGTCTGTCTAGACGTCTCTCTCTTTCTCCCTCACTCTGTCTGTATATCTCTCTCTGTCTTTCAGTGAATGAATTAATCATTCAATTAGCCAATCAGTCAGTCAATAAGTCTGTCCGTCCGCCCGCCTTTCCTTCCACCCCTCCATCCAATCCGTCTGGCCATCTGCTCATCCCTCAATCCATCCACCCAAGCATCCAATATCTGTCCATCCACACCTCCATCCTCCAGCGGGCTGATCACCCGCTTGCCAGCCATACTGATTGCGGAAACAACAATTAATTTTTTGTTGTACCAATAAACGCCATTAGGCGTAACGGAACAACAATTAGTTTCTTGTTGCCCTAAGACGCCTATAGGCGTATTGGCTACGGACTGCTTTGTCGGTCAGTGGCTAAGGATGGAAGAAGAAGAAGACATACCTCCATCCACCTATTCGTAGACCAATCCATCCATCTGCGATAGAGACATATCCAGATAATGAATTCAGAAAAAATAAGAATAGCAAGACATCATATGTAGTTCAGTAAGTGAATAAATACGAAAAGGCAACTCAACGTAACGATGAAAAAAACTCACTAAACTCAGAATTTTCAAGGCAAGAAAAGTTGAGAAGTGGCAAAATAGCCTCCCGATGTATAGCCATAACAACGATAGTTAAAAGTATGCAACTGTTCAACGCCTGATGGGCTATAATTAGCATAAAGGGGTCTATACTCGTGCATTGAACCGCTGACATTTACTTACTGGGAAACCCTTCTTCATCATTTTGTCACTATTGTATGCTGGTTATAAAAAATTATTGTTTACGTATTTTTTAAAATATCGTAAATAATCTTACTCATTGTATTAATATTTGAAAACATTGTGCGTATATGTGTGCGCGCGTAGAATATGTTGATGTCTATCTACATTCATAGTGTTTATTTGTAACTTCCGAAGTTATACGTTGCTTTAATCGTTTGAGATTAAAGATGGAAGTAAGAGAGTTCTTCAGTAGTTTATAGAGCCAATCTTAACATGTGGAAGTGAGACATGGACAATTCGTGAACAAGCAGGCGCAGAGATGTAAATTTAGAGATAGATATTTAAAATATCATGGACAGCTAAAAATAGTAACGTGGATGTCCTGGAAGAGGTCAGTGCACAAAGAAAGCTTATTACTCACAATTAGAAGGAAGCAATCCACAGTCTTTAGACATTTTATGTGAGGGACACAGCTGGAACATATTGTGTCATCAGGAAAGACCAAAGGAACAAAAAAGAGATTGAAGATATAAAATGGAGGAGATACTGGACATTTTTACGTCATGGCACGGAAAGAAGCCAACAACAGAACTGACAAACAGTTATAGAGACAGGAGGTTGTGGAGGGACATGATCACCTACACCATCAGTTGAGGTGCTTTAAGGAAGAAGAAGAAATAGAAGAAGAAGGAGGAGAAGAAGAAGAAGAAGAAGAAGAAGAAGAAGAAGAAGAAGAAGAAGAAGAAGAAGAAGAAGAAGAAGAAAAAGAAGAAGAAGAATCTTTTGCTATTCCATTTACTTACGTTTTGCTTATATTAGTCTCGCATTATTCATTTTCCTGAGCAACTGGGCTCTCGTTTCAGTATGTATTATTATAGATTTGTATTCCTCTTATAATTTTACTACCTGCCAAATATTAAATGTGTTCTTGTTATGCATTTCTATACTTAGGACTCTAGATTCTCTACTCCTCTATCACTTGGTCAAAGATAGCTGTGGAGTGAAGGTTGAACAAAGGTAAGCAGCTGATAGCTAGGCTTCCTCGAGCTCTGAAAAGATAGTTGCTTATCCTTTACAGGACGTGGCAATCAACCCCAGCTTTTATTGGCTGTTTGTGATTTTTCTAGGCAATTTTTTCATTCAGTAGTTTGCCATTGCTTTCTGTTAAAAATCCACACAAAGCGATCTGCTGCAAAACCGCCTGCAGCAGGTTTCGAACCTGGTATATCTGGATTATGAAACTGCGTTCATATCCATTAGGCCACAGACGCCGACTCTGACGCTGTTATAATTAGGATTTTGAGTTCCATTTTATTTTCCACTGTGTGTTTTATTTCCAGCAGAACGTCTAGGGTTGATCACTCCTTGAATGTTTACATATGTGAAACACTTCATCTGTGACGACGTGGAATGTTATGTGACCTGTCATGTGAATTATTCTCTACTTATCTCTCCAGAAGGAGGTCGTTTTGTGGCATCTTGTAGTCTGACTGTGACAAAAATATGTTCTTCTTTTTTTTCTGATCGTCACTCCTCTCCGGCAGTGTTACTCGACCATTTCTTCTACTTTCTAATTCTTCCCTTGTTTATTGTTTACGCTTTCATCGTTCACGGTCATCTTATTATATCTTGTCCTACTTTGTCACTCAACATCCCGGTTTTACCTGACCCCTCGAGGTGTTTGTTAGATTACGGCGATATTCTTATTGTCAACACTAGATGGAGGAGTGAAAGATACGTTGGTATTGCCTTTGTACAAGATGGCATTGGGCGAAAACCCAGACGTTGTCGGCGGAGGTAGATAACAACCTTTCATACGGGGACATGGGTTGCAGATAACTGCCACTAACCTTGTTGCCTCAGTTGTCCAATATGGATAGCAGATGGTATTTGGAGATAGGTGTCAATTCGCAAACATGACGTGTCCAATACACGACCGATTTCACTTGAGTAAGTTTTATAGGTATGTTTATGTTTATTTCAATTGTTGCCTTCCGCCGTCCAAAAGCACTTTCATCCGACTCACTGGGTTAAAATTAACGCTCAAGGAGGGTAAAAATTGTGAGGAAGATGAAGTTGTGGATGGAAGCGGAGGTCGCCTGATGCTCATATCAGGAGACCCAATACTTAAAAGAGGCATTTGTTTCCCTCTTAATTTGTGGTATAAATTGCCAGCAGTCGACGCTGGACACTAACATCGGGTCTTAAAGACGCTTGAAATCTTAGTTGTTACCACAGCCTTACTGCATGGAACGTGCTACAGCCACCATATTTGACAACTGAAGAGAAAGACCTATTCAAAACACACGTGGGAACCAACAGCAACTGAATCAGACGCCAACTGACCCCACACCAGCAGTTAAGTAGCATAAAAGCACAGCCAATGGACATTTCAAAATTGTTCCTATCATCCACCAAAATTTAACAGCATCCTATGATGAGAAATATAATCGTTTCAAAAAAGTTGCATTCTATTTATAGATTGACCACTGTAATACAACCATAAAGTACCATAGTTTAATTTTTCGTAGTCTATGTCGTCATTTTATGACGGCGATAAATTTGTTAAATTTTGACATATTTATTAATAGCTGACTTAAAAAAAGGAACATTTATGACCCTTCAAAAATTTTAAAATTATTTCAGAGTTAAAAATAGCGTTATTACTTTTAAAAACTTACGTTTTCAACGCAAGACAATAATAAAAAAGAACGATTTAGAAAAAACATACAAACAAGAATTATAAACATAGTAACATTTTTATTTACGGGGTGCTGCCACAGACCCCGTCAGCATTACCGTAATATATGGAATATGAACCGCACTACCATTCTGAAATCCGAAAAATTTCGAAATCTTAACCACATCAGGCCCCAAGGGTTTCGATTTAGGGGTTGAAGATCTGTTTGGTTAATTCCCAGCATTCCTTCATCGTAATTTGTCATACACGTTATTCTACCAAAAATATAGAACAAAAGAAGATGGTTCGTCGCATTTCACGGTCTGGTAAGTACGACATTTCAAGTTCTGGTAAGTACGACATTATCACGGTCAGGTAATTACGACTTTTAATGGTCTAGTAAGTACGACATTTCACGACCTGGTAAGAACGAGCTTTCATGTTTTGGTAAGTACGACATTATCATGGTCTGGTAAGTACAACATTTCATGGACTGGTAAATACGACATTTCACGGTCTGGTAAGGACGACATTTCACGGTCTAATAAATACGACATTTCGGCTTAACTTCTAATGAAGACTTTATTTCTCATTTCATTGACTACCCATCAGCTCCTTGTGGAACATAGACCTTCAACAAGTTGACGCCAAGCCATTTCCTGTGAAATCCGTTCAAGGACTTTCTATGTCTCATTTATACCTTTCATGCCACATCATCTATTCCCATCTCCGTGGGATTTTAGGTCGCCCTCTGTTTCTCTGACCCTGGGGATTGCAGAACAAGAACTACCTTGCAGGGCTATTAGCTGTTGTCCTCAGTGTGTGAACTATACATTGCCAGAGATTATTCCTCACCTCTTCTTTCGTTGGCACTTGTATGGATATATTCATCAGTTCCATTTTTGTGATCTTGACATATTATTTCTATTCGTTTATTCAGCACAAACACCCATTTATGAAAGTTTTTGATTTATTGTTATTAATTTGTTCTTCTCGATGTTTCTGAACCATAAAATAGAACTGCCTTGACATGTGAGCTGAAGATTTTTTTTATTTTTGTGTTGGACTTGATTGTGTTTGATTTCTCTTGTTTCTCATTGCAATGAAAGCTCTTTTTGCCTTTTGTATTCATACTTTGATATCAGTCTGTTCCACAAACATTTTTTTCTCTAGTTTAATGGGTGAAATTTGTCTTTCGTTCATGGCTGACCTTTTGCGAAAAAAAGATGGTTCAGAGCAGTAAGGAAAGTAGTTAAACAGCAGTATGTTTATCCAATGCTGTAGACATATAAGAAGTAAGTTAATTTTCGAATGTCAGTATAAACAGAATACGGCTTCTTAGATGGCATCAAAACAACACTAATTTAACACTTCGCTCTTCAGATAAACAGTAGTTATGTTTTTTTGTCTTCCTATTGGACCAAGATAAAAAGCTGTAGGTTTTAGTGAACACAGCCGAGTTAAAATAGTTTCTTTGTTATGTGCACTGTCTGGATGCTGCCATTCTTATTAAAGTAACAGTCGGTGATAAAGCTATCTAAAATTTTTGCCTGGGGAAGCGAAGTGGATGAACCTGACCTTTTAGCTATAATTAGATGACTAATTAAACACCCTCAGGCCGACGTTCTGAAACTCGTTGTCCCATGGGGATTTGGCAAGGTCTCTGCTAATTCACAATGCTTCCCTCGAGACTGGCTCCCCAAACGAGGGCTAGATTTAGGTATCTCCACGTTTCAAGCCAGACTTTTGCTTTCTAAATTAAGAATTGTTTTCTCCTTTCCTCCTTCCCTCCTTTAGATCACGTATTCCCCTCTCCACACGCAAACTCAATTCCAGCTACCACATTAACACATCAGTAATGGTGATCATTGTACACACCAGTTTTGTAAAGTCTGCGAAGGTAATTTTTCAAATACACAGTACCGTGAAGCCATCACCTTCCCTTGAAATTCATTCATTAAAATCCATTGCTTTCTGAGAACACGGTCTTCTGAACTTTAACCTCGAGTCCAATTAATAAAAGACGGTATTAGTAGATATTACAGAAATGTTTTACATTGTAGAGCATACGTCCATAAAAGTTTTACATTTAATTTTTTTTCGTGGAGGCATTTGACTAATCTGCGCTATTTTACGACGCAACACTAAAGTTATACTGTAGAGGAGTATTCTCCCGCTAGGGGCATATACTTTATGCTATTCAGCTACTATTCATTCAAAGATTTCGGTGAACATTACGAACGCACACCTTAAACTATGTGAAATGGGAGCCGCGCTGGTGTAATGGTTACACCGTTGCGCTGGCGATCAGGTGTTCAAGGTTCAAGCCCGGGCGTCAGCACTTGAAGGAGTGTCAACGACCGGGATTTTGACTGAATAACCTGAACGGCTCCTGAGATAAACCTTCTGTGGATGGAAAGGAGCGAAGCTCCTGACCGGGTTGGAAGGAAAGGCCACAGGCTCCCCAGCCTCGCAATGACATGTCATTGGGCCAAAGGGCTGAAAGCCCAAGTGCCGCTGGTTAAGGATAAAAAAAAAAAAAATATGTGAAACAGGTTCCTGTTGCATAATTGATGAAATTGTTCACCCCCGACATCCGGAATCAGCTGTACTTGAATAGTTTCGCTAAATTTTCCGCAGTAACAGCGACAATTTCATGGCGCATGAAAATTATTAAATTTATTTATTTATTCATTTATTTTTTGGAAACCAAGTTATATATATATTATTTTAAATCTCTGGCCAGCACACTTTCTACAGGCCTTCTGAAGGGAAAAGTGTCTAGAAACAAGTTTAGCGTAATCGAACTCAATAACGAAGTCATGGACCAAGAAATTGCAGCCTATTACAGAGGATACCTTAAAGGAAAGTGTTCACGAAATTTGGAGCTTCGGATGAAGCAGTGTGTACAAGCAGGTTCAGTATATAATTCAAATAGATCTTGTTTCATAAAGTTTAAGTTATGTGTTAATAAATGTTCGTTCACACACATTAGTAACAAGAGACTGTGCTGGCAAAAGTGAGCATCCTCTAGCTAGAGAAACACCCTGTATTACTGGCATTTTTAAAAAAAAAGGGGGGGGGGGGGAAAGAGAGAGAGAGATGAAAGAGAGAACTGGAAATATTAGGACAAAGTTTGTTGTCATAGGAGACAAAAAAGTGCGGTGGCACACATATTTAGACACTCTACAATTTAAGTAGGAAGAAAAACTTTTAAAACAAAGGTGTCGTTGAAGATTTGAGGCGAAGAGAATGCGCATCATTTAAGCTTACACTTTCTTGACGAGTAGATTCTGTAAACTAAAACTTGAATGAAACAGTTAAACAACATTGTTTAACTTGTGATTTCCCAGATTCTAGAATCGTTCTTAAGCTATTCTACATGGGTACGATGAGTGTGGTCGTTAATTTAGATATGATACCATATTAGAATATGTAGGTTGTATCTGATAATATTACTTCTCTGAGTGAATTACTTCTCGACATCTGTTACTTCTTTAATCTATATTGGAGACAATTTTCGACAGAGGTTTCGTGGAATTACTGCCACATTTTAAAGTCATCATCTTGAAAAGTTTGAGAAACGCTGGATTAGAGCAGTCCAAGCGTTGACATGAAAAAGCGAAACTGAGAATCTTTTGGACACCTTGTTAAACCTCCAAAATAAAACAAAAACATATAATTATAAAATGATAGTCATATCTAGTTATTCATACATGCACAGTAACAGAAAAAATACAAAATAATGGTGCGCATGACTCATACTTGAAACACTGAATAAGGAACAACCAGAGACGCAACTGAATGTTCCTGATGCTGAAAGTGATCTAGACGTAAATACAGACATTCTACGAAGAGAAGAAATCATAACAGCTATCAAAGCGTTAAAGAATGGAAAAGCGCCTGGTCACGACAATTTAAATGCTGAGTTATTGAAGGCCTAGGCCGGTCCCAAGCCCGGCTGTATAAAGGAGGAGGGCGGCCTGCATGGAGGCCGTAAGGAGGCAGCCCCTCCACCATGCAAAGGCACAACATGCCAATCACCTGTTTGCTTTAAATCATGATTTCGAGAACTACAAGAGAGAAAACCGGACTGATTCTAAAGGCGACGAACTGGAACGAACTATGGACTACGACTTACGGAACTTGGAATACAAGAAGTATAAATGGGAAAGAAGAGAAGCTGGTGGAAGAGATGATGAAAGCAAAACTAGAAATCCTGGCTATAACGGAAACAAAGAAAAATGGGCAAGGAGTCATGGATCTCGATGGCAACACGCTGCTCTACAGTGGTGTACTGTCACGGGACGCGAGTAAGTCTGCAATTAAATTCCTAAAACCTAATGGTAATATTTTGTCGGTAAATTTCTCACTGAATGAGTGTGTATTTCGACTTTCTATACTGATTGTCGGCACAGACATCGTTTTCATCAGTCGTGAAAAATTGACCAATTTTACAAGGAATGTTGACATAACAATAGCCATCGCTCGGCGTGAGTCTTGTAAACGTAATAACATTCACCTGTAGAAAGTCATAAATGTCGCCCAACAGGGAGACATTACATAAACAGTCCATCGCCGGACGTCGCGGGTGTGTTTACACAAAGCCAGTAATACCCAATTATTATTTTGGCTAGTAATAGAACATAATGTGCAGTCGGCGACAGAAGGCCAAGTAATTTTACAATGAGTATTGTGGTCAGTCGTTCAGACAAAGTAATATTGGATTAAAGGAGACTGAAAGTCTGAGCCAGGGACAACATGAAAGCAGTATGAATACGAAATTATAACGAGAAGAACAACACTGTACGTGCCCCAAAAGACGAACGCAGACAAGTTGTCTCGGATAAGCAAAATATGAGAGCGACCATAGCAAAATAATACAGGAAAGTTTGAGGACGGAATGTCTGACTTTAGGAAAACAAACGAAATTTCACATGACACAGGAAGCGAACCCGAAAAAATCGCCCTAGGCGATCCAGACGATATATAACCCAACTATATTCATTGCTTGGCATTGGTAAGAGAAACCATTCCGCCAACCAAGACTTGGGGTTCTAGATTTCACGAGAAAGAATCAAGACATTGTGTCAGTGAAATTCGTATAGGGACACCAAGGTTAGTGTAATATATTTTGTACTTTATCATTATTATGTCTTAACTTCATTCAGATAATATATACATATTTTCCATAAATATAACACTGTAAAATACCAGTCACGTTTATTATATTATTATATTTCACACTAAGTACAGGTTGCAATAAACGCCATGCAAAGAATTATTATATTTGTAAAGATTGCACAGTTTCCAGTAACTATAACGAAGTAAATACAAGACACTTTTATGTGGCCTTTTACATTACCGGTTAACCGTGCAGTAAACACCGCACAGCCCTTTCTTATAGTGATAAGATTTCACATACAAGACACTACAGGCGTAGCATAGTTTACGGGATACTTACAAAGGGTTCATTATTTTATCCATCACAGTGGTAGAGACAGGGACCATTTGAGATACTCATCCTTAGTCTACTACGTGGTGGGCGTTAATCACAGGACAAGCTTTAGAGTAGGGCCGACCGAGATACTGCGACGACACGCATCTCACACGTAATTAACGGCAACAACCTACCAATACTCCACGGGGGTCAGAAAGGAATTTAC
>JAMPIV010020127.1:276671-293080 GCA_024509875.1 Oreohelix idahoensis | reverse complement strand
GTTTTGCCACTGAAACTACAGCATATATATAAAGGCATAAATTAACAATTTACATTCAATTTTTTCATTAAAAGATACATTAAAGATAGTATATTTATAGCCCGACCAATCGTGGTTAGGCTTTCATTTGTTGCGCTCCAATCAATTTGGAGTTTACATGGTAGGCTATTTCTGTAACGTAAATTTTTTTTCAAACACGTTAAAAAAAAATCTTATGAGCAGAAATGATTTTATGCTGTCAGGCATCCTCACTATTTTATTTTGGGTATAATTTATTAATTCCTGGACTATTTGCGTAACGTTTTACATATTCTTTGTCAGCAAGCCCTAAGGAACCCAAAAATACTAATTAAAGGAGCTACGTGGCTGCGTTCAAAATATGCAATTTCTTCTACCTCCTGTTTCGAAGATGTGCTGTCTGGGTACTGTTATGTTTTCAACCGTAAACCCATCTAATGTTATCTTTTCTAATAAGCGTTTTTTATGATTTTAAAACCTAACTCTGGGAAAGGGTAGTGTATTTTATCACTGTCCGTCTGAAAAAAAATTAGTGCATGTAGACTTACACGCGTGATGGCAGCATTTGTGTATCGCGCGACGCGTGTTGCATGCGTTCCTGATTTTCAGCCCTCCCCTCTCTCTTATCCTTTTGTCCATCTGTTCGTTCGTTTTGGTAACGTAATATAATTAATGTTAGGATTAATTTAGGTCATTACGCAGTCGCTCAATGTTTTTCTTAGAAATGCAGCACACGTTTCATTGAAGAAAGCGGGTAATAATACAGTAAGCTTTTACTATCAACGTGAAAGCGTTACAATTTGCAGACGAGGCAGAAAACAAGGGGGATTTCGAGTACAGTCATTGTGACAGCACTGTTCTTTACCATTCTTCTTCCTTTATTTATTATATGTATTTATTAGGCTTTATATTTACCTAATAATTTATATATGTGGATTAGAATATTCCATGGCACCTCCCCTCTTAAAACAGACATTATATGTCAGTCCTTTATTCTATATACACATAGAGAAATTTATTATTATTTCTGGGGTTTACGGTGATTCTCATCACACGGATGGCGGCTTAAAAAATCCGCTCCCAAATTGGTTTTTCCAGATATATACTCAATGCTAAAATTATATGGAGCCAGAAGCAAAGACCATCGGAGTAACCTAGAGTTCTCATGCTTAGCCTGTGCTAGAAACGATAAAGGTTTGTGATCTGTTTGCAACTTAAATGCCTTCCCATATAGATAAATATTGAATTTCTTTATTGCCCATATTACTGCAAGACATTCTTTTTCGCTAGTTGAGTAGTTGATTTCAGCTTTATTCAACTTTCTGCTAGCATATGCCACTGGGCTTAATTCCCCATCCAATGCATCTGATTTCTGTAGTAAAGTTGCACCTAACCCAATATTACTTGCATCCGTCCTTACTATGAATTCTTGACTTAAGTCAGGTAATTTCAAAATGGGTTTACTTGTGAGCTTTTCCTTCAATTCTTGGTAAGTCATTTCACATTGTGGTGTCCATGTAATGCGATCTGGATGTCCTTTACGTGTCAATTCAGTTTAAAGGTGCACATATGGAATTAAAGTTTTTGATATACTTCTGGTAGAAACCACATAATGAGACAAAGGATCTCACGTCCTTCTTGGTTTGTGGTCTCGGGGCTTTCTGTAGTTTCTCTAAATTCTTTGGGTCAGGGGTCATGTTTCCCTGATAAACTGTGTGTCCCAAAAATTCCAATTCTTTACATCCAACGCAACATTTGGTTGGTCGGGCTGTTAAATTTGCCTCCCTAAGTCGATCAAACAGCATGTTCAGAGAGTCAATGTGTTCCTCAAATGTTTCTGTTGCTATAAGGATATCATCCATAAAATTTGTTATACAGGGATTATTCAGAGGATCCAATAATTTTTCTCATCATTCTAGAGAAGACACTAGGCGCATTCTTCAATCCAAATGGCAATCTATTAAACTCATAGTGTCCTTCTGAGGTACTAAAAGCTAGGTATGGTCTAACCTCAGGCTTTACTGGAATCTGATAGTATCCTTTACTCAGATCCACTTTTGAGAAATATTTAGCTTTATTTAGTCTGGCAAACAGCTGATTTGTATCCGGCAATGGATCCACCTGTCCTTCTGTAATAGCATTCAGTCTCCTGTAATCTATACAGAGTCTATGTTCTCCAGAGGGCTTCCTTAAAGTACAACACCGGAACTATACGAAGACTCACTGTGCGAAATAATTCCTTCCTTCAATAGATAGTCTATCTCTTCCTTCAAAGCTTTTTCCTTAGCAAACGGAATCGAATATGGTTTCATACAGACAGGTGTGGAGTCTATTAGTTTCATATCATATTCCAATAGGTTTGTATGCCCTGGTCGGTCTGTTAACACCTCTGCATGATTATTTAGAACCTGTTGCACTCTCTCTTTCTGAGTTTTCGTTAAATGTGTACTGATTTTCACCTGTGCTGCTGTCTCACAGGGGTGTAATGGATATTCAAATGATGAAAGTGGTTCCTTTTTCATCTCCATGGCGATGGACAAGGTCAACAAGTGTGTCTCTTCCTGATGTTCTCTTTCCAAATATTTCTTCAGGAGATTCACATGATAGATTTTTTTTCTTTCCCCTTCTTATCTATCTTATAATTTGTTCTAGACACCTTCTCTAGAACTGTATATGGACCCTGCCATCCAATTTGTAACTTATTCTGACTCCCGGGCAAAAGAAGCAGTACTTTCTCTCCCACAGCCAAATTTCTGTCTTTCGCCTTCCTGTTATAATAGGCAGCATGTTTCTTCCTGGCTTGTTTCAAATTTTCATTGGCAAGTTTCCAGCCAGTTTTTAACCGAGTGGTCAGCTCATTCACATATTGGTATGAAGATGTAATGTTTTCCTCTGCCTTTTCATCAGTCCACGTTCTTAACATAGTTACATATGGACCTTTAATTGTGTGGACCTATTTGTCCATGCACCGGTATGGTCTCTTCCACTCGAAGCTTTATAGTGATGATGATTTTTTCCTCCCAGAATTATCATTCACAAAACGACCGCTACCAATTTTTTTTTTTGGGGCTTTCTCCCCCACTTAAAATTCTTGATGAGAGATTTCCTCTCTACATCCTCTTCCTCCAGTTTGTTTAAGTCCGATTGAGGGATTTTCGGCTTATCCTGGGGTAAGACATCTTTTTGCACTCTCCGCATAGTGGCCATTGTAAAACAGTTAAGTGAAGCTTGTCCGTGAAAAGGGGCTTCCCATTCCATTTGGTCCACTTTATCAAATCTATTTTTCTTTTTATTATCAGGCCTAATTTTGCCCCGTGGCGTGTCCAGGTCCTGATCCATGTTCCCACTTGTGGGTGTTCCCTCATGTGCTATGCTACACCTTTCTACAAAATTTTCAATGTCCCATCTTGCTTTGGGCCAATAATAATTGTGAGCCACCTTTTGAATGATGGTACCTATCTTCTCATGGTCCCCATCTGGTTTCACATGTAGGCTCCTTATTAAGTCTGCCCTATATCTTTTAGGAAGTACCAGCTGTCCGTGACCTTTGGATCTAGCTCCAGTCTTCCTATACATCAACTTGTTTTTCATGTAAAAATCTCCCTTGCCTGGAGTTGTATGACAAGTTGACAATTTTCTGAAACAAGGCTTGAGTGTTTTTATCCCCAGCCTGTGCCTTCCTCATCTCTTCTGGAGTGGTATCTAACATAATATCCTCCTCCTGTCTTGAGGTCGACCTGACCTGAAGGGTTGCCATATACACAGGTTTCCTTCTGCAACGGTCAGTGTCATGATTGTCCATCTGACAATTTTTTACACCACCTTTTTCCTTGGTTCCCTAGGATCAAATTTATTAAAGTTCTGTGGTGCCCTAAAGTTATCCACCTGTTTCTTTTTATTACCTGTTACCTCTGCTTGAGCTGCTTGATACCTTTCAGCAACATTTAGCAACTCACCCAGCCTCTCTGCACCTTGTTCCATGAGAAACTTTCTCAGGTCTGGAGCCATGGACTCTCTTAGTTGCTCTATAAGGACCATTTCCTTAAGATCTTGGGTTTTCCCCAGAGAAGTCCATTTCTCCAAGTATGTCTCTATTCGTGCAGAGAACTGGTGATAGGTTTCACCTGACAGTAGTTTAGCATTCCTAAATTTTTTCCTATAAAATTCTGCATTCTTTTCATATCTTAACAAAAGAGTGCAGAATTTTATAGGAAAAAATTTAGGAATGCTAAACTACTGTCAGGTGAAACCTATCACCAGTTCTCTGCACGAATAGAGACATACTTGGAGAAATGGACTTCTCTGGGGAAAACCCAAGATCTTAAGGAAATGGTCCTTATAGAGCAATTAAGAGAGTCCATGGCTCCAGACCTGAGAAAGTTTCTCATGGAACAAGGTGCAGAGAGGCTGGGTGAGTTGCTAAATGTTGCTGAAAGGTATCAAGCAGCTCAAGCAGAGGTAACAGGTAATAAAAAGAAACAAGTGGATAACTTTAGGGCACCACAGAACATTAATAAATTTGATCCTAAGGATCAAAATAAAGGTAAGCACCAATTTGATAGGCCACGGTATGAAAATAAAAATAAATTCCCACAATTCGATGAAAGGAAATATAATGAAAGAAAATCTTTCAACCAAGGAAAAAGGTGGTGTAAGAATTGTCAGATGGACAATCATGACACTGACCGTTGCAGAAGGAAACCTGTGTATATGGCAACCCTTCAGGTCAGGTCGACCTCAAGACAGGAGGAGGATATTATGTTAGATACCACTCCAGAAGAGATGAGGAAGGCACAGGCTGGGGATAAAACACTCAAGCCTTGTTTCAGAAAATTGTCAACTTGTCATACAACTCCAGGCAAGGGAGATTTTTACATGACAAACAAGTTGATGTATAGGAAGACTGGAGCTAGATCCAAAGGTCACGGACAGCTGGTTCTTCCAAAAAGATATAGGACAGACTTAATAAGGAGCCTACATGTGAAACCAGATGGGGACCATGAGAAGATAGGTACCATCATTCAAAAGGTGGCTCACAATTATTATTGGCCCAAAGCAAGATGGGACATTGAAAATTTTGTAGAAAGGTGTAGCATAGCACATGAGGGAACACCCACAAGTGGGAACATGGATCAGGACCTGGACACGCCCCGGGGCAAAATTAGGCCTGATAATAAAAAGAAAAAAATAGATTTGATAAAGTGGACCAAATGGAATGGGAAGCCCCTTTTCACGGACAAGCTTCACTTAACTGTTTTACAATGGCCACTATGCGGAGAGTGCAAAAAGATGTCTTACCCCAGGATAAGCCGACAATCCCTCAATCGGACTTAAACAAACTGGAGGAAGAGGATGTAGAGAGGAAATCTCTCATCAAGAATTTTAAGTGGGGAGAAAGCCCCAAAAGAAAAATTGTTAGCGGTCGTTTTGTGAATGATAATTCTGGGAGGAAAAATCATCACTATAAAGCTTCGAGTGGAAGAGACCATACCGGTGCATGGACAAATAGGTCCACACAATTAAAGGTCCATATGTAGCTTTGTTAAGAACGTGGACTGATGAAAAGGCAGAGGAAAACATTACATCTTCATACCAATATGTGAATGAGCTGACCATCGGTTAAAAACTGGCTGGAAACTTGCCAATGAAAATTTGAAACAAGCCAGGAAGAAACATGCTGCCTATTATAACAGGAAGGCGAAAGACAGAAATTTGGCTGTGGGAGAGAAAGTACTGCTTCTTTTGCCCGGGAGTCAGAATAAGTTACAAATTGGATGGCAGGGTCCATATACAGTTCTAGAGAAGGTGTCTAGAACAAATTATAAGATAGATAAGAAGGGGAAAGAAAAAATCTATCATGTGAATCTCCTGAAGAAATATTTGGAAAGAGAACATCAGGAAGAGACACACTTGTTGACCTTGTCCATCGCCATGGAGATGAAAAAGGAACCACTTTCATCATTTGAATATCCATTACACCCCTGTGAGACAGCAGCACAGGTGAAAATCAGTACACATTTAACGAAAACTCAGAAAGAGAGAGTGCAACAGGTTCTAAATAATCATGCAGAGGTGTTAACAGACCGACCAGGGCATACAAACCTATTGGAATATGATATGAAACTGATAGACCCCACACCTGTCTGTATGAAACCATATTCGATTCCGTTTGCTAAGGAGAAAGCTTTGAAGGAAGAGATAGACTATCTGTTGAAGGAAGGAATTATTTCGCACAGTGAGTCTTCGTATAGCTCCGGTGTTGTACTTTTAAGGAAGCCCTCTGGAGAACATAGACTCTGTATAGATTACAGGAGACTGAATGCTATTACAGAAGGACAGGTGGATCCATTGCCGGATACAAATCAGCTGTTTGCCAGACTAAATAAAGCTAAATATTTCTCAAAAGTGGATCTGAGTAAAGGATACTATCAGATTCCAGTAAAGCCTGAGGTTAGACCATACCTAGCTTTTAGTACCTCAGAAGGACACTATGAGTTTAATAGATTGCCATTTGGATTGAAGAATGCGCCTAGTGTCTTCTCTAGAATGATGAGAAAATTATTGGATCCTCTGAATAATCCCTGTATAACAAATTTTATGGATGATATCCTTATAGCAACAGAAACATTTGAGGAACACATTGACTCTCTGAACATGCTGTTTAATCGACTTAGGGAGGCAAATTTAACAGCCCGACCAACCAAATGTTGCGTTGGATGTAAAGAATTGGAATTTTTGGGACACACAGTTTATCAGGGAAACATGACCCCTGACCCAAAGAATTTAGAGAAAACTACAGAAAGCCCCGAGACCACAAACCAAGAAGGACGTGAGATCCTTTGTCTCATTATGTGGTTTCTACCAGAAGTATATCAAAAACTTTAATTCCATATGTGCACCGTTAACTGAATTGACACGTAAAGGACTTCCAGATCGCATTACATGGACACCACAATGTGAAATGACTTACCAAGAATTGAAGGAAAAGCTCACAAGTAAACCCATTTTGAAATTACCTGACTTAAGTCAAGAATTCATAGTAAGGACGGATGCAAGTAATATTGGGTTAGGTGCAACTTTACTACAGAAATCAGATGCATTGGATGGGGAATTAAGCCCAGTGGCATATGCTAGCAGAAAGTTGAATAAAGCTGAAATCAACTACTCAACTAGCGAAAAAGAATGTCTTGCAGTAATATGGGCAATAAAGAAATTCAATATCTATCTATATGGGAAGGCATTTAAGTTGCAAACAGATCACAAACCTTTATCGTTTCTAGCACAGGCTAAGCATGAGAACTCTAGGTTACTCCGATGGTCTTTACTTTTGGCTCCATATAATTTTAGCATTGAGTATATATCTGGAAAAACCAATTTGGGAGCGGATTTTTTAAGCCGCCATCCGTGTGATGAGAATCACCGTAAACCCCAGAAATAATAATAATAAATTTCTCTATGTGTATATAGAATAAAGGACTGACATATAATGTCTGTTTTAAGAGGGGAGGTGTCGTGGAATATTCTAATCCACATATATAAATTATCAAGTAAATATAAAGCCTAATAAATACATATAATAAATAAAGGAAGAAGAATGGTAAAGAACAGTGCTGTCACAATGACTGTACTCGAAATCCCCTTGTTTTCTACTGCGTAAGCAAATTGTAACGTTTCACGTCGATATTAAAGGCTTTCTGCAACATACACGCGTTTCCCAAACACACAATAAAATGTGCTGCCTTTCTAAGAAAAACCTTGAAATATGCAAGTTGACCTAAATTTTAAATTCCATTCATGTCTTTTTCTACACTGCGTTACCAAAACGAACGAACAGATGGTCAAAAGGATAAAGAGAGAGGGGAGGGCTGAAAATCAGGAACGCATGCAACACGCGTCGCGCGATACACAAATGCCGCCATCACGCGTGTAAGTCTACATGCACTAATTTTTTTTTCAGACGGACAGTGATAAAATACACTACCCTTTCCCAGAGTTAGGTTTATAAATCATAAAAAACTCTTATTAGGAAAGACAACATTAGATGGGTTTACGGTTGAAAACATAACAGTACCCAGACAGCACATCTTCGAAACAGGAGGTAGAAAATACATATTTTGAACGCAGCCACGTAGCTCTTTCAAATTGGTATATTTGGGTTCCTTAGGGCTTGCTGACAAATAATATGTAAAACGTTACGCAAATAGTCCAGGAATTAATAAATTATACCCAAAATAAAATAGTGAGGATGCCTGACAGCATGGAATCATTTCTGCTCATAAAATTTTTTTTATAACGTGTTTGAAAAAAACCTTACGTTACATAAATAGCCTACCATGTAAACTCCAATTGATTGGAGCGCAACAAATGAAAGCCTAACCACGATTGGTCGGGCTATAAATACTATCTTGGTTGTTAGGGGAAACGGGGAAAGGTAACATTTTTTCAAACACTTGTCGAAACGTGGCTCATTGGCCAGTCTCGCTGATATACACACTTGGGAGCGTTAGTTCGAAACCACTTGTTTAAATAAGCTTGATAAAGCATCAGTGCGTTGAAGCCAGCTCACAATTTTGCTAAAATAAAAGCCTGGAACATAAGCAGATGGAAATTTGTGCCAGTAATTGTGCCAGAATTCATTGCTAATCAACGTATCTGTGTTTATTTCCATGAAATTGTGGTAAGCTTGAACCATTCAGTATCTTTTAATGAAAATTGAATGTAAATTGTTAATTTATGCCTGTATATATATGTGTAGTTCAGTGGCAAACAAGAGATAAAGCCTATAATGCTCCAGCCTGAACAGAGGGTGTCGGAGGGAAGTAAAACGGCATGGAATGGCCAAATAGTACACTGACACCTAGATGATTGACTAGAAAGAAATAATGCTGGAATTGCAGAGGCGTAGTAACCATTAAGGAGGTTAATGCTGGTATAAAGTACTTCAGAATGAAGCTGATAGTTGGCCTAACGCTCTGAACTCAATGTTTGTGCTGTATTGTGATCAGTGTAAAAGAGAGTATAAGTTAGTTATGAAGTAGAAGGTACATCCTTCTTGATTTCAGGGACAGTGGTCTTGATGGTACTGAGCAGCACCTGGTCAGAGCTTTGCTGAATCCAGTGTCGGACAGCATACTCCTTGGTCCTTTTAGCTATCAGTGAGGTGTCTCCAGAGCCCAGAGGAGAATTCGAGCAGAGGAGTCCTTTCCTGCCGCCATCACGCCAGATAAGCTAACTTGGCCAGCTGAGCTCAACATTATGTCCCCTCATCTTGAAATGACTTTATAAAATTAACATTAAGAGGGGAATTTAATTGTCTTAATATCAGGAACTGAGAACATCTCCAATACTAGTCCCAAAAGACAAACTATTGAAGTCATGATGACAAATACCAACAGAGCTTGAACAAAACAAAACCAGTATTACCTCATTTTACTACTACACAACTGACACACATAGAATATTTGTAATAATATATGTCACTACAATATTCATATTAAATACATTCTGTACATAACTTGTAATTTAAATTGATTATGATTCCTGGTTCCCTTGTAGTTGAATCAGGACACATATTCATTCATGCCAGTAATGAATACATATTGTTATTTGAAAAGTTACGAGTGACTTCTTTAAGATATTCTCATAGAGTGTTATATGTATGTGAGTGTCACAGTGTTGTTAAGAGTAGTGGATTAAATTAAATTGTTTATCTGTCTGTTGTTGTGACTTACACTTCATCATACACATACCCTAGACACATAACGTAGTCATCACACTATTCCAGAATAATTCTGACTGAGATATATAGATATGTGGTAGCAAGTAAGGTTATATATAATACACTACTCTTATTAGATATATATACCTTCACAGCTGATCTCAGTCAGTACACTAAGTCCCCTATAAATATTTATAACATCCCACTTCACCACACGAGGTACCATCACTAGCTCGCTCATATAACTCCGTGAGGTGAGGCTAGTATATTTGTGAAAGGAACTATGCTTTATCTGCAGAACGTGAGTGTTTGAATTATAATAAAATGCATAAAAATGTCCTCGACATTGTTATACCAGCAGACGTTATAGATCGATACTAAAGACTGTTTAGTTGACGCCATAATCTATTCTGCATATAACAAAATATCTCGATGGAGCCACGTTGTGTGAAATAAATATTGTTGAAATTGTCCTGGCTGCATTACTATTAACATGGAGATGTGGAGTTGTTATACTGTGTGCGTGGTCTGCAAGACATCCCCTGTGCGACTTTGGCCAGAGTAACATTAAAGTTTACTCCAACTATATTATCATATAAAAAGACCCGCAACAATGAGTAACTTGACTCAGGGCTTGAAACTTGAACACCTGATCGCCAGCACAAAGTGGTACCCATTACACCAGCGCGGCTCCCAAAGCAAAGTTATATAATACAGTATGTTCAAGAGATTCATGAGGAACGCTCGATCAGCGCTAACAGAAAGTTTCATGTGCAGATCTACGACATTAAAATAGCCACGAGAGGAAAAACAATACCATTTTAAAGATTTAAAAAGTGGAACAGCATTTAAGTCGCGTGCAACATATAGAAAAAAATCTTTATTTAAATACAGAGAAAAACTTGGACTTTTAAATAATTTAAAAGATTTACAAATTATGAGATAAAACATAACAATGCGCATTATATATTTTTTTAAAACTTCTCTGAACGTAAATAAATATTAAATGACAATAATTTATTCAGTTTAGGATTTGAGTCTTCAGTAAATTATGTCCTTTAGGTTTATCTCCCTTTGCTTGTCATCATTGAAACGTATGGAAATAATATGTGTATATACACACACATATATATATATATATATATATATATATATATATATATATATATATATATATATATATATATATATATACTAGCAATAACCCGTCAAACTTGACGGGTTTTTAATTATAATGTGCTGTTTCCGTTCCCGGATGAGCAGACAGAAGTACATTCTTAGAGTGTTTTTGGTTTCTTTCCATTATACAGTGTAATTAAACTGTTCATGAACACCGTCATTTGAACGCTTTTCTTTGTTGATTGTAACTATTTTCGGGAGAGTATATATAATGGAAACAATACAGTTTTTCAACACGGTTCCATTCCTCAGCTGTGACCAACGTACACAAGAATAGAATTATGTTATGATAGATTCAATTTAAAAGTTCTTTGATGACAACATTTCATGTGAAAGTGAGAGAATTGTTTTCAAAGACTGTTCCCTGATAATAAGTGGTTTTAACAAAAACTTTCAAGTTTTCATGATCTGAAAACATACCTTTATGTTTGTCTAATATTAATTTCATGATTTGTACATCAGGTGAGGGCTCATGCACACCAAATTTTACGCACTTTTTCTTTGTCGAGCGCTACTAATTTCGTGAAAGAATTTAAAAAAAAAAAACACAAAGAATTTGTTTTATATAACCCTCATTCCGTGCAAGTTGCACGCTGTGCGTTGCGCACTTTTTTTTCGGGCGCGAGTTACTATTTTGAGTGTGACCGACCGACGTAACATACATCGGTAATTATGTTAGTTTGGAATGGGAATACTAGTAATAACCCGCCAATAATGACGGAAGCAAATCAACAACTGTAATATATTTTAAAATATTGTTTAATTCAATGTAAAAGTTCTTTGATGACAACATGTTTTGTGAAAGTGCGTGGATTTGTTTCAAAGAATGTACCCTGATAAAAAGCATTTTTAACAAAAACTTTAACGTTTTCAGGATTTGTTTCACTGGTGAGGGCGATATAAAGCTGGCCGCGTCCGAAAACAGGTTCAAGACGGAAAAAAACTCCTACGTGATCAAAAGATTGTCCTTGTGCCTTATTGATCGTCACTGCAAATGCTAAAATCATTGGG
This sequence comes from Oreohelix idahoensis, assembly GCA_024509875.1. NCBI lineage: Eukaryota > Metazoa > Mollusca > Gastropoda > Stylommatophora > Oreohelicidae > Oreohelix > Oreohelix idahoensis. The sequence goes on along the minus strand of JAMPIV010020127.1, from coordinate 281,154 downwards.
AATTGACGACGTCGCATCTGTCGCGAGAGGGTAGATTGTTATAGAAATTATAAAGTATCCTGGACACAACGTTGTATCAGGTGATACCAGGATAATGCCAGATAAGAGACTGGTCTTAAAAGTAATACCCCCTTCTCTGAAAAGAGTAAGAGTGTATGGACATCAAAGGTAGGATCAAGCTGTATAAGTTCTTAGGGAAGATGGTAATGTATTACCCTAAGTTAAATGCCTAGATTTATCCTCTGTTTATGCTCTGCTAGGGGTATTAACTCCAACAAGAACTGTAACTGACCTTAAATGATTCAAGTAAGTCTGTTGGTAAATATTTACACTTTATTTTATACACGTTTTTTTTTCTCTGTGAAAATTTCTCACTGAACTCAAAATTTTATTACAACATAAAAAAAAAAAAATCACTTGTAAAATGTTCAAAAGTTTTTAAAGTCTCTAAATTTGTAAAAAAGTTCTTCTCTCTTGGTTGAACTCCCTCTGGTTGTAGAATATTTATATCTTAAGAAACATCTTATTACACAGTTACTGAATGATTGTCTATACTGACTATAAATATGCCCAAACAGATGTCATCATTAGTTATTACTGTCTTTAATAGTGGTTTTACTGGGATACTCTGAACAGTAGCCTTGTTTGACCACTTATCTGTTATATTGAAGCTGGTCACTCTTCTGACATGGAAGGAAAGGTCAAATGAAATTCCTCCAGGCAGTGGATATTGGGTCGCTGTCCCTATGAACAACAAGGGCGCTAGCATCACTAGTTCCTTTCAGTAGTGGCTGACACTTTAAGGTGTACTTGAATGACAGGATATAACCTGAAACATATTTGATTAACCACTATATTTGTCTATCATTATCCCTCTATTACAGATGTAGGGGATGAGAGACAGTTTTCAGGTGGACGATGTGCTAGCAGACGCACAGGAAATAATGTATCAGCAATAACACAACAACCAGTTTACTTGTGAATATAATTTCTCCAATTCCTTAGTTACAGTCATCTGTCCATGATTCGCCTCCATACATTTATTAGGTCTTGTGTAACATACTAAGTAATATCTCAATCAATAAGGTAAAGTAATTCCTTTCATTCTTTCTTTCGTTCCTGGTGTGTGGTCCATTAAGAAATAATTCTTTAAATATTGTTATAAAACTATAGACCTACTTTCGCTACCATTCTCCATTTATTTGAATCAACACTGGCTTGGATTTTGCATCCAACAATTACACAGTAGTTCAAAACACATCTACACACTTCCTAACGCACAATCTAATTAATTAATAAAATTACACACACACACACACATATATATAAATATATATATATATATATATATTTATATATATATATATATATATATATATTATATATATTTACATACATTCGTTCTTACATATAGTACGAGTCAGATAATGGTTCATTACAGTCTGGCTCTCAGATGCAGAATGGTAAAGTAACTCTTCACTAACCTAACTGGCGCTCTATCTGTAATTTGACATTATTAAATTGTCCTGCTTGCTCTGTTGTTAGGTCAACGTCCTAGATATAATAGGCTTACGAGCCGATAAAGACAGAGGGTAGCTTACTGCAGAACGTAAGATTGCTTTCTGGAAAAATGTAAGTATAATCTTTCTAGGTGTTGCAAATCATGGAAAAACATATGAATTCAAATATCTTCGTTATCCCTGAGAGCATTTTGCCCTTCATCTTAGACTTAAAATCCGCCCTGAATTAGTCTTCAACTAGCTAATATGGTCTTTTTTAGTAAACATACTCCCCATCTTTTCTTATACGTCAGCATTAAATAAGCAAAATTATAGACTAACCTGATGTCTCGATGCATTCTACTCGAAATTCTCTCCATTCCCTTTGATTTATACTATTCGTAGAAAATACTTTTGCACTGACGGGTTCAGCCAAAAAAGCAAATTCTTATTATTGCATTGGGGACCTCTTCCAGGTGTGGATAATGCTGTAGCTTAAATGCCATCCCTAAGTGGTTTTGCACATCATTTGGACCTGGCCATTTTGAACTGCCTAACTTTGTTTTTTAGTAAACACTGACATGACATGACGTAGCTAATTCTCATTGGTTTATCGTCTTGGATCATTTCTTTCTCTTTATAAATTAATGGCACCCCTTTGGTCAGATGAAGAGTTGTGAAACATAATTCACGAAACAGCGCTCCTAATTGCAAACTGCGGCTAGATCGCGGTTCAATCGTCTTCTTACTAGGTTGTTGAATAGTATTTACAAGTAGTCAGTTCTTCCTCAAGGTTTTATCAGGAGACCGGTGGCCGGGAGGAAGCCTCGCGACCTATCTCGCTGACGTGAATCGCCAAAACGTGACGGAATGATGTACGAATAGATGGCAGTGGAAATTCAAAAAACGCATGCAACACTACGAACAAAGTAGCATTCCGAAACAAGTCAAACCAAGTGCGTTGCAACTGCACATGTCAAAGCGCTAGGCATGGGAGTGACATTTCCATGAGAATAGGAAACGTTGATGTTAGTAGTACTTGAGTAAGTACATGAAGATAGGAGATACGTATGTTTGATATATGAAGCAGGTTAACTAATGCCCCCCTTACTTACTCTCACCATCGCTTCAGCTTCCCTTCACAGTCTTTACAACAGAGACAAACCCAACTACTTTAATCTCCATTTCTGACCAACACTACAACGCGCCCTACCCACCGCCTGCTAGCTTGCTTGCACGCTCGCTGAAACTTCCACAGTCACATCGAAAGAATTGTAAACACAAATACCACTCTACGGTATCTTCAGGAGTGTCTGTCCTCTTTCCCCCTGTCGTCATCTCCCCCCTCCGTCTGCTCCACCGAATTCCTACTCAAGTCTACTGAACAAAGTTTCTTTCCTAGAATGTCCTCCCATGCGCTTGCTGAATAGAGCGTTGCACCGCTTTTTGTTACTATTTTCTGGAAGATTTTGTGTGGTGGTGCAGTTGATTCACTGCCGACTGATCGGACCATACTTTCGTCATTTTTGGGGTCGTATCCGTTCAGTAAAATAAGGTCGGAGGTTTTGACAACCGGATCCTTCCAAGAAATTTTTTTTTAAACAGATTTAAATGAAAACCATCTCCATTCCTTGATATAGAATCTGTTAGTTTATGCGCTAAGAAATCTTGTTTAAGACGTTAAAACCCCTTGCACAATCCGATGCCTCAAGATTTGGTTGTATCCCGGGTGGGAGGTAAACACACAAAACTTTCTCGTCGACTGCTATATCAGGATCTGCATAGTCATCTTATAGCTCCGTCGATTACTTTCCTTAGTTTATTCATGTTAGCTGTGGCTTGTTGAATGCATCTCTAAGCTTATAAGTATTAGTCGTTATTCTTAATTGAACCCCCATCCCCTCAGTTATCAGAACCCAATACTTATAAAAACCTTGAACGACAAAAGATTACTTCAGATTACAACAGTCCACAAACCGCCTTTCTTATCGTCGGGTCCAGAGACAGAATTAGAATGCTTCGTATTAAGTGGCACCCCTTAGATAAGTTTCAAGCTACGAATAAAAAGCCGTTAAGGCTGTGCTGAAAATCCCTGGTGTGAAGAATGGAATGAGATTCACTGTAGCTAAATAAAAGCCTGCAGGAATTATCATAAGATCACTCCTAATCGGTCAGGTTATCAGCTTGTAGCAAGGTTTAACTTAGACATCATGTTGAAGTTGTACCCTCAGTTTAGGACCAGCAGTTCTAAAAGATTACGTACTGAGCACTACGATCTGTGTGTCCAGATGTGTAATGGCTTAATATAAGTGTAGATTATTTTACTGTTTCCACTTACTAAGATGCATAACGAAACACATCCATCTAACAGGTATCCGGTATTGGAGATACTCTTTAACTCGTCAACCATCTTGGTGTGATGTGTTAATCCCAAGCCTGATAGAAAATAGAGTGCACTTAAGTGAAGCACTGTGCATCCTGATCCATACTATTGTTTACCATACAGCATTTAGCGTTCCAAATTCTGTTTAGCGGGGTATATGCAATCTGTCCCATTAAGGGAGCATTGTGTGTGTGACATAATGATTTTGAGGAGGAAGTACCAGTTATCCGTTTCTGTTAGTCCTTTCGAGAGGCTTCCATAATGTCGAACACAACTCCGTTTATCGGAATGGTTGTTTCTCCAACTATTGCATTTTCGTCCCAAAGAGACTGGTTGGTTTGAGCCCGCTGTCTTGTTGGGTGGGGCACTGCATTCGCACTGGGCACAGTGAATTTGACAAACCTTATGAAATTTATGCCAGTATTTACTTCCTGGCCGATCTTGCAATTAATGCGTAAGATATCCAAATATTGTTATAGGTGGCGTTCTGTCCCATATGTCCGCTGAAGGGAAAGGAGATTTGCCTCCATTTCTAAGGAATTTGGACATCCAGTAACTGGTTTTTTTCGGAACTAGGAGCTTGGTTTTTAACCTTAGTACA
>JAMPIV010020127.1:0-276631 GCA_024509875.1 Oreohelix idahoensis | reverse complement strand
ACTTTCAAACCGATTGCAAACGTAAAGCCCCGTAAAAAAAAAAGCTACGTGGGGGTAAACCAGTCATAGAGAAAAAAAATACCTTGACGAAATATGTGGATCCTGCCCCTCATGTCCACCCCTTGAAACCCCTTGAACCGAAAAAATAATAATCCCACCACTATTTTCCAGTTTTTTTTTTTTTTACCAAATGAACATCTGGACTTTGATGCAAATTTGGATCAAAGGCCCCCGTTTTTTTTTTTTACCCATCTAATGAACCAGATAATACTAGAAACCAGGGGCCTAGGATACGTTTTTAATTGAATGGGAAACTGTAAAAGCCACGTGATTTTTTTATATCGCATAACGAACGAAGATTGCCCGAAAAAACACAGGAAAAAGGAAAATTAAAAGAGCCTGCATTTTAAAAAAAAGTAACCCAGTAACAACGGGTTAAAAAGAAAAGGGACAATATAGGAAAAAAAAAACCATTTGGTGTAAATTGGCTTTGATTCAGGGAAATCAGCCCTTGGCGATAATGGAACCGGAAAACAGAAAAATGTCCCTCCTTTTTACTAAGATAAATTAGGTGACCAAACCAACTTCCCTCCGCAGAATGGTCTCAAGCCGTATAAATGGGGAAAATAAAATTTTTTTTTCCATATCCCGTAAGCTTACCAACAAGGATGTTCCAGAAGTGGTCCCCCCACCCCCCCATATGGGCAGTCTCTCTCCCTCCTGCAAACGGACCCCCCCTCCGTCAGAAGACGCGTCCTCCTCCGAATCCTAAATGGACTCAAATCTACCTCCCCTAATGGTGGCCAGGAGTTTTTATTTCCATTTTCTCATTGTATGTCAAATGTCCTCCCCATTTTGCGCGCTTTTTTGGGAAAAAAGACGTCCAATCCCGCTTTTTTGAACAATTTTTATAATAGAAAAAAGATATCCCCGTTGGGTTGAAATATTGCCAGTGGAAAATTTCCCTGGCCAAACAAAAATTCAACAAGATTTTGATCTTTTCCCGTCCCCATATTTTTGGCGAAATTCCCGTTCAGAAAAGACAAACGTGAAGTGAACATTTTATTTTAACCGGAAGGGTTCAAGCCCCCGTACCCATTCACCCTAATGTTGCAGAAGCTAAAATTTTTTCAATTTGGCTGCAGGACAGATTTTTTTTTTTTTTAAAGAGAAAAACCTCCCCCTCCAATAATTCCTTCAAAACCCCCCTAGTTGAATTCCCTGGTAAGTTTTTTTTAGCCCCCCACTTAAAGAAAAATCCTATTACCATTTTTTTTTTTCCAAGGAAGAGTAATCGTTGGCAGTATCTTTTTAGTGCCCAAACCGAAATACACTCAAGTTTTGGAATAACTGTGCTCGGATAAAGATACCCCCGGTAAAAGGGGTATAAACGGAAACACACAACACATGATGGCAAGTAAACTTCCTCTCCCCAAGTGAAACCTGTAACGATTGTAATCTTTGTATTCCATGCAGCTATTAATATTATCCGCCTGACTTTTATTATTTTCACTCATGTAGACCGGATTTCAGCGGTTGGCTTTTTTTTGGTCCCCCCCGGTTAGGCCCTTGCTTTAAATAGATTTTTTTATTTGGTCCGTTTTTAAGGAGGCCGACTATGTGAAGCTCCCCCATACCTAGTTATTTTCTTTTGGACCGACCGAGAAGAAGCGTGTATTATTTACCCTTTTCTCAGCAATCCGACAACATATATTATTCGATTTTACACAGAAAATGGATAGAACAACCCTAGATGTCCCCCCATGGGAGCCTTTACCTGTAGTCCCCCCCCTAACTTGTCCCCCAGCGAGCCAAGAAAAAAAGTAAAGGCTATGTACTGATAGCGAGGAAAGCCCCCCTTTTTTAATGGGGATTCTTCAAGCCCCGGAAAAATTAAAAAGCGTTTTTTGGTATGCTTGGCGTGAAAATAATCCCAGGGTGGAAAGAACCACTGAGGATCGAATTTCCCTCAGGGTAGCTATAAAAATTACGCGATAGCTCTCTCTCAAGGTTGGTTGTATCCAGGTGGGGATTAACGACCGAAATACTTTTCTCTCCCTGGCATTCATTCTCTTCTCTTTCGCGATTTCCTGTATCAGTTAGCGTGCTTTGGTGGTGGCACTGCTTAAAGTTAGTCGTTTGCTAGTTCCCATCCTAGTTTTTCAAACTTATCCTTTAAATCCCGACACATATTTTACTTGCTGAGAACAGGAGTTTGTTGTTACTGCCAGGTTGTCCATTGGTGGATCATTGTTGGACAGTCCTTTGGTACATGGTCTGTCAACGAACTCAAAGTTAAGGTTAGTTTGATTTAGGCTTCCTGTGTTGGTTATGTGGCCCTTTAAATGGATTAAGTCCCCGAATGCCTAATAAAGAAAGCGTTAGTCCTGGCGAGAAATCTTTGTTTTTTAAAGTATTGAGGAGATTCACTGTAGCCAAATAAAAGCTGCCGGAATGCCACAGATCCCTGTCTTCAGGTTTTTCACTTATTTGTGTGCCAGTTTTTAATGACTTATACATTATGTTGTAGGTTTCCCGTTTAAACACGATTCCTAGGCTATCTGCCTATTTTCTGGGCCAGAAGTTGTAAGGCTTAAGTGGTTAGAATGTTGCTGGACCCTCACGAACTTAAACGATCGACAACCATCATCAGGTTTCGGTAAGGAAGAAACGATATCCGTCACACATTGTTGAGTAATCCCAACTCGAGTGAAAATATCACTAGGCCCTTCATTCATACATGCTTGCATCTGCGCATTGTTAGCGGGTAAATGGGCTTTGATTAGTGAAATTGTTTAGATAGGAAGCAGGAATTAAGAACTCGATCTCACTCTTACTGCAGTGATAAATTCTTCTAGCGCATCCATTCGAGAATTCCGATGCAAGACATTTGTGACCAAACGCGATGGCGATTCAATCTAGTACCGTTTTCTAGCTTTCAAGATTTCCAAATTGCATGATAATTGTCAGCAACCTTTAATTTCAGCAAATGCGGTAGCATTCCAGATGGGGCACCTGCTCTTACAAAGGAAACTCGTTGGGAATCAACTGAGCGTGCAGCCTTGCTGCTTAGCGAATCGAGTTCTATCTGATCTGAGTCTCCATTTGCACGTTGTGATGCACTCAACTGACGAAATTGCGAAAATCTACTTGCACGCGGTTGAGATTCCATGTCCTTCTTGCAGACAGATTTGCTCGTTGGTAACTGACGCTGTGCTTTGTCTTTGTGCCGCTTCGTGTTGTTGTCCTGTATTGGGGCTGTTACTTTCTAGAATCTCGCTTGCTCGTTTGTGATTAGACGCGTATCGATCTCTATCCACGTAGCATTGCAGGCTCGTATTGCAGCCCATATGATCATTTTGATGCAATAATAATAAGTCTGCAATACTTATAAATTAAAATTTTCTTCTTGAAGAAGACAATCAAAAACTTACACTTTATTGTTATTTTATTTTAACAAAATTATGAGTTAAATCCATTTCCAGGAAAGAGTCTAGGTTCTAACACTGACTTTTTTCTTCGATGATGTTTTACTATTTTTCGACGAGAGTACATATAAGGGAAACAATACAATTAATGTCTAACATTCGCTCATCCACATTTGCATCCCTTAGATGTGTTGACTACCTAGACGTTACAAACGGCGAAATTATGATTTTGAGATGATATATATATATATAGTAATATATATATATAATTATATAGCATATATATATAATAATTTATATAAACTATGAATAATATATGTTATATATATTATCAAATTATATATTACAAAAATATTAGCTGGCCGTCAGACCCTGCTTATCAATGTCCGCAATTCAGAATTGGGTGCAACAGTCGAGTTTATGTGGCGAATTTGTTTTCAGTACGGTTCACCTGTTTCTGGTTGTTATTAAATTATTGCGATGACGTTGTTGAGACTTCTAAATACTAATTTATTTGAGTAGATCACCATGTACTTACAGTCATCTTGGTTGATACAACACGATACTGTGTGTCCAGGTGTGCTAAACTCGGAAAATGCTCTATACATTTGCCCAATTTGAAAGCACTCATCGCACAATGTCGACGTATCGAGTCTCCATGACGAGTAATCTGACCTTTATACTAATTAGATAAATGGTTCATTGAAAAACCTTACTTTCATAGGGAATCTTTTGAGTCTCTTAAGAACTGAACGGCAAGATCGGAAGAATCGTTGGATTCTTGTTAAGCAGACATTTTTCCAAGAATGATGCTGTACGTGCATGTTTTTTGTTCTTTCAAATATGAGTTTATTTTTCCAATCCTGGTGCCATTACACAGATTGGGGCTGCCTACAGACTGCGGAGTAAAATATGAATTTGTTTGATTATATTTTATTTCAAACACTCCACTTTTATAACAAACCTACTCTCAAGCTACGATAATGCCTTAAGAGATTTTAACAGTTAGTAGAAATTTTAACTCCTAATGGTAAATTTTACGGAAAAGGAGATACAGTCTAAACAGAATCTAAAAATAATATTATATAATTTTAGTTACCAAGATGGACAATATTCGTAAAATAATAATGCCTGACTTAAACAACTTTGGGTATCCGTGAAAACACTATACAATAGCTTAGTATATATACAAATGAATTGATCCCATTCCTTACATGCACGTATCACGTTTTTCAATACTTCCCAACAATCGAATCTGCTATAGTAGAGACAATCGCATTTTCCCGGATATTAATTAAAAATGAATACTTTTATTAACGTCAGATCTACATGCACAGATCGTTTCTCAACCACACATGCACTTCATCTTGCCCCTGTATACCTCTTGTGGAAAACTTGAAAAGTTTCTAATATCTGCCGTGTCCGTAATAATCAAATTATGTGTTCGACGATCCAGCGCGCGCGAGGAACACGATTATTGGCCACGCTTCACTTAAATTTTCACCAAGTCTTATCTAGTGGCTCCCGATAGAACTTGCTGTGTGACCACAACAAGCTCACATCGCGACACAATGACGAGCAACTTTTTTAGCAACCTATTATTGTGTAGAAGGCTCTATTATGTTCTGTCAGACCATTTACCAACAATCTCATACACCAGAGAACTCAATAGATATTGCATTAAATCAAGTGCGCGAGTCTCTACACTATACACAAACCTTATGCAATTAGGAGAGTCCATTACTGCCACTCACTTCTGATAGCAACACAAGTGCAGCTATTTCCTAGAGCGGACTAGCCACGGCAGGGCAACAACACATTGGGAGATCTTAGATTTCTAGCCGCCAAAAGCAGATTACCACAAAAGCTTGAAGTACATTTAGATTACACGTACACTGAGGAGTCGCAGAGCTCAAAACAATATGTGAGTCTAGTGCGATGTCCTGGGACACCATTTTACAGTCACATAGCAAGAATCTGTATGTTGTGAGAGAACTCGACAGCGTCTGATCTCGTTATTTCAAGTCGGTCCACAATCCTTCGACTCACATATGCAAACAATCGCCCTGATGTGGTGTCACATATGTCCGAGTTCTTCGATGCAGGCATAAACTCGGTCAAAAGCTCAGAAGTGAACCCGATTCTATTTGTTATGCGGAATGTGAGACTAAACTCTTCATAGGTTTATTCTGCGCGTTTATTCTTTGATTCTTGAGAACGATCACGTTGACACATATCTTAGGAGAGATTATTAGCTATAGTACTCTAAAAATCAGATTTTCTTAAATAGTTTCCTCGAGCGACATGACACAGTTTCTTTATCTATAGAATCTTTTGTGTGGAGCGAGCAGATCTCGGTGTACTCAATGTCTACTATGCTGACATGCTGCCACATACGTGATATTATATAAGAGTGCACAGTAGACAAGAGGAGCGGAAACACATTCTACATGTGTGAAAATATCGCCACAATAACGTGCACACGACTAAATCTACCTAACGTGGCTACGATGTCAGTGATGAATGCACTGGAGCAAATGCAGCATACCTGCTCTGATAGTTATTCCCAACACGTGAAATGGCATCATCCACATTAAAGGGACCAAAGCTTTACAAGGCACAAGGGTTCACTGTGAAGATAGGAGTGTAGGTGGAAGTCGGTCACATTAACAGCTTTATATTTTTAAGTCACAAGATCATCATAGAACAGTAAGGAGTGTGCTAGATAACAACACTAGCGTGATTAATCACCGAGCTCAAGTGAAAGCATCATTTCTCGTCACTGGAGGGTGGGACGGACATATAGTATTTTTGCATCACTGTTCTAGGTGTACCCGATTCATCAATTTTGCGCCGCTGAACAGATGATTTATATGTCCTATTATACCATATGTGGACTCGTCCATGTTGCTGCAATATCTGGTCTGCCAGACATTGCTGTTCCTCTAGAATAATACTATATAGCTTAACATTAATCTCAACACAGAAATCATACAGATAATTGTGAGAGAATCTACAGGTGAGCTCAACTTAGCAGGACGATACGTGATACGCAGCAATCTCTAGCCGTAGGTGAAACAGTTGCTCATAGATATCGTTTCTTAGTTCTCAATCAATATATCAATACAGACAAAAAAGTGCTCATTTAAGAAAGCGCTATCTCTCAAAAACAGAATACTTCTCGTTACAGATATGTCTAGTTAGTGTTACTGACTCACATTTGTAATCTGCAAATTACAATCTAAAGTTCGCCTGAGCACATTATTTGACAGTCCGGGATAGAGATCAATGATCTGTACATTCACAGGGGACGCTTAACGCGAGGTGAGACGTACAGGTTAGATACAGCATCCCTGAACAATAATCTAACATGAAAGAGATGAGGGGAGTACAATCAATGGAGCACACAGGTTCAAACAGGATGGCACTCTAAAATAGACATCGAGGACAAACACACAATCACAATGGTTGTATGTAACTACTTTCAGCGAGTTGAGAGACATTGTCTTATAATCCTTTTTCGTAATACTGGGAGTCACGATGACTGATGTATACTAACACAATATTACATCGGGAACCGTTTCTATGACAGCAAATGGTTACAACGAATGTACTAATCAGCGCTGTTCGATTCACCTTTAATTGACAGACTAAAGTCTACACAACTTGACGTTCACTACACGAAAAAGCTCTATGGGAAAGACAATAACACTCAGACTCGCTCTAGAAACTTATGCTCTGAGGCTCTAGACGTGTGTGGGCGATATAGCGGAGTCATGATTTGGTGACTTTTTCGATTCACTCTAGTGGGCTAGAGACCTTAGTTCAAAATTTCTATCAACTCAGTTCAAATCCCAGATTGTACTACCACAACTGACACTTGATACCATAGTGCGAGCGTGTCAAAGTATCCCCATTCACCAGCTCACAACATTAAAAAAAAAGCCAATTGTAAACTCTTCTAAACAACAACTAATGACGTATGCCACCAAAGTCTGTATTGAAAAACTACAGTCTTCAGCGATTTTCTTAAACATTCCAAAGTCAACGAGCACACCACAAGACACTTATTTAAGAGCAGATAGCCTGATACTCATTCGCGGCGAGATTGTCCTCTGATTGGCGATGCTTGTTCATGCCAATCACGCAATATCTAATCTCTGTTATAGACATCTTATGAATATTCTCCACGTCTAAGGCACGATTATCCCACACAGAATTGGTCATCACCACACACACAGATCATCAAATTATCACACAGTCGGGAGAGACGAACCTCTGTGAGTGCAGGCAGACACGAACACCGTGTAACACTGAGCCGGAGAAACCGGATATAAAGTCGCACAATCACACAACTAGCGATCAGTTTATCTATGATAGTCTGAGTACACATACTCTCTCGCGAGGCCGGAGCTATGTTAACGGGACTTTGACTTTCTATATCTTATCTTGTACAAAGCAAATACGGCTGTATCACTGTCTCAGTACATCGATCACGGTGCGCTACCATCTTGGTGGTCAATAATGGATTATAGACTCACTCAAAAGTGAGTGGAAATTAGTACGTGACTGTTATCAGGTTAGAGAGAGATTACTATCTTGACACACACTGCCTAATTATCAGCGATGATACACAATTACGATCTTCTCAATTAGCTGAGCACACGTACACACCAACTAGGAAGATGCGTGGCTAACACAGCAATCTATCAATGGTGATATGGCACGATCTCCATATGTCAAACCATTAGATCTGAGACACACGGTGAGGAAAATTTAAGTATATTTAGTGAGACTAAGTGTGGCAGTGTTGAGTGCGACTGTGCAGTACACAGGTGGTATAGATTATGTGAAAAAAAACTGATTAGTACAAGCAATCTTAGAGTAGTTTATTGTAAGTTTGGAGCACGTTGCTAGACTGACCCAGAGACACTTTGTAATGTTGACTCACAGAACTGAAGTTGAGATGTGACTAACTGGAAAGATTGTATCTGTTGACATACACACAGTTGAGCTGAGCTAACTGGGATCACAGATATATGTAATGTTGACACAATAACACACTTAAGCAGGTTGTGAGTGATGTTTAGCTTAGAGGCAGGAGATTTGAGAGTGATGTTATCATATTTGTAAATGTTTGACAGACCGGCATTGAAGCTGAGTGGCTAACTGCTACTATTGGAAAGATTTGTAATTGTTTACCAGAAATTCACACAGCGTGAGCTGAGGCGAAGAGTCTGAGTACATGATTTTGTAATGTTTTAGACAGTAAGACTAGGCAGTTGTATCAGCTGAGCTCAACATCTTGGACAGATTTGTAATATCTAGAATGTTTTGTACATAAGCTATAGTTGTAGCTGATCTAACTTTGACATATAAATTTGCGGTTATGTTGACAGAACCTTGCCAGTTTGAGAGGTCTGACCTATACTGGACAGAGACTAGACTCTGAGTGAATGTGTGACAGACACCTGCAGTACTTGACAGGACTTACAGAGACGTCTATAACTGAGGACAAGCATTACTGTAATGTTTAAGACCTAAATCTAACGGTTTTAGCTGAGCTAAGCTCTGGGACACGAGAGATTATCGCGTAAATGTAACAGACCTGCAGTTTGAGAGACTGAGCTAACTTGACAGATTTGTAATGTTGACATAACACAGATGACGCTGAGCTAACTGGGACAGATTTTAGTAACTGTTGACATCAGAGCGAGAGCCTATATCGATCTTAGCTACTGGGACAGATTTGTAATGTTTGACATAACTACAGATGAGCTTGAGCTAAGCTGGACATTATTCTGTTGTTAATGAGTGTGTCACATTAAACTACAGTCTTGACATCTGAGAGCTATACTGGGACAACAGATTTAACACCACTCTCGTCTCTACTACGAACTACAGATGGGGTGAGATTAACTGCAGCACTATACCTCTTACTAATATATAAGTATTATCAACTTCCTAAGATGTCTTTCAAGTAAAATCCGCCGGGTGTCTGAGTACAACATTCTATTCTTTCCATCTCTATATAAATTGACATCAGGTAACATAGATACATATCTGCCTAACTAAAGTAAAATTCTAACAAAAGAAAAGAGCAATGGGTAAAATAACAGTGCAGTCACAAAGAAATGTACTCGAAATTCCCCCCTTTGTTTTTATGCTTCGGTCTGCAAATTGTAAAGTTACCACGTTTAAATGTAAGCACTGCATAAATACATAGCGTTTCTACAACGACATTAAAACGGGCTAGATTGACACTTTCTCAGAAAAACATTGAGCGAGGCACACATATAGTGTCTGAGAACTATGCGACCTACAAATTACACATCCCAAACATTAATTAACACACACTACGTTTACCTAAAACGAACGAAACCAGATGGACTAACAGGGGGCGGACTAAGAGATGGCACAGAAGGCGAGGCCGAAAGACCGGACAACGCTCTGCAAGAATCTAAACCACGTCGTGCTCGCTAACCGCGAAGCAAGCTGTACGCGTGCGCACCACCCAACAAGCGTAAAAACGCGATACACCACTCCATTTAAAAATTTAACTACGGCCACTGCAAATCATCAGTGCAACGTGGCAACTACAACACTCACACAGACCCACGGTGAAACACTTTGATCCACTAAACTACTACTAACCTTCTCCCAGAGATGAATGACTCTACTACTACTAATCTTGAAATTACTTCTGTATCCTACTTAAACTAGACTGACATCACATGGGTTGTACGTTTGAATAGGCATTACATTAGCCACGACAGCTATATAATACGTAGAACGAGATGGCACCTACAAACTTGAGACTTTTTTCTGGCATACAACTTTTTTTTTATTTTTTGTCAGTTCACACATTTATAGTTCGGAACTGAACAGTGAAAAATATTATACACTGACAAACCCGGTTATGAGAGATATAACAACTATGATGATCTTGATACTACGAAAAGGGTAACTACTAAAAACCCACGTGAAACTAACAACAAAATAGCTAATACACCTAACTTCACACCCTATGAGGATCATAGATGTCTATCTCCCACCCCACACCCAACGTTGACACCCCCTTACCCCCCACCCCCCACGGGCTTACCCAAGGTCACTGTCCAGTGGTAATAAAGAGGCATGACTCCAAACCCTACCCAGAGCACCCACAGTATCCACTCGAATGGTAGAATGATTACCCATCTAAAATTATTGGAATAATATTAGACCGTAGCTCCAACGCCCCCCTCACTGACCCCCCCCCCACCCCCCCGCCACCCCCCCCCAGTCCCCCCTGCCCCCCCCCCCCCCCCGTCCCCCCGCCCCCCCCCCCCCCCCCCCCCCCCCCCCCCCCCCCCCCCCCCCCCCCCCCCCCCCCCCCGCCCCCCCCCCCCTCGCCCTCACAGCATAATGATTGGTTACAACTTCCTTCCCCACCCCGCCCCACTTCATTTTAAGCTTCAAGTTCGCAATTCATTTACTCAATTAACCTGTCCTAAATCTCCCCCAACCTACCCCCCCCAACCCCTGCCCAAGCAGGCGATGTCCCCACAACTCCCACCTTAGTATACAATAAATAGCATAAAATCAGCTGTACCAAAATACTGTACCCCCGGACACTCCTACGTACTACATATTAAAAAACATAAAACAGTATCATGTGTGTGGTACTAAATAAATTTTTGTCCTCAAATCTAGCGAATATACATTGAGTAGTATCATTAACACGTACATGTTGTCCTTAAGTCCCATAAGGGCTAAAAGCTCAGTTTATTTTGCCTGTACAATAATTACAGAAATCATGACAGTGCAACGTATACGTGAAAAGTCCTAACTCACTGTAGCTAGTGATATCTCTATGTAATCGTTAAAGATAGTACAGCTGATCATAAATAACAAAGCCTCAGACCGGCCACAACTAGGACCATGTAATAAACAAACAAAACACACCCCGACCCGCAACCAGCCATGGCTATTATTCTTCTCATCGTAGACAGCTTATCACTATTGCTCACAACATTGCGTAACATTGCCATAACACACCAACCCCAGGTCGCACAGCCAGGTAAGATGAAATAGATGTGTACCTCATTCCTTGCTTTATCACTCAACTGAACCTATCACTTAGACTGCTCATAAATTGAATAATTATCATAAAACGTTGTATTGCTAAAAACTCACCTGTGACGTTAGCACGATCAAAGCCTACCAACGCATAAAGCTCAATTCTATTTGAGCGCAGACAAAAGTGAAGCGACAAACCACAGTGCACATGTGACGGGGGTCCCTAAAGAAAACTATCTTTCCGATAGTGTTCAGGGGACTTCAACGTGGAAATGGGTAGATTTACATTCTATTCACAAATATCTAAACATGTGTCAGAAACCGGTGGCTATTCCAATTTGCTTCTCCTGATATACACCAATGAATGGAGCGTATGTAAAGTTCGAGATACCACATGTCTCAGTAGACTCGACTAGTCAAATAAGCTTGATAAAGCAAGCAAACAGTCTGCACTTATAGGATCAGCTCATATTTTCGCTAAAAAATAAAGCCTTGAACAAATAAAAGCAGGATGGGTACATTTTGTAGCTCAGTATTAGATAGCCAGAAACTTGGCATCAGAATTGCCATTTGCTAATTTCATTAATATTATTGCAATGCGAACTCGTATCCAGCTGGCATAGCCCTTGGGTGATCCTGTTTCCCTCGACTTCCAACATAGAATTCGAGCTGGAAAGAAAGAGCTTAGAAAGACAGTACAGGTATCTATTCTAAAAATGAAACTAATGACGATGCGTCGAATTGTTAATGTTACATTTGGAACTCTATACGTATTAAATGCCTGGCCAATTATGTGTATAGCCAGTCATGTAAGCAACACATATGATGTAAAAGAGAGGGAAAAGAGAGCCGAATCAAGGAAGATAGCTAAAGAAGCAGAAAAAAGCCTATAGATGCTTTCGCGGAGCTACCGCTTCCTAAAATAAGATGACTGAATGCTACCTGTCTCAATGCTTAAGTAATAACTCATCCAAAATGACTCCGTGCTTAACACTTCAATAATGAAATACTTCTGTTACAAATAATTGCGAGACACATAATAAGCTATATAATGCCAGTGCTAATGCTGCCCAATGCTGCCAACGCTAGTAACTAGAGATTGTCGGAGGTACTAAAGTAAAAACTGCATTGAGAAACGTGGGAAATTGTCCAAAGTTAGACAGAAGACACATAACACGCGTAGCCATTATTGTATTAGTACACATAAAATACATGCAATCGTATGCTGCTTGCTGGAATTTGTGCACAGAAGAATGTGTCTTAGGAAAGAGCTACGAAGGATTCAACTCCTAAAGACGTGTACGCAAATAGTATAGTGCGAACTAGACTTTGTCATATAATAATAAGATCTATAACAGTGGATGAGTAAGGGGGATATGACTTAACGAATTAGCACGTCACGCTCCTCGATGCATAAAATGTCCAACAGCTACGCCAACGCCCTCACTTCCAAGAACCCTCCAAATGTTATTTGATGTCATAAATAACGTAGAACCCGTTGATACACACCCCAGACATCCTCCCTTGAGCCGATTTCTCAATTGACCATGGGTACTATAACTAACGCAATGGTCGGAAACTTCCTAAACGACTATCTCAGTTCTGTTAGCCCTCGTGGCTGGACAAATATCGACCGCACCAGCCAATAAACCCATATGACCATCATATTCAAACACTATCCTAGCTCCATAATGCTTAGCTAGTTTCCAGACGTGCTAGTTGCCACGACTCGATGATATGTCTAATCATTTTAGGTAAGGCATTACCTAGTTCGAAGGTACCAATACGATTGTCATATAGCGTAGGAGCTGGGGCTATTCAAAAGCAACAAGCAGCGATTGGAGAGGCAGGCATGGCACCTATTATTTACCCTACTGTCAACATAAAAAGGCCTGGTATAAGCAGCATGGGAATGTGGGTGCCAGTTTAGAGGTTGGTGGTAGAATTCATTAGCTGGGCTTGGAATGTATCTGGGGTGTTATTCGAAAAGGCACATAATAAAAGGGTAAAAATACTAAAAATTCCGTCCCACCTCTCAAGACTGTCCCAGCAGGCAATAACGTCAACCCACCAATGGTCCGACATTTAATCAATATCCATGTTGTAGGTGTCCCGTCCTTCCCCCATCCTAAGTTCTGCCATACCTGTGTGAGGGAGGGAGGAGTCGAGCAGCCAGGTTTCTGTTCCTGCGCCATCACGCCCAGAATAAGCTGATGTGGCCAGCTGAGCTCACAAAATTATGTTACCCTATCCCACGTCTAAAGCTATTATGACACATGGTAACTACAATACATATTAATGAAGGGGAATTAACAACTGTGTTATAATAATCAGGAACTGAGAACATCTCCCATTGACTAGTTCCAATAAAGTCTCTCTCACAAGTATCTGAAGGAATCAATGACTTGGGGAACGCACAATACCAAACAGAGCCTTGAACAAAACAAAACCAGTATTACCCACATATTACTACTACACAACTATACACACAATAGGATACTTAATAATATCATGGTCACTAACAATATTCACCATATTGATAAAATTCTGTAGTACATATAACTTGTAACGATTAAAATTGATTGTGATTCCTGGTTCCCTTTGTACTTTTGAATCAGGACACATATTACATGTCATGACATAACTAGAAATCATGAATTCGCATTATTGTTATATTTGAAAAGTTACATCAGAGGAGTGTGACCATACTCCTTTAAAGGATATCCTTTAAGGTAGATTGTGTTTTAGATTGGTATGTGAGTTATGTCCACAGTGTTTGTCAAGTGTGACAGTGGAACTAAATTAGAATTGGTATTATCTGTCTGTTGTTGTGACTTACACTTCATCATACACATACCCTAGACACATCGACACATCGTAGTCATCACACTTATTTCCTACAGAATAATTCCTGACTGAGGGTGACTACACATATAGATTATATTGTGGCCAGCAAGTACAGGTTTCTAACTAATAATCACAACTCTCTATATTACAGATATAAGATAACCTTTCACAGCTTGTGATTCTCAGTCAGTAACACTAAGTCCCCCTATAAATATTTATAACATCCCACTTCACCACATATATTGGGGTCTCGCTCTTGGGATTTTGAATCTTTCCCTATTAAAAATATTGGGGGTAATTCACTTCAGTGAATATAAGAATTAAAAGGTATCCTTGGGTGGAATTAAATAAGGTTGAGCTCACGGTGCCTGTGTTGTCCATTAGATATATTTAGAGATTAAATTGTTGGTTAGACATTGTATAAACTTAACCATGATATGACAATGGCGGAGTACCTGGCCAAATTTCTCTGATCATAGCCGCTGTTCAGACTGCAAAAGAGTTAGGATTATAGAACAGGGCAAAAGTAAACTAATTGGTTGCCCTATGTCACACTACGGAATGTGAGCACAATTTATCTGAACGCGAACACAGCGAAAGAAGATTAGAAAAAGAGAGCCGAAAGGAAAACAGTTAGAGGCTGAAGACGGAACATTGCAGAATAAGTTAACATTTGAAGGCTCTGAGACTTAAGAGGTTGCAGGCTGAGAGATCTAAAGAGGTTTGCAAGATTTATGCTGAGGCACAAGAATGGCTATACTGCATCAAGAGAACAGAAGAAATAGTGCAGAAAAGAGAGAGTAGAAAAGCTGCAGAAAGGGGGAAGAGAAGAAAATTAGCTGCAGAAAGAGGGGAAAGAAAGAGGAGACATTCTAGCTGCAGAAAAGTGGAACATTGACAAGAGGAAGCAGAAAAGGAGGAGAAGAGACATTACACAAAGGGAACATGAGTTACGACTAAGGGAGTTCTTTTGAGTTTATCACAAGGCCGGTATAAAGCTTCCTGAAAATGGTGTGCCAGTCCCTTTTGCCTTCTGATGCCACTATTTGCGTTAGCCAAGGAGCCTCAACCTCAGCTATGAATTTTCATTTAGATCACAATTTGTTAGAAACGACGATTTTAATGATAGAGAGCTATCTGAAACTAAGGTATGGGAACTAATTAGACTACCCACCGGTAGGGGTTAGAGAGAGAGAGAGGGGAGGGTGGGGTTGGAGCTAAGAAAGTTTGAATAACTAATCTATAAGGAAAAGAGGTGACCCGAAAAACCAGGACAGTAAATAGCGAATTATCTGTCCAGAGAGACAACTTTGTAAGCCTAAGAGGAGCGATCCTCAGCATTACCCACCACGAGGAACACCGTTCAGTCTTCCGCGAGTGACGTGGAGCTCGGCCCAGCTAAGAATGGCTACCATCAGGAAAATCGCCCCCCAAAGGATTCGCAGTGCGCAGTATACTCATGAAAAAATATGACACAGCTAGATATCAAGTCACCCTAATTATGAATAAGATATGAAAAGAATGCAGAAATTCTATAGGAAAAAATTTTTGGAATGCTAAACTACTGTCCAGGGTTTGAAACTATCACCAGTTCTCTGCACGAATTAGAGCACACACTGAGAAATGAACTAGTCTCCTGAAGGGATAACCCAAGCTCTTAAGGAATTGTCCCTACAGAGCAATTTTCAAAGGAGGATTCCAAGAGGTGCTCCCACAGCAACCTGAGAAAAGTTTCTCATGGAACAAGGCATCGCCAGAAGTCTAGGCCCTTATGAGCTGCAGTCTTTCAAAATGTTGCCTTGCTTACAAGGTACATCAAGGCAGCCTCATGCACTGAGGTTCAACTGAGGTAATAAAAAAGGACAACACAAGATTGAGCATACACTATTAGGGCACCGACAGAAACTTTTTAATATCAAATTTCGTGACATCCCTCAAGTGATCAAAATAAATGGTAAGCACTCAATTTGATAGGCCCACTGTATGACTACTATACAGAAAATTAATCTTTCCAACGACAATTCGCGCATGAAAGGAAGATATACATCGATTAAAAGAAAAAATCTTTCAACCAAGGAAAAAAGGTGGTGTAAGAATTGTCTCCAGATGCGACACATCACACTGACACTGACCGTTTCAGAAGCAAGGGACACCTGAGTAGTATGGCTAACCTCTTCAGGTCAGGTCGACCTCAAGACTCAGGAGGAGGATATACATGGTTAGAGTTACCACCACCAACTCAGAACAAGCTGACACTGAAAGGCAAACAAGGCCTGGGGATATGAACTACACTCACACACAAGCCATGTTTGCATCAGAGAAACGCGAATTGTCAACAAGCGCTCTTGGTCATCAGCCCCACGTAATGGGAGAACTATTGCGTCTACCAGGTCAAGTGGGAGATTTTCTTTACGAATGAAGCAACAGTAAATGTTTTCGTATTGTAATTGAGAAGCTGACGAAAGGGATCCAGGTCAGCTTCTAGATCCTCAGATGGTCACGGGGACAGCAGCCTGGGTATTATCTATTTCATCAGGGTTCGTAGTTGCCAAAGAGAGTATAGGGGCATGAATTAATAAGGTAGCATAACATGATGACTAACCATAATGGTGGATTCTCATCTGAGCAATGAGGAGGTAACCATATCATTTCAAAAGGAGAGAGAGCTCACAATTTACTTATTGGACCCAGAAGCAAGGATGGGACACATTTGAGAAGAATTTCAGTGTTAGAAAGCGGTGTACGCATAGCACATGATGGGAATACAACTCTCACTTAAAGTTTGGACCACACTGTTGGATCAGGAGACCCGTTCGTGGACACATGTAACCCTCCCTGGATTTCCGCTCCCGTGCAGTCAAAATCAGGAGCCTGAAAATAAAAAGAGATATAAATTTGAGATAAAGTGGAACCAAATGGAATGGGTCCAAGTGCCCCATATTCAACGGACGAAGCATTCACTTAACTGTTTTAACAATGTGTGCCACTATCCGCGAGAGTGACCAGCAAAAAGAATGTCTCTACACCCCAGTGATAAAGCCGGACAAATACCCTCAATCCGGAAATTAAACCAACTCTGGATGGAAAAAGAATGAACGAGGACGACGATGAAATCTCTCATCATCAAGCAGATTATTAAAGTGGAGGGAGAAGACCGTCCCAATCAAGAAAAAAAAATTGGTGTAGCAGCGTGTTCGTATTATAGAGTGACACACGCATAATGGGTCTGGGTGAAGGAGAAAATCACCTCACTATACAGCTATAAAGCTTCGAGTGTACGCGACGTACCATGACCGGTGCATGGACAAATAGGGTCCACCACAATATTTTAAGCGTGACACCATATGTAACGCTTTCGTCTAAGAATCGTATAGAACTGATTGCAAATAGGCAGAGGAATCAATATTACATCCCTATCATCATACCAATCATTGTGAATGAGAGTCGATACCACACGTCGTTTAGAAAACACTCTGGCTCTGACACAACGTGCCAATGAAAATTTGAGACAAGCAAGGAAGAAAGAAACATGCCTGCACCTATTATAACAGGAAAAGCCGAAACGAAACATGAGATTTGGCTGGTCTGTGGGACCGAAGAAATGATACATGCTTCTATTTGTACCCGGTATGTGCAATAAATAGCTACAACATTTGCGATGGCAAGGTATCCAATTTACAGTTCTTGCAGAATGAGTGATCTAGAGACTAACAATTATCACACAGATTAGAATAAGATAGGGGAACAGAAGAAAAATCTAATCATGTGGAAATCATAGCTTGAGGGATACTACATATTATTCAGAAAGAACAGTGAGAACATACAGGAAGAGACACGAGCATCTGTCTTGTTGAAGCATTTGAGATCCATTGCCATGGATGATAAAAAGGAACACACACACTTTCAATACATCTGAATATCCATTACACCCCTGTGAGACAGCAGCACAGGTGAAAATCAGTACACATTTAACGAAAACTCCGAAAGAGAGAGTGCAACAGGTTCTAAATAATCATGCAGAGGTGTTAAAAGACCGACCAGGGCATACAAACCTATTGGAATATGATATGAAACTGATAGACCCCACACCTGTCTGTATGAAACCATATTCGATTCCGTTTGCTAAGGAGAAAGCTTTGAAGGAAGAGATAGACTATCTAAATTGAAGGTAGGGGAGAATTATTTCACACAGTGAATCTTCGTATAGTTCCAGTGTGGTGCTCTTAAGGAAACCCTCTGGAGAACATAGACTCTGTATAGATTACAGGAGACTGAATGCTATTACAGAAGGCGAACTCGGTGGAATCCATTGGCCGGAGTATTTATCAACAGCTGCGTGTCGACCAGACGTATACAACTACATAGTCTATAGATAATAGGTCATAAAGGGGGGGAGACGGAGTGTATAGGATACTATCAGATTCCAGTAAAACCTGAGATCAGCTAGAAAATTGTTGGTGATGTAAACACATTTCGCAGGAACGTAATGAATCCCAGTGTCGCCTCTTTGACTGAGGATATTGCGAATGTTTCATACAGGACAACAAGAAAAAGATATGGGATCCACTAACGACAAAAAAACTCTGCTAAATCACCAGGTATATGTTTATCTCCTCATAACGTACCATTTGAGGGAATCTATTAATGCTAGCGATATCTAGGACATGTCATTGAGCAGACCAGAGAAGAGAAATGGTGAATACGGGTTGCGAAGCAGCATTAAGACAAGCACTCACACTTGCGGCTGTTCAGTAACATAACCGAAATATATTATTGGTTGTAGAAGTCTGAGGCAGATTTCATGAGTAGTGCCTACTCTGAATGGACCCAACTACATAAAACCATGATAGCACCACAGCAGAGTAAAGTCAAGTTGACTTACATTTATCTATGTGTATATAGAATAAAGGACTGACATGGAATGTCTGTTTTAAGAGGGGAGGTGTCGTGAAATATTCTAATCCACATATATAAATTATCAGGTAAATATAAAGCCTAACAAATAAATTCTAATAAAGAAAAGAGCAATGGTAAAATAACAGTGCTGTCACAAAGAATGTACTCGAAATCCCCTTTGTTTTATGCTTCGTCTGCAAATTGTAACGTTTCCACGTTAAATAAAAGCCACTGCATAAATACAAGCGTTTCTACAACACATTAAAACGGGTATTGCATTTCTAAGAAAAACATTGAGAGGCACACTGCGTAATGACCTAAATTAATCCTAACATTAATTATATTACGTTACCAAAACGAACGAACAGATGGACTCAAATAGAAAGAGGGAGAGGCAGAAAGCCGAACGCATGCAAAATTAAACACGCGTCTCGCTATTAATGCCACCCCAACAAGCGTAACGCGATACACAATTACTACTATCACGCGTGTAAGGCCACATGCACTAACTTTTTCGGACGGACAGTGATAAAAACGTAGCTCTTTTAAATTTGTATATTTGGGTTCCTTAGGGCTTGCTGACAAAGAATATGTAAAACGTTACGCAAATAGTCTAGGAATTAACAAGTTATAACCAAAATATAATAGTGGGGATGCCTGACAGCATGAAATCATTTCTGATCATACAATTTTTTTATAACGTGTTTGAAAAAACCTTACGTACGGAAATAGCCTACCATGTAAACTCCAAATTGATTGGAGCGCAACAAATATAAGACTAAACACGATTGGTCGGACTATAAATACTATCTTTGGTTGTTAGGGGAGACGTAGGAAGGTAAAATTTTTTCAAACACTTGTCGAAACGTGGCTCCATTGGCCAGACTCGCTGATATAATCACTTAGGAGCGTTAGTTCGAGACCACTAGTTCAAATAAGCTTGATAAAGCAACAGTGCGTTGAAGCCAGCTCATATTTTTGCTAAATAAAAGCCTGGAACATAAGCAGATGGGAATTTGTGCCAGTATTTGTGCCAGAATTCATTGCTAGTCAACGTATCTGTGTTTATTCTATGAATTGTGGGACCGTGGTCTTGATGGTATTGAGCAGCACCTGGTCAGAGCTTTGCTGAATCCAGAGTCGGACAGCATACTCCTTGGTCCATTTAGCTATCAGTGAGGTGTCTCCAGAGCCCAGGGGAGAAATCGAGCAGAGGAGTCTTTTCCTGCCGCCATCACGCAAGATAAGCTGATGTGGCCAGCTGAGCTCAAAATTATGTACCCCCATCTTAAAATAACATTGTAACATAAACTTAAGAGGGGAATTAAATTGTTTTAATATCAGGAACTGAGAACATCTCCAATACTAGTTCCAATAAAGACAAACTATTGAAGTCATGATGACAAATACCAACAGAGCTTGAACAAAACAAAACCAGTATTACCTCATATTACTACTACACAACTGACACACATAGGATACTGTTAATAATATATGTCACTACAATATTCATATTGATAAATTCTGTACATATAACTTGTAATTAAAATTGATTGTGACTCCTGGTTCCTTTGTATTTGAATCAGGACACATATACATTCATGACAGCAATGAATACATATTGTTATTTGAAAAGTTATCAGTGACTCCTTTAAGATATCCTTGTAGAGTGTTTTAGGTATGTGAGTGTCACAGTGTTGTCACGTGTAGTGGAATAAATTAAATTGTTTATCTGTCTGTTGTTGTTATGACTTACACTTCATCATACACATACCCTAGACATACAACGTAGTCATCACACTATTCCAGAATAATTCTGACTGAGATATATATATATATATGTGGCAGCAAGTAAGGTTATATATAATACACTACTCTTATTAGATATATATACCTTCACAGCTGATCTCAGTCAGTACACTAAGTCCCCTATAAATATTTAAAACATCCCACTTCACCACACCGGGACAGATTTGTACTGTTGACAGAACTACAGATGGGCTGAGATAACTGGTACAGATGTGTAATGTTGACAGAGCTACAGAGATCTAACTGGAAAAGATTAGTAATACTCACAGAATTACTGATGGTCTGACTGGAGGAGAATTGCAACGCTTTCAGATATGTTTGGTGAAATTATTAATATGTGTCATAGTGGTATGAGAATGATTGTTCAAACCTTTAACTAAGATAATAAATAAATTGACAACATATACGCTGTCAAGTAAGCAGAAACTACACATCAAACCCCAACTCCAACAACTGACTACAGAGATTACAGTTATATAACTACGGGTAGAAAAATAAAGCAATCCACCTACAACGAACCAAAACCGTAGAACAAGAGAGAGACAGTTTATCACTGACATATGAAACACATGGATCTTCAGTTCAGCTAGTAGTACTTATAACGACACGTCAGTACACTCGCAATAATAGATATAGAGGTAAAAATCATTACACTTAGAAATAATAAATAAGTATAAACAAACAAGCAGCAACATTTTAATAAGCTGATGACGTGAAGGCTAAACATCCAGCAAGCAGTCCTTCACAGAAATAAACCTTTTCATGGTTAATAAAAGTGCCCCCCCCCCCCCCCCCCCCCCCCCCACCCCGACCCCCCCCCCCCCCCTCCCCTCCCCCCCCCCCCCCCCCCCCCCCCCCCCCCCCCCCCCCCCCAAATAAAAAAAGACAATGACAGAGATAACCGTCCAGCGGTCAAAATGTTATAAAAATGTACACAATATACCCTGACTTATAACCGAGAGATCACATTTCTTGTCAGGTTTTGACGTCTTGTCCGATCTCGGAAATAAGTGAGAAAAAAAAAAGAAGTACTTAACCATGTGATACTTTAAGCAGCAGAGATAAAAATGTTAGGGGAAGGCATCTAATTTACTTCCGAAGGCGATCAATTCAACTATTATTAAAATATCAAACTAAATAACAGATTTTCATTTTTTATTTATTTTTTACCAATGCAGTACCCATATTTATTTAAGGCACAATAGAATCTCTTAGTTTTATTAGTACATTTGTTCAGTTGTTAAAAAAAACGTGTGTTTACTATGTTTAGAATAAAAATTCTTTAAATAATATGGAGTTTGATGCGCAAGCTAAAGAAGTGAATACTTATTTCCTCTGCCACTTTCAATGATAATAACGACTTCTTCTTCTTTTGATGCAGTCGCAGATGTGCACTCCAACATGTTTCATCGGCGCCAAATAGCGCACTTCAACAATACTTTGCAGACATTTTCTTACTTGGTCGGTTCTCTCCTATCCCGGGGACCGGAGTGGTTAAGAGGCATGGCGTCCACATCTAATTCTAAAGACACCTGGGTCGGTTCCCAGTACAGGGAATATTCTTGATGGAATTTTTTCAGTACTAATAATGTCTTACTCCCCCATGATTCTCTGAGTAGTGAGATCGGATGGCTAGCCTTATTGGATCAGGGCGAAAAAATTGTAGGTCCCGTGTACAAGTTTCGAACGTTAAAAATTATTCGGCAGTTGTAAATCATAAAGAAAATGCCATACGACCTCTGTCGTCGAGGAGTTTACACATTTAAGAAAACCTACCCGATACAAAAATATTTATAGAATGTGTGATTCATGTATACACACATTTGAATGTTCACCAATGCATTGGAGTTCGTGCACTGTGCTGAGATTCTCCTTGTGAGCTAAAGGAGGAGATCCGACCACTGATGGAGTTTTCCGTGTACAATGTAGATGGTCCTTAAAACAAAACAAACAAACCTCGTCTACCTTGGTGTGTAGAGGTTAGTCAGAGAGAGCGCCATGTTAAGCTGTATATCTTTTGGCCTGGTTTCAGTCTAGACCTCGGTCCATCAGGGATTGTTTAATGTTGTTCTCCTAGCGAATTCTTGGTCGTCCTGGAGATCTTGATCCTTGGCTATTGGTTTCCCATATGTGTCGTGGTAGCCTGTGACGGATTGTCTCCCCTTAGCTCTGCAGTAGTGGTCCAACAGTGGCCAAAACTCAAGAGTTTGTAAAATAGGTCGTCAAAGGTGTCTATCTTCACACAAGATTACTCTTGGCAGTGTTGTAGATAGAAGAGTAATGTCGTTTCTATCCCAAGGTAGTATTCATAAGATATTCCCGAAGTCAAGAACAATGCTGTATTGGCAGGGTAATTGTTAACTTATATCGGTTCGCCGCCGTTATGAAGAATTAAGCAATGGTTTTAGCCCGTTCAAGCCCCCAGCTGTTGTAAATCTAGCGAAATTCTTTTCTAAGAATTAGCTCTATATATGTAAATTCATGTCTAAGTCTAAGTATATATTAAAGAGTCTTGCACATACGTTTGCTTTCATACATATAATAAACGAATCAATTATGATTGTTGTGTTTTAAAATAACATGTAACAAATTTGATAATCAATTAGTTTTCACAGGTTGAAATAATGGTGCATATTTAAGAAAGTGTTATCTTCATATAGACTGGATAGAGGAATGTTAATGTTCTTTGCTGTTGCCTTTTGTTAAGCACTTAGCTTATCAAAGATGACTACTGCAGCCGTGGTTTCAACAGTTCTTCAGTAATTATGACACTTCACAGTCTGATAGCTTTGTTCTATGAACAGTCTAATAGCTTCGTTCTACGAACCGTCTGATAGCTTCGTTCCACTAACCAAAAGCACGTTTTAGGAACACAATTTCCTGCACAGTTTAGAATGGGCACTAGCAACTTAGGTTAAATGCTTTCGAATCACTTGGTCTGGGAATGTTGTATTCCTCTTATGACGGGTGACCTGATTCCTTAGGTCTCCCGTCTTGGTATTTATAAATGTGGTTTTACTTTTTTAAGTGTTAAAGTTGCCCAAATACTTCCATCCTGGTCCTTTAAGGTTCCAGTCTTTTGTATTTATACATACGGGTTTACTATTTAAGTTTTAACGTTGTCAAAATACTTCCATCATGGTCCTTTAAGGTTACAGTCTTTGTATTTATACATACGGAATTACTATTTAAGTTTTAAAGTTGCCAAATACTCTGATCTGTCACTTATAATTTTGGAATCCTTTGTCCGCTCCTTCCTTTTCTGGCTCTGGTGAATTGTTAGCTTCACGGAGTGATGCAATCTGATCTGTGACTCCGATTTCGCTAGATTATATTTCCAATTCTCAGTTCAAAATTCCAGAATGTAATACCGATGTGTCAATGAGAACCATTGTGTATTCCGGCACTCACTTTACACTAATCCAATCTCTTTTTAATTATATGGGTATGGATGTTTAAATCATAATACCCCCACGTGTTTTAAAGTAGTACATTTAAAATTCCATCTCGTGAACTCTTTCTAATAATGCTGTAATACTTCCGCGTGCACATTTATGTTTAAACTCATAACCACCATCTGTGTACTCATTCTTGACTAATACTTTCCGCCCAGATTGTCTCCTCTGCCAGGTCATCTGTAATAATTAAACAGTGATGCCCCACGGAAGCGATTATCTAATTATCACCTGTGTTTTCGCCCATCCCTCAGACGGATTTCTCTAGCAGACAATATGGCGTTTTATTCATCTATCGTACGAAATCATATTGTGTCCACATAAATCGACACCTTTCAAAGGTGGCTAGGCAACTCAAATTATAGACGTTCTAAGGCTGACCTGTGTAACCAATCTGGTATTATAACGATTCACCTGGCGAAACGTAAACAAGTCTGGGAGCGGCTTTATGGCAAAAATATGAATGAAAGTGCATAAAATATGCCAAATAAAAAGCGGATGAAGAAGTGAGAGAGGGGCTCAAAAGTACATGTACAAACATTTTGTCACATAGCTGTTCTTCTCCAAATCTACAGACGTGTCCAAACCGTCGTAACTGGGACTGTTCCACTCGGGTCTGAACAAACTGTATTTAAAAACGTTACAGGAAACGGGTCTACGACCAACTCTATTGTAAATACGCACAATTACAAATTTAACAATGTAGAGAAACATCAGTTACAGAAAAACACATTTGTAATGAAGTTTTTGTTTTTGGAAATATGACATCTTTATTTACGGATTCTCGTAATTTACAAGTTGGTCCTCCAAACACCAAGAGATGTTTAACCCGACAGCGTCTTGTGACGGTATTGCCTCCCCTGCTTTGCAGTAGTGGTCCAACTCAAGAGTATCTGATATGGGCTTCAAATGTATTTACCTTCGCTCAAGATTACTCTTGGCAGACATGTAGATAGAAGGGTGATGACACTTCTATTACAAAGGGAGTCTGCGAGGTCTAAAGATGACTTGGCGAGCGTGAAATTCAAAGTGAAATAAAACTGCAAAATGGTCAGACTATATTCATATCTTCCCACGCATTGTTGTTAAGATTCTAATCAGAAAGATCCAATAATTTCAAATCATGCAGATAGGGTGTGATGATTTAAAAAAAATATTCACGGGAAAAAAGGTGCGTGAAGCAAAGGTTCACGTATTACCATATATGGAAATCTTGGACCTTGCATACACTCTTGCAAACACATTTGTAGACTCATATTGTATCAATTGTAATAAATTCATGATTCATTTTAAACAAGTGACCGGAAGCGATTATGTCACCCTTGTCTGCCCACATGTATCACACAGACTGTAATCTCGTTATCTGTCGTATGAGTACGCAAAAACTCCGTGTCTGCCCAGCTGGGATACCAAATGAGTCGTCTTATCTGTGGTTCACTCTAAACACGCCGGCGACAATCTTATCTCAGCTGCTCAACGCAAGCTAGGATGACCGGGTAACAAACAGGAGACATCACAGAGAGGAATGTCAACAAATGTTTGCACCTTCAAAATATTTGCCACACAAGCAGAAAACAAAGAAAGAAAGAAATGTGCGATAATTGACTGCACATAATACAAATCAGTCCCACAAATGTACCGATACTGCCGGAGAGAAACAAAGAAGATAGGGGCCGCCCTGTTTTATCATACTACTACATTCATGTCTTCTAAGATAATGTGTTGTTCCAACTTGGATAAATTGATTCTCTACTTACAAAATTTATAAAGTAGCCCATATTTATTAAGGTGACAATGCTTCATACAAGCAGATTATTTGTTTCTCTAGAACTGGAGGAATGTTTTACCTAGCTCTACGAACATCACTCCAGAAAGTCACAGTTATTATAATAAATAGTCGTCAGAATAAATAGCATAGATTTATGTATCGGAAATATGGGATTTTAAGTACCTGTAGAGCAGGTGTTCATGGGATAGAGCATGGGATATGACTACCACATGGGGATAAAGAAACATATCGCAGGGTTACGCAGAGTATTTGGTAAATAACTATGGGGTGGGGCAAACGTCTGGAAATATAAGCAATTGTCTTATATACATTTTTTTCTTTCTTCTAACTTTCATAATAACTTTTTTTCGGTGCCTATATGGATTCGGCATTAGCAGCAGATGAACGCACATATATTGTTCTCATGTACGCAAGACAGTGACCCTCACACAGTGAAGTAGCTGCCGAATTCTCTATGAATCCAGACTTTTGGGCCACACTGTATATAATCCAACTGAAATATTCCAAAAGTAGTAGTAGTAGTAAAATAAGTGAGAAACAAAGTTTTGGAATGAAGAGAGAGCGAGTTTTTAGTCTATTCCCAAGCAAGAAAACAAACAAACAAACTGGAGTCTCAAATGATATGAGAGGTGTCTCTTTCAGAAAATGTACCAAGAATAAAACTGTTTGTTGACTAATTCGTTTGAATGTATTCTGATAAATGTATATGTTTTAAATTTCTCTACTAAAAATGTTTCTATGTTCCAAATATTCTTTTCTTTATGACACATTAATTAATCTGTTTGTGACGTTAGTCCTATTTATTTGTTCCATTTTATCCATATATCATCGTTAATGTCGTCTGATTTCATTTCTTGAGATGGCTATTATGTCACTGTTAAGAGTCAGTTTGCCTTAAAGTGCCCTCTTTATTCGTCTTCTTATATTTATGGTCTAAGGGAGTTTACTAGTAGTTTTATTTTATGGAATTAGATCGATTTTGTGGTTATCTACCCTTGGGCTTACTTGTGTCCAGCTATATTTCCATATAAGGTTCTGTTCGGAGAGTTTCTTCGAGAACATTCCTGTTGTGAACGAGACTCATGTCGCGTGATTTATTTGCGCATGCGCTATGATTTTGGGCGCGGAAAGAAGACTGTTTATTTGGCAGAGTCGAGCGAGCGTTTTGTAGCTGAACGGAGGTTCAGCGTTTTCACCTCTGACCCAGTGAAATATTACAGTGTCCTTTGTGTGAAGAGAAAGGGTTGAGATTTCCCCTTTGATATTATTTTAACATTTTGTGGAGAGCCTAAGATGGCGAGTGTTTGTAGTGTTTTTCTTGATGGCAGTCAAGGTAAAGATATCTCTTTCTTGAACTATATATATTTTTGCAGCCAAAGCATTTAACGATTTAATGCTACCAGCCTAAGTTAGTGGGCTGATACTAAGACGGTTTTTTTCCCAGTGCGGAAGAGAGTCCGACAGATTATGGGAATCGTCATAATATGCATCTACTGGGTTTGATCAGTGGAAGGTCAGAAAAAATTATATGTTGAGCCCGCATTACACGGCTCGTATGACTATAGATGCGCCTACAGTGTTTTGACAGAGGAAGGACAGGAAGATTATATTTTGAGCTCGCACTTACACGGCTCACATTGTTATAGCTGCATCTTATGTGTTCTGTCAGAGGAAGGACAGAAAAGAAATTATATTTCTGAGCTCGGCACTCATGAGGATAGATTTAAAGTATTGAGATACTTCGAGCACTATATTACGTGCAGGCTGCACAAGAGTTATGGTCATGATGATTGTACTGGACTTGTTGTTATGTCTAGAAAGTGCGTGAACCATATGTCAGTGACAGTATGTTAGTATTGATGTTCTGATGATGTCTGTTGTCGACGTAGTGTAGTTGTAATAAATCGTTGAACTGTAGAAGTTGTTGCCAACCTCATTGACTTCTACGTGTGGGATGAACGATGTATCGTACCATAAAATATCTACTGACACTTCTACACAACGCAAGAACATCACCTCTATAGTTTAAACCAGCTGTCCTACAGAGGAGGTTACAGAGATTGGCTCAAGGTTTTTATACAGTACAAGCACGATTGCAACAGTGGTGGCTATATTGATTGTTTTGTACCACTTACCAAAACCAGAGTTATCAGCAAACAAAAGATTTATCAGTGGAGTCCTACACGACCGTTATCAGTGGTGGTTTCCAGTCATTTTGTACCTATCACATTCGCACTACTGGAACCGTGGCTATATTTTGTCAATCAACTGTGACTTCTTTCAAGTGATGCCACTATAAGAAATCGTACGGGACTGTTCCAGTCATTTTCATTAATCATTGACTTCCCACGACGTGATGTTATTTACCTAAAGCGTTTGGAGACGTCACATGTCTGTTCAACTGGTTTCGATGTTATCCTGAAGTACCCGGCGTTGCCCAGAAGTTCTACACCAGTTGATTTCCAATCAAGTTATAACTGTACCTCGGTGTCATGGAGTTGCTGTATCCCTTCAGCGGTGGATCTTCTTCACGCTGAACTGTGTTTGCTGTACTTCATTGTTGCTGTTAAGCTGTTGTTCTAGGCTAGTTCATGTGTTTTCATTGCTGCTATCCAAGAGGCCAGGAGTGTTTTTCGACAGTATAAGATAAATGGCCTTATGTTTGTGAACTGTGCCTTTATGTTGTGTCTGAATTAAGCCTTCTATAAATTTATACTTTTATGTTACATGTTTCTGTATTTTATGTTATATATTTGTTTGCATTTCTGCGGGTTTCGGTTAGGCGGTGACTCCAGTAGGGTACATCCCACTTAACGGAGGGCCTATTGTGAGCGTTCTTTAGGGGCATTGTGTATTTCCATCAGTGGAAATTGCTAGCGACTTTTGTTGCTATTTTTGTTTAGTTGTGACGAGAAGTGTTAGTGTTGTTTACGTTATATTTGTCTCTGTTCTTTAGTTTTGATTATTTTGTTTGTATTTATTCGCCTCCTCTTCTTATTGTTTATTTCTTTACACCTTTTTGTTTATACACTGTTTACTTGTTTGTTTTGTTTGTGACTTGCAGCTATCGTTACATGCTTTGTAAGATTCTACTTCAGTTCTGCTTTATTGTTTATTTGATCTCTACGAAAGTTTTCATTTGTTATTTATATACTGTCTTTGTCTTATTTGTTGTTGTCATTCATTGTTTTTATATACTGTCATTACTATGATGCACTATAGATAGAGGAGATTATTGGTG
This sequence comes from Oreohelix idahoensis, assembly GCA_024509875.1. Classification (NCBI taxonomy): domain Eukaryota; kingdom Metazoa; phylum Mollusca; class Gastropoda; order Stylommatophora; family Oreohelicidae; genus Oreohelix; species Oreohelix idahoensis. Next base: position 247,105 of record JAMPIV010020127.1, on the reverse strand, counting down.
ATATTGTAATCAAGTTATTATACAAGTACTTTGATAAAGTCATTTCCTCACATACATACTTATACAAGGTGATATACCATATTATTAGTCATAATGTCTACGTTGGATTACTTTATTGAGCAAGGGAAAGCCCTTGGTAAGACTGGAGAGAAATTAGAAGAATCTGCAATAGCTGAATATTCCAAGGCGCAGAAGGCTGAAGAAAAGAGACAGAAGATAGAAAGAGAAGCAGATGAGAAAAAAAGAGAAGCAGATGAGAGAAGATTCCAAATGGAGATGGAACTAAAAAAGTTAGAAGCTGAAGAAAAGAGATAGAAGATAGAAAGAGAAGCAGATAAGAAAAAAAAGAGAAGCAGATGAGAGAAGATTTCAAATGGAGATGGAACTAAAAAAGTTAGAAGCTGAAGAAAGAAAACAGAAGCTAGAAGCTGAGGAGAGAAAACAGAATATGGAACACGATGAAAGACTCTTAACCTTGGAGATGGAAACGATAAAGTTGGTGAATATGGGTAATTCTCAAAATGAGTCAAATAATCAAACAACTTCTAATAAGATAAATGTTGGTTCTTATAGGGTCAAGTTACGTGCTTTCAACTCTACCTGTGATGATATATCGTTCTATCTAAATATATTTGAACTTTCATGCGAATCTCATAAGTAGATAAGTCGCAATATGTTGCACAACTGATGGATATACTTAAAGGTGAAGCATTGACTACCATAAGTATGGTAGAGGGTCCTGACAAGAATAATCATAATGTTGTCAGAGCAGCCTTATTACAGAAATATCAACTTAATAAAGACGGGTATCGTCTTCTCTTTAAGACTATGTTACCAGAGACGGGGATAGAATTTTCAGAGTTTATCTCAAAGATACGTCTAACGTTTTCACGTTGGGTCGAACTTTCAAAGACTGAACATACATATGAAGCCCTTATGGACTTATTGCTTCGTGACAAAGTCATGTCATCAGTTAATGAGTCTTTTCTTGCCTTTTTACATGAGCGCAAGCCTAAGAACTTACAAGATATGGAAGAATATTGTTGCCAGTATGTCACTGCGCACCCAAATGAAACTGTTAGCAATTCTAAAGTCCAAGAAGGTTTACTGGTGGCATCAGGAGCCCTATATGGTCCTAATTTTCGTCGTAAATATCAAGGTGCTCAGCGCAACTTTGATAGGAGGAGTAATCATAATTTTGGAGGGAACCAATGAGGTCCTTCTCGTAATGATTTATCTTCAGGAAACTGGAGACAATCTAATTTCCTCAATAGTCCTCAATATTTTGGTCCTAATAATTATAGGAACTTTAGAAAAGGTTACTATAATAGAGGTAGTCGAACAAGTAATAACTTTTCAGGGAGACAACCAAACCCATCTAAGAGATATCCTGATCAATGTGATAATGACAATCACAACCATGGAAACTTTGGTTCAAATCAGAACAATAGTTTCAATAGACAATATAACAATGATTGGAGAAAAAAATAATAGTCGCGGTAAATCGCAACATAATAATAGGTCATGTCACCATGGTTACTCTGCTCAACAAAGAATCCCAATGTATGAATAGTCAGGGTGACAGTGGTAATGGTACCTCTAATGCTAATGCTTGCTATGCTTTCGATTTCGAAAGAGCATCAAAGTGCCCACAATGCACAACTTTGTTCGAACTTACAACTATTTCTACTTTGAGTTGTGGTCATCCTCTACCCGCTCTCCCTGCCGCAGCTGCGCATGACGGAAGAGGGTCTCTTATTCTACATAAAGGTTTTGTGAATAATGATCCAGTCTCAGTTCTTTTTGATTCTAGATGCACAACTATTGGGGTCAGACAATCTCTCATAAATCCTTCTTGTGCCACTGGAAAGGTGGTGAAATGTGTCACATTTGGGGAACTCTTGAAAGGTATTCGACAGCTATTATCCATATTGCTACTCCCTTTTTACGGGACAGGTCCACGCATGTCTACTTCCGAATCCCATTGCGGACCTTATCGTCGGACGTATACACGGAATCAAAGAATGTACCCCGCAGCAAATTGATGTTTGGGAAGAACAAAACACTCAAGCTGCTATTGCAGTCACTACAAGAGCACAAGCTCAAAATATTTCTCAGCCTCCGTCAGTCGAAATTAGTGAAGAGCACAACCAAGATGATCACTCGATGATTTCCCGAGAATCTTTTATAAAACTTAAACAGGGTGACACTTCTTTGGAAAAATTCTTTCGCCTAGTAGAACATGATAATCCAAACTTTAACACAAATCGCAAATCTTGGATCGCCATAACGAATGGAGTACTAGTTCGTATGATGCAAGACTCTGCTGCGTCTATACATTCTCAAATTCTAGTACTTAAGAGTATGAGAGTTCGAATTCTTCAACAAGCTCACGACTCTCAGTGTGCTGGTCATATGGAATTTTCCCGTACTAAATCGACGGTTCTTGCTACCTTCTTTGGCCACACGTAAATAAAGATATAAGAATTTATTGCCGCTCCTGCAAGATATGTCAAGAAGTTAAGTCGAGAGGTCCACGCCATGCAGCACCTATCCAGGCTGCGGACATTCCTATTCGTCCCTTTCAAAAGATGGCGATAGACATTATTGGTCCTTCTAAGATCACGTCTGTTAGAGGACACCAATTTATAATAACATGCATTGACATGTGTACCCGTTGGCCAGGGACCATACCTCTCAAGAGCATTTCTGCTGCTGATATAGCAGACGCTCTTTGGTTAATATTCTCACCGCTAGGATTTCCAAAAGAAATCTTATCTGATCATTGCACACAACTAATATCAGACACTATGTCTCAGGTGATGTCTACACTACGTATTGAAAGGTCTTTGAGTAGTATATATCACCCTATGTCAAACGGTTTAGTCGAACGTCTAAATAGAACACTCAAGAGTTTACTAGGAAAGACAACTGAGGATCATTCTCAGGATTGGGACAGGGTTTTACCCGCTACCCTTTTTGCGTATAGAGAAGTCCCTAATGAACACACAGGCTTTTCGCTATTCGTGTTTGTCTTTGGGGCGCCACCGCGCGGTCCTATGTCATTACTGCTTGACTTAATAACTGCTGAGGATATCAGCAAGGAAACTCAATAAACTTACGAATATGTAATTGATTTAAGGAAAAAAATTATCGAGGCATGTAGGTTAGCTACCTCTGCATCGGAAATTGCTAAGGAGAAGGCGAGGAAATTCGCAAATAAAAATAGGCGTTTACGACAACTTTGTCCCGGTGACATGGCATGGGTATTACTCCCTTGTAAGGAAAACAGACTTCTTATCTCATGGAAGCGTCCTTATGCTGTTATCTCTAGAATTTATGATGTCGACTATGTCGTCGATGTAGATGGAAAGCATAAAACCTTCCATATTAATATGTTAACAGAATTTCATGATAGACCCGATTACCTACAACCTGGTTTTGAAGTGACAGACGATCTAGTGGTACCGCATGGTCATTACACATCTCTGTAATTCAGGAGAAAGAGGCTACCTTTTCCGATGTGAACCTCCCTCTTCCGGTTATCCCACTGCATTCTAAGGAATCATGGGAAGATGTATCTATCTCTTCAGAGTTGTCTGCTGAACACCAGAGACAAGTCTCTTCTATGTTACACACTTTTAAGGACGTGCTTACGGACATTCCCGGACAAACATCAATTATGTCACATGACATAATACTCACCGATTAGAACCCTATTAGAGTCCGTCCATACCCTATTCCTCTGCACTTTTAGGCCCAATTCGAGAAAGAATTGGATGAAATGATTCAATTAAAATTAATTAAACCATCTACTTCAGCATACTCTTCGTCTATGGTTATTGTCAGAAAAGAAAGACAATAACATACGTCTTTGCGTCGACTATCGCAAACTAAACCAGGTGACGAAATTTGATGCTGAACCTATGTATTTATTGGAAGAGCTCCTTACTAAACTTTCAAATTCTCGATACTTTACCAAACTCGACTTGTCCAAAGGTTATTGGCAAGTTTCTCTTACTGAACGCGCCAAACCTCTTACTGCTTTTTCTACGCCTAGGGATCTGTTCCAATGGAACTTCATGCCTTTTGGCCATATGAATGCCCCAGCTACTTTTGTACGCATGATGCGTCGCATCCTTTCACATCCTTCCGATGTAATTGCATACTTGGACGATATTTGTCTTTTTAGTGATTCTTGGGAAGATCACTTTTTGGGTTTATATGAACTGTTATCTACTCTACGCTTTCATAACCTTACAGCTAAACCATCCAAGGCCCATATTGGATTTAGTGAGATTTCTTTTTTGGGTCACTGTGTTGGTCATGGTCTCTTACGGACGGAGGACCATAACACTTCTAATATTTTAAACATCACTACGCCTAAGACAAAAAAAACAAGTCCGTAGTCTCTTAGGTTTAATACATTTCTATAAAAAATGTGTTCCAAGCCTATTGTCTATCACTGCACCTCTCTCAACTTTACTGAAGAAGGGGTCACCTAATATGGTACGCTGGTCCCCAGAATGCCAATCTTCATTGGATAATATTAAAAAACTATTTTCATCTTATCCAATCTTAAGACTTCCTAGTGCTAGTAAGACTTTCGTTCTTCGCAGCGACGACGCTCATCCACAGGGATTAGATCCGCATTGATGCAGGAGTATGATGAAACTCTGCATCCAGTAATGTATGTTTCTAGAAAGCTGAATGTAGCAGAACGGAATTACACGGTACTAGACCGAGAATTATTGGCTATGGTCTGGGCTATACTCAAACTTCAAAGATTCCTTCTTGGCGCCCATTTCATTGTAGAAACGGACCAAAAAGCCCTTACTGCTATTCAGAGTAAAGACTTGAAGAGTTCAAGATCGACGCGATACGCTATTGCTCTTCAACCTTTTCACTTCTCTGTTCGAGCTATTCGTGGTGCGGATAATGTTTTGGCAGACATACTGTCTCGATGCCCACAGAATTCTACTTGACACCCATGACTGAATTTTCTTATACATAGCATGGTTTGTAATACACCCATAATACTGTTATACATTAACAGTCTGTTATTACAATGACTTGACTCTCTTTAATACATTCTGGTAAACACTTTGTATTACTTTCTCGGGTACCGTGTCTAGTGTAACGAGAGAAAATTTGATTAGCACAATATAAAGGCCGGTATTTTACAGATTTCATAATTAGGAATTACAATTAAGTGTTATATATTGTAGAATCCTACAGTTGTCAAACACATGTGTTTCGTTTATATTTTCTCACAGCGAGTCAATGCTGTTAGACGGAGAATATCTACAATTTGCAAGTATCCCTTCATGTGATGTCCCTGTTTACCATTACACATGGACGCTACCACACAGTGTTTTGAGACTCTGGATCATAGCTTAGTTGTATTTGTAACGGTTAGTTATTAATGTTGTAATCTAGTATACGATGTAATGTTAAAGATATAATGCTATGTTTGATATTCCTTTGGTAGATATATGTTGGTGTCTCTATATTGCTGTACATCACAATGTTAAATGTATAATACGTTAATGACACCTCTAATTTGATAATTTATTATTAAACACAGCGATATTGTAATTTTTGTTGTTGTTGGTATATAAAGATATACTTATATAATTTTTTTTTTCATGCATTGTTATGTTGCCAGCTCTTTGGTGTGCTAGGGTGGCAACTCCTTTTTATAATGGTGTTAGTACTATGAAAAAAATGTTTCTCTAACTTGGTGAGATATAATTTTCCTTCTCACCCAACGCTCTATCGTGCACTAGTATAGCACGGTATTATAGCATTGTAATTGTTACGCCTTGAGTCAGTGCATTATTTATGTGTTATGAGCCTGGGGCCTAGGTCATCATGCTCAGTTATTTTTTGTTGAAGGTGTGTTTGGGAATTTGGGTTATACACGCTCTAGTGTTACTATTGTATTTATTTATGCATTGTATTTATTATATATTGATATATTTATATCTAGATGGTTGTATATTACCGCCCACTTTGTTTGATATAATTGTTTCCAAAAAAAAGATGTTATCATTTTTTTCCCCGAGTGGTGCGGCAGACTGTTAAGAGTCAGTTTGCCTTAAAGTGCACTCTTTATTCGTCTTCTTATATTTATGGTCTAAGGGAGTTTACCAGTTGTTTTATTTTATGGAATTAGATCGATTTGTGGTTATATCCCCTTGGGCTTACTTGTGTCACAGCTATATGTCCATATAAGGTTCTGTTCGGAGAGTTTCTTCGAGAACATCCCTGTTGTGAACGTGACTCATGTCGCGCGATTTTTTTGCGCATGCGCTATGATTTTGGGCGCGGAAAGAAGACTGTCTTTTTTTGGCAGAGTCAAGCGAGCGTCTTGTAGCTGAACGGAGGTACAGCGTTTTCGCCTCTGACCCAGTGAAATATTACAGTGTCCTTTGTGTGAAGAGAAAGGGTTGAGATTTCCCCTTCGATATTATTCTGACATTTTGTGGAGAGCCTAAGATGGCGAGTGTTTGTAGTGTTTTTCTTGATGGCAGTCAAGGTAAAGATATCTCTTTCTTGAACTATATATATTTTTGCAGCCAAAGCATTTAACGATTTAATGCTACTTGCCTAAGTTAGTGGGCTGATACTAAGACGGGTTTTTCCCAGTGCGGAAGAGAGTACGACAGATTATGGGAATCGTCATATTATGCATCTACTGGGTTTGATCAGTGGAAGGTCAGAAAAAATTATATGTTGAGCCCGCATTACACAGCTCGTATGACTATAGATGCGCCTACTGTGTTTTGACAAAGGAAGAACGGGAAGATTATATTTTGAGCTCGCACTTACACGGCTCACATTGTTATAGCTGTATCTTATGTGTTCTGTCAGAGGAAGGACAGAAAAGAAATTATATATCTGAGCTCGGCACTCATGAGGATAGATTTAAAGTATTGAGATACTTCGAGCACTATATTACGTGCAGGCTGCCCAAGAATTATGGTCATGATGATTGTACTGGACTAGTTGTTATGTCTAGAAAGTGCGTGAACCATATGTCAGTGACAGTATGTTAGTATTGATGTTCTGATGATGTCTGTTGTCGACGCAGTGTTGTTGTAATAAATCGTTGAACTGTAGAAGTTGTTGCCAACCTCATTTACTTCTACGTGTGGGATGAACGATGTATCGTACTATAAAATATCCACCCACACTTCTACACAACGGAAGAACATCACCTCTATAGTAGCACATATTTATAATTAGCCCTGTGTGGGCGTGATCAAGGAAAGTTTAAACCAGCTGTCCTACAGAGGAGGTTACAGTGACCCTACAGAGATTGGCTCAAGGTTTTGATACAGTACAAGCAGGATTGCAACAGTGGTGGCTATATTGATTGCTTGTACCACTTACCCAAACCAGAGTTATCAGCAAACAACAGATTTATCAATGGGGTCCGACACGACCGTTATCAGTCACATAATCTATAGATTATAGGTAAACTTAGTCGTATGTAACTTCAGGAGTTAATTGGTACAGCACATCTCTTTTTTCAAGAACTGTGTTCTACAATGATAGTTTTTTTCCTGATCATAATGATGAATAGCACTAAAATATAATACATTTATATTACACAAATAGATAAAGTGAGTGTTCGACTGGCGAAAAAGTCAGAGCGCGTACCTCTGTGCCACAACTACTTGGCTTCGGCACTAAATGCTAACGGTAGCACATTCAATTTTACCCAGCTGTAAATGGACAATCGACTTTGCTCTTGAGCTAGGGAAGGAAAAGGATTCGAGGAAGGAAACGGGTCACCTAACTTCATAAAAGCTGAATCTTTCATGGTGAAGCTTCTAACACATCATTTCCATATGGCAATCTCTGACATGGGACTGCCTTTATCTTTGTAATAGATAAAACAGTAAATGTGATAAATGTTGTCATCTTTGTAATAGATCAAACAATTAATGTCATAAATGATGTCTCCTTTTTAATAGATTAAACAATGAATGTGATAAATGTTGTCATCTTTGTAATAGATCAAACAATTACTGTGATAACTGTTATCATCTTAGTAATTTAAAAAAAAAAAACTATTAATGTGATAAAAGTTATCCTCATTGTAATAGATAAAATAAATAATGTGATAAATTTTGTCATCTTTGTAATTGATCAAACAATTAATGTGATAAATGTCTTTATCTTTGTAATATATCAAACCATTAATGTGATAAATTTTATCATCTTTGTAATAGATAAAACAATTAATGTGATAAATGTTATCATCTCAGTAATAGATCAAACAAGTAATGTGATAAATGTTATCATCTTTGTTAGAAATCAAACAATTAATGTGATAAATGTTATCATCTTTGTAGTAAATCAAACAATTAATATGATAAATGTTATCATCTATGTAATAGATCAAACAATTAATGTGATAAATGTTATCATCTTTGTAATAGATCAAACAATTTATGTGGTAAAAGTTTTCATCTTTGTAATAGATAATACAGTAAATATGATAAAAGTTGTCATCTTTGTAATAGATCAAACAATTAATGTGATAAATGTTGTCATCCTTGTAATAGATAAAACAATTAATGTAATAAATGTTGTCATCTTTGTAGTAGATAAAACAATTAATGTGATAAATGTTGTCATCTTTGTAATAGATAAAACAATTATTGTGATAAATGTTGTCATCTTTGTAATAGATCAAACAACTAATGTGATAAATTTTATCATCTTTGTAATAGATCAAACAATTAATGTGATAAATGGTGTCTCCTTTTTAATAGATTACACAATTAATATGATAAATGTTGTCATCTTTGTAATAGATCAAACAATTAATGTGATAAAGGTTGTCAATTTTGTAATAGATAAAACCATTAGTGTGAAAAATGTTGTCGTCTTTGTAATAGATAAAACAATTAATGGGATAAATGTTATAATCTTTGTAATAGATAAAACAGTAAATGTGATAAATGTTGTCATCTTTGTAATAGATCAAACAATTAATGTGATAAATTTTATCATTTTTGTAGTAGATAAAACAATTAATGTGATAAATGTTATCATCTTTTTAATAGATAAAACAGTAAATATGATAAATGTTGTCATCTTTGTAATAGATCAAACAATTAATGTGATAAACGTTGTCATCTTTGTAATAGATTTAAAAAAAATTAATGTGATAAATGGTATCAACTTTGTAATAGATAAAACAATTAATGTGGTAAATGCTATCATCTTTGTAATAGATAAAACATTTAGTGTGATAAATGTTATCATTTTTGTAATAGATAAAACAATTAATGTGATAAGTGTTATCATCTTTGTAATAGATCAAACTGTGGCAGCGCCATCTTGTCATCGCCATTTTGTCTGTCGTTCTCAGCGTCATCTTGTCATCACCATTGTCTCCGTGGTTCAGTGCCTTTTTTACCCAAACATCTTCAAGAAGATATATGACTAGGCCACAATAAAGCAAGGAAATAGTTCTGGGTTATATTTGTGTTTTCGCTCCTTCTAGAGCATTTCATCGCGTGTGTTATTTGCGTGGTCCAATTACCGGTGCTCACTAAGTAAGCGATTAGGCTTAGCGGCTTATATAAAGAAGTGCCTGGATAGCAGACCCCTTTTATTTCGTCAGACACCCAGAGTAAGAAACCAGAGTCGATCTGCTCGATCTGTAGATGCCTTGAACACATTAGCAATTGAGCATTGGCTGGGTGTTTTGTTTGCTTGCTGTTGGCTCGGTGTCACTGTCTGCCTATCTTGTCGACGACGCGAATTTTGATAAGGTGGGCGAGATGATGATGATGATATGTGATCACTTTCTTGCACACTCGCAACCGACCCGATCAACAATAAAACTCTGATTCTAAGGCAGGGGCTGTATTTATTCATACAACCCTGTCATTGACCCTAACCCACAAAGCAAACATTAAATAATAGACTTGCATATTCGATTTGCGGAAAAATAACGAAATGGCCAGACAAGACGGATGAATTGCGACGAGTCTGATAACGAAGATTGAAGTACGTGGGATCGGCAACGCAGATACTCCTCCAATCTGGCAGGACATGCTGAATTGTTAGAGACGTAACTTGACCAAGTAATAATCGAATGTTTACAGCCCAATTTAGAAAAGTAACGTTTGAAATTTTGCACTAGATGAGTCATGCAAAATATTGCATCATAAATTTAAACGTTCAAATAAGATTGGTTGATACCATGAGGCGAGAGAATAACAATTGCGTCGATTGGGCTTTTGTCCCAACAACCTGGAAGAGCGGGGGTAGAAAACGTGCAATATAATCTGATATTTGTTGGCAAGTGTAGTTCACTGTGAGAATCGCTTGCCAAGACCACAATCAGACCTTGCCGTCAGTCTTTTGAATGTTTCGGCCTGTTGCTGAGCCCTGCAGTCTCTTCTATCTTTCATTGGCTGGAAGCATGTAATCTTTTTGAGTTCTTTCATAGGTGTTGACTTCATGCCTCCTGCTATAATTCTCAGCTTGATTTTGGTGTCTGCTAATTTTATCGAAGTTTGTCTTATCTGCTGTTGCCCACGCTGCCATGCCATATTCAAGGACTGGCCTCACTCTTCCTGTATACAACGTCTTAAGCACTTTCTCATCTGCACCCCAAGTTGTTCCAGCAAGTTGTTTTTTCATAATTGCCATTCTTTGTTTTTTTCTCATTCGATTTATATCAACTTGTTTTTTCCAAGTCAAACGGCGATCCAAAATAATGCCTAGGTAGTTTGGATTTTAATTTAAATGAAGATTTTCTCCGTTTAGTACTAGTTTGAAGCTCTGAGGTCTAGTTGAGAGGGAAAATACAGTATACGTTGTTTTCTCTTCATTAATCTTCATGAGCCATGTTTTGACCCACTCTTCCAGTGATGTTAGTGCTTGCTGCATCAGAATGTTTGCAGTAGTGATACGTTCCTTAGAGATCCACAAGGCTAAGTCATCTGTAAAGGAAGCATTGTGTGCTATTTGTTAAACATTGTTAGTTATGTCATTTATTTATGCAATGAACAGTGTAGGTGACACCAATGTAATGCAAACTTGCCGGAGTTGACATGAGAGAGCGCACAAACCGTTTTGTGACAAAGCTGGTCAAGATTGCGTTATTAATAGCTATTAGGGCAGGGTGTCCCACAAGTATACTGGTATTTTCACATGTATATAACAGCTAGAACTTTAAGTGAATTATAATGGTAAAGCTTAACACATTAAATCACGCTTAAGCACACATTTATATTACCAGAAAATCATAATGAAATCCCCACGAAACTATAAACACATCTTCCGCAATGGTTCTAGACTACGTGTTTAGACTATCCGAGAAATTCTGAGCGACAACTGATAACGGTTTTGGAAAGCCACAGTTTATATACATTATTGTCTCTCTGATCTATAAATGACGTTACTTTTAACACTATAGCACATAGCAGAAAAAATGAGACTACGTTTCCCCCGATAACAGGTTTTCAAGGTGGCTCTGTCGGCGTTGTTAATCGATAACAGAGAATTAAACTGTGTAACGGGTTCCAGTAGATTTGCCCGCTTCTGGAGATCCCAGAGTTGTCTCCCCCTGTATGTACGAACATCAAAGAGTACACGGGAAAATGTTTTTGGCCCGTGCGGCTAGGTCAAAAGGGTCCGGGTTTCCCCAATGCGCGTCTGTCGGATATCTGATGATTGACAGATCAGATCGCGTGAGAAAACTCAGGTAAACAAACCAGGTTTGCTCCCTTGTATGTCTGGCAGGTCGCGGAAGTTGGTAAACTTTCCGTTAGTTTACGTCTCGTGGAAAAGAGAAGTGGATTAAAAATTGAGTAAACGCAGGCTGTCAATTCATGGCTTTGCTAGCGAATCATAATACGCTAACGGGATCACAGAAGACTGTCAGATACTGTAGGCTAAATTTCCATTATACGTCACACAGTTGGATCAGCTGCTTTTTCATCTTTCAGAATGTTATTGCATGACCAAGCACATGGAGAAGAGAGCTGGAAACAGAGGTGAAAATGACGAGGAGAACGTGTATAGAACTTGAGATGATGGCACGTGACAGGGTGACTTGGCATGTGTTTGTTGAAGGCCTATGCTCCTCTGGGAGTGAAGGGTTATGATAATACAGTGATTTCCTTGCTAACTAGGTGTCTACCTTATTGGATTATTGACTACACAGGATCAGTCGTCTTCAATCAAGAGGAATGGGGGTTTATCCCTGATAGTTAATTAGACACCGGTATTCATGTGAAGTTGACTGTGTAAATCCATTATTTTTGACATGGGGCTCTCTCATAGCTCGCCAATTTTCTCGTCTGTTTTTACTTCTAGCGAGCTTCGGTGTAATTTAAGTCTTTTCTCTGTGTGTGTGTGTGCGTGTGTGTGTGTGTGCGTGTGTGAATTTACTTAATAAATATACTTATATGTTCTAATCGGTCAGAGTTCACTTTCTATCTGTCACTTAATGTTAACTGCTTTGTCCTTACTGTAGTAGATTTCCTTATTTAGCAGAGAGGACGGAGGAGGTTAAATGACATTCTAAACATTATCTTGTGTGTGGCTGGAATAAGGCATACTTCATATCTCGTCTCTCCAGAAGTCAAACCTCACTCCCTATTTTACATTAATGACTATATTCATATCTATTTTCGTACTACCCATTCATACTCAGTCTAAACTCCCGCATCATCTACTTCCATTTTGTAACAGTGTGTGCCAGTTTGCTCTAAGAATTATTGTTGATAGATTTTGTCGCCCAAGTCGTAACGACCTAAAATAATGATTTTGCGACGGAGTATTGATAGGTTCATTTTCACTGTTTAGTGTGTGTGTGTGCGTGGGCTTGCGCGCGCGTGCGCGTGTGTGCGTGTGTGTATTTTGTTTGCTGACAATGCAAGACTTTGAAAAATATCAGTATTTTACCAAAACAATGTTGTGCTAAAAGAGATATTAATTCATTAGCAAATTTTATTCCATTGGTTTTCATTTACTCAAGAATACTAATCAGAGATTCAGATGCCTGGCTGAACCACAAATGGATGAGGTCCAGTGTGGCTCAGGAAGCATACTGAACAGGCCATAGAGTATGAAGATAAAACGCCTCTTTGATTCTTGGGTCTTTAGAAGGAGTTTGACAAGGTCCTCTGGAGAAAACTTTGGGACTGTTGGCAAGGAAAAACATGAAAGTACATCTGATCCATGCAATACAGAGCTTCAACAAGACTTGCAGAAATTATGTGACGACGGCAAACCATAGATCAGAATAGTTCAGGACCACCAAAGGTATAGTACAGGGTGATATTCTGACACATCATCTTTTCATACTCCTCATTTACGATGTCATCAAAGCATGTAAGGAGATCACAAGAAAGTATTCACTGGAAGATGAGACAAGTCTGTATTTCAGAGCTGATATTTACTGATGATGTTGCCCGATTGCTAAGTCAGAGGCACATTTTCAATCCAATTTCCAAGTCTGTGAGGAAGGACTGGAGAAGAGAGCGATGGTTATCAGCGGCTCCAAAATAAAAACAATCGTCATTTCACGAGATGGAAAAGACAGCATATTATGCTTAGGAGACCAAATACTGGAGCAGGTCAACCACTTTAAATACCTTGGATATATCATAAACTGGAAGATATACATCAAAGAAGAGTTGGTTACCCGAAGAGCGTCAGCTGGGAAACTGTTTCGGGCATTAAATCGAGGATTCGTTAGCAAAAGAGAGATTGGAAAGAGGACGAAGATTGCTGTGTACAGCTCCACTTATGTCCCAATCTTGACATATGGATGCGAGTTATGGGAATGACTAAAATCCACAAACCAGCTTCAAACCTCAGAAATGAGGTATCTGAAGAAGGGTGTTGATGTAACAAGAACTGACATGGTCCTCAACCAAACGATACGGCAAGGCCTCAAAACCCAGCCCTTTAGACCCCAGTACGACAGTCCACCTTAAGATGGTCTGGCCATATATGCAGAATGGAAGAAGGTCAGCTACCACGACAAATAGGGAAATCAAGAGCCAGGGATCCAGATCTCCATGACGACTCAGAGTTTGCTGGGTCAACAATGTTTGACAATCCCTAAGGAACGAGGACTGGATTGGAACCAGGCCGGGAGGAAGACCACCGATAAGACAGTATGACGTTCTCTCTGGCAAACCTTTACACCCCATGGTAGAAGAGGAAGTAAGTAAGTACAGTTTTCTTTCAATTCTTTTCGTGTCTTTTTTTTTAACAGGTTTCTCTTTGGCTTCATAGCCAGTGCGTCTAGATAAGTTTGACTACATCCAAGAAATGTAAAATAGAATGTATAAGAGTGAAATGACTGCAGGAGAAATAGTGATATCATCAATACATGAAGCAGAAATAACTCGCTGTAATTCTAACTAGTCATGTTGTGAGGGGTTACTGGCTCGTGTAATACGATATCTGTGTATTACCACATTTTAGTTAGGGGAGATAACGTATGCCTTTCAAGGGAAACAATTTAGTTAATGAACATTTAAAAATTTTATCAATCTTTTAAATTTATCTTTAATAATTTCTTAATTATGCTTTACATTTTCATGCCGCAAATAACTGCTAACTTGATTCTTAAGTACCGCTGGCACTTGCTAACATATTTTTGTTTTTCACATGTAGCATTTAATAACCACATTAAAGAGCTGCACTTGATGCTTAATGTGAAGAGCGAACACTTACGTTTGCTTTATCCTTTCAATGACAATATCGTCTCATTAATCAGAAAAATATAGTTCCTCGGCGCAAAAGAACGCTCTTCATCAATCTAACGAACGTACTTTATTAAAAAACATCCCAAACAAACAAACCTTCAAGCACAGCTCTTTAACTTGCTTCACCTAGATACATATTAGACTGGAGGAGACACGTCAGTTACAGACAAGAGCAAGATTAAGGGAAGTTCTGTTTGGAGGCACAATGACTTTATTTACGTATTTTTCGTAATTTCTAAGAGGGCTTCTAAATACCAAGAAATGTTTAAACCGGCACCCATTAACGTCATCACTTGACATGGATTGTGTTGTTCTAACATGTAGAAGTTGATTTCTCGACTTAGATAATTAAAATTGTGGTCAACATTAGGGTCGACACCGGAGACATCTTTTATTATGGTGACAGGGTCTCATACAAGCAGATTATCGTGTTCGTTTACGTACGGTAACCTAACAAGATCTGTTGGAACTGGAGTGAATGGTCTACCTTACTGTACACAATCGATGGTTTCTTCTTCTTCTTCCTCGTTCGTCCTGAAAAGGACGTTGGTTGCGTTGTGTCCGTTTACAGCGAAGCTGCGGTGTTTGCGACTTTCGGCCGACACATCAGACTTCAGCACTGCATTTTTTGAGACCGGGTTTGCCTTCCCTCTTCAATCCCTACTCTCTCAGCCAGACTGCAGTGATGCAGCCTGTTTCCAGTACCACCCCTTGGAGGTGGTGTAGGGTCTTGATCAGCTCTGGTTCGCTGATCCTGACGCAAGCAGTCAAGCTATGGGTTGCTGACTGCATTCATCATTGTTGTTGCGTTTTCGGCCCCGTCGGTGGTTTAAAAGAAATTGAGAGCAGAATCTATAGCATTGCTTTCATCTTCAGAAATATGTTAAACCTCACTGTAATACTCCAACTACTCACAATGGCTACAATTTAAATTATGTAACATACATATGTACACCACTACGACATTTTAGGACCATGCAGACGTCTATGGTTGGCGAAAGTCACGAAGGTAATATTTGTATTTATTTGTGTCAACCTGACCACACAGTATTTACATATGTGAACATGCGATTGTGAGTACTGACATGCAAGATACGACACTTGAGCGTTGACAGAAGAGTCTGTAGAAGTAAAATGTGTGAGAATTATCCTGGGAACATGATCGTGTAACAAATGAACAGATAAAACACACATGCAAGTGATGTCTGTGGTAAATGCATGGTCACATGATGTGGGACAAGTTCAAACAAGTCACGTTGTCTTTAATATAGCTCACAACAGTTCAAACTATTTCGGGACATTCAAAACATTTTCTCTTGTTGTTTGTTGTTGTTTTGATGAGTTGATGGTTGGAGAGCGGGCACTTAACAGCTGACCATTATTGCCACTTCTCGTTCCATCTTGGTCTTCCCTGTTCAACCTGAAAGTTGGTTATAATTGGGGTATTTAGTGTCATTTTATTTACTAATTTTGTATTCAATTTAAATAACTATTGTCTGTTGCAGTTTCTGATTTTTATCTATATTAGTATTTGTCCATTTTATTTTCTCCTTTGTAATGATTATCGATAACTGTTGTCCTTTACTCTTGGTTTTAATTTGTATTAGTTCTTTTTGAGTTTTTGCCCTTTTATTAATACCTCGTTGTCTTTCCTTGTCCTATGAGTAGTTAGTTTTTTGTTAATGCTTTGTTAGTTCTTGCTGCTTAATTTCTATTTAGTTGGATGTTTTTTCCTGAAGTGCTAACCTTATATGTTTTCCTTTGTTTTATGTATATATCTTTTAAGTATTGATTGGGCATCTCTTGGGGCATCTATACTTAAAACCGTATCACCTGTTAAGTCTATATTGTGATTTCTATAGTAAGTTTTTAATTCAAGCCTTTGTTGTTCATACTTTTTACAGTGGATCAGGTAGTGGTCTATGTCATTCTCTTCCTGGCATTCTTGGCAGTGTGGTTCTCCTATCATAAAGTATGCTGCACCGAGACGGAGACGCCACAGTTTTTTGTTCGATGGTATCTTTAATTCTTCTCTGACCTGGCACGTCCTAGTTGGTTCTTTCAGCAGTTTGAACGCGTTTCTGCCTTTTCTACTTTTCTTCCATGTTGTCTTCCATTCCTCGTTTATAGTTATCTTCACTTGGCTCTTGATCTCCGACCTTCCCAGTCCTGCTCTTATATTGTTTTTACTTGTTCTTCCATTCTTGGCGTTATGGTCTGCTAACTCGTTACCAGCAATACCTATGTGTGCTGGAACCCACACTATCCTCACTCTACATCCTCTGTTCCCTTGTGATGTATTAATTGCTAGAATTTTTTCCTTTATGTCTGGCCGGCTACATTTACCTGGGTGTTCTAGTGCTTGTAGTGATGATTTTCTCCACATTTTCTCCTCATTCAATATTATTTTTGTATCCCTCCCCCTCTCCCTTCTTTTTATGTCTCTTCCGTTATAGCTATTTTTTTGTGCTATATATTATTATTTTACTTATATATATATATATATATATATATATATATATATATATATATATATATATATATATATATATATATATATATATATATATATATATATATATATATATATATATATACAAGCCCGGGCGTCAGTATTTGAAGCAGTGTCAACGACCGGGATTTTGACTGAATAACCTGAACGGCTCCTGAGATAAAAACTCTGTGGATGGGAAGGAGCGAAGCTCCTGACGGGTTGGAAGGAAAGTCCGTAGGCTCCCCAGCCTCGCAATGACATGTCATTGTGCCGAAGGGCTAAGAGCCAAAGTGGTGCTGGTTAAGGAAAAAAAATACATATACGAGTATATATATATATATATATATATATATATATATATATATATATATATATATATATATATATATATATATATATATATATATATATATATATGTGTGTGTGTGTGTGTGTGTGTGTGTGTATATATATATATATTGATTTGTTACAGGGGTCAGCTAGTTGAAAAGTAAACAATTTATTTTAAAATGTAACTAAAAATGTAAATGCATATTTTCTTTTCTCAAAATTATGTCATTTTAAATAGAATAATTATATCAATCTTATAAAGTAGGACGTTATTGTTTCTAGTAAGTCTGAGAATATCTGCGATGTTTTATCGTTTCATTATGTACACTGATGGGAGCCGTGCTGGTGTAATGGATTCGGCGTTGTACTGGCGACCAGGTGTTCATGGTTCAAACCCGGGCGTCAGCGTTTGAAGAAATGTTTACGGCCGGAAATTTGACTGAATAACCTGAACGGCTCCTGTGATAAACCCTCTGTGGATGGGAAGGAGCGAAGCTCCTGACCGGGTTGGAAGGAAAGTCCTCAGGTTCACCAGCCTCGCAATGACATGTCATTGGGCCGAAGGGCTGAAAGCCCAAGTGCCGCTGGTTAAGGAAAAAAAAAATGTACACTGATGGGTGTGTAGTCCGTGGTGAGAAATCTTGATGGAACTTCTCGGCTAGAGTTAAGGGAAGGATTGTCACTGAACATAGCGGGGCTTACACGACAACTACCTACAGCTTGAGAATGAAGGTAGTGGCAGCCCTAAGGTGGCTGTCTGAAACTTCATTAACAAGGGCAGTTGTTGAGTCAGAAACTCAGTCCATGCTTCGGAAGGTCCAAACTGTATGTTTACGGCATTAATTGAAAACGTCCACAGAAGATTCGAATCTTGGTGTGGATCTACTGTTTTCGTCACGCGGCAACGAAGGAGCTGACAGACTAGGTTCATGGGCACTCAGATTTGGGTCATTGTATATGGATAATGGAGAGATACTGAGGACTATTTACGATCGCCTATTAATGAATGGCACTACAATCGATCAATCATCAAGTCTAAGATTGCTGGTGTTTGGACTTAGCTGTAAGACTGGCAGGGATGGACGAATGAGAGGATGCATCTGGCGTGAATACAACCAGCGCGCAACACGAACAATCAACATTTACACCCTTCCACATTTGCTGAGGGAGACTGAGCACATTTGGGTTTGCCCGGAGTGCAATGACGTCCATTCTGAATAATAAAGATAGCAATAGTAATAAGAAGAAGAAGAAGGTATAATTATTACATATTGACAGTGTTATGTATTCAAATATCAGATACATCAGACATGGAATTATGTGTCTTCTCCTTCTTTGATCCTTAGCCGCCGACTGTCAAAGCAGTCAATGACCATCACGCCTGGTGGCGTCTTGTAGAGCAGCAACAAACTACTACTTCTTGTCTCGGTCGGCGGCCATCTTATGTGCAGTAACCCAGCTCTGGTTCATTTTTTGTTTCTCAACATTGACAGTTCCATGCCAAGATGTTCTTAGTCTCTTTCGCTTTCCTTCAGGGGTCCATAGATTAGCTAATATTGTGTTGGCGTAGGGGTCTTCTCTAAGGACGTGGATGTTTTATATATCCAAATGGGCGGAATTTTGAGGGCTTTTTGACAGAACTTATGTATATCTCAAAGAAACAGAAACAATATATGTAAAAATATTACGGTTGAAATAATTATCATGCAAATTTTTGGAGTAAAAGTCTAGACTTACCATAAAAAAAAAAAAACATTTCCACGGGTCTGATTCTCCTAACATCATTTTTTTTTTCATAAAGCATTTCCATTTATCCATAAGAAATACCCATTTTATTCGTTTCTGATGAAAAATAGTGTTTTTGGATCCTTTTGAAATACGGAAGTCTTTAATAAAAAAAATCACACGAAAAAGAAATTATAATGATAACGTGCATGAAAACTAATTATTTCATGTGATTAATTTCATGTGATTAACACATGTGGTCTGAAATAAGTGAGATAAAAAAACAAGAGGCAGGTCATATTTGATGCTTGAAACTGTTTACACGACAGTTATGCTCAGCTGAAGAAATTTGCATTTGGGCGTCTTTTAATTTTTGGATCAACTTTAATTATATCTTCTTCTTCTTCTTCTTCTTCCTCGTTCGTCCTGAAAAGGACGGTGGTTGCGTTGTGTCTGTTTGCGCTTAAGCTGTGATATCTGCACCTTTCGGTCGATACATCCGACTTCTGCACGGCATTTTTTAAGGACCGGGTTTGCCTTCCCATTTCGATCCGTGCTCGCTCAGCCAGCCTGCACTGCTGCAGACTGTTTCCAGGACCACCACGTGGAGGTGGAGCGCGGTCTTGACCAGCTCTGGTTCGCTGGTCCTGACGCAGGCAGTCAAGCTATGAGTCGCTGACTGCATTCATTATTGCTGCATCTTGAGGTCCCTTAATTATATCAAAAGCAAATTAAGAAGCCAATTGAATGACGTGAGTCTCCAATCATGCTTGAAAATGAAAACAACAGATTATTCAACTAACTATTGACCAACTTTGCAAGGAAATCCAACGGCAAGTCTCGTTACATTTTCTTACTTTTCATTTTAATATTTTATTTTATTATTGTGGTACATCTTATCTGAATCTGAAAAAAATACTTTTGTTAAAATAGCATTTGAAAACTTGTTGAAAAAAATGTATTACTTATTGTGCATTAACATAGCATTTGAAAACTTGTGTTTATTAATTCAATTATATATATATATATATATATATATATTATATATTATTATTATATATATATATATATATAATTGAATGAGAGATACCACGCGAATTTTTTTTTTTTTTTTTTTGCTCTTCAATTTTTTTTAAAAATGGAGAGAAAATAAAATTTTGATCATATGTGTCGTGATGTCTGATTCACAACACGTCATTCTGGCCAAACGGTGCGCCATACTTTATAAATAAATAATGCAAGATGAACCAATTAAATCGCACCTTCATACGGTGTTTACAAAAACATTAGGCAGTCAAAATGGCCAGTCCAAATATGTGTAAAGCAGTTGGATATGGAATTTGAATGCAGCATTATGAGCAAAGTACCGCCTGGAAGAGGTCACTAATACAATAATAGCAATGTTGCTGTACACGTCTGTGCAAATATTTCCACGGGAAGTGATATAGTCATGGAGAAATCTCTAGTGGAATGCATAAGGACATGAGGTTAGTCCAAAACTTTATTGTTTAGGCTACGCATAGGAGAAGATGGTAGTAAGTTATGTCGCAAAATGGTTTCAAGTCATTGCAAACGGGTTCAGTTAGATTTATAAACCCGTCAACGATCGATTGACCGCTTTCAAAATGGCGGCGTATCAGCGAAATGTGTATCAGACAGAGGAAATCGCCAAGGATAAATAAAAGCAGAAGGGAATCAGTATGAAAAGGATTTTACATTTCAGTACAGGGAAGGATTGTGTATAACTGCATATAAGAAGGAACGGTAGGAAGTTCTCATTTACGGAGATATATGCGTATTTCGGCTGCCCACAGTTACGCTAACAGCTGGTAAACCCACTTCTGTTCTAAATATTAAAATCAACAAATAACAGTTTGGGAAATTACAGGGATAGGAAGATAGAGATTTATCGGCTGGATAAAACTAGATAAGATGGAACAATATGGATATTATATATGCTGAGAATGAGAAAGGCAAAATTTCAGTCGACGCGCAGATCGGCTGAAATCGCTGTTCGGGAAAGATTTTTCAGGCCTAGGGTGAAGCTGTGACGTCAGTACCCTCCGATACGTCCGCGCTATGCGTATATAAACGTATCGGTAAAAACTGGAGAGATACACAACGAAAGAGGTTTGAGACAGACTGGAGGCAGAGTTTCGCCACTACCCATGAATTGTGAGCGGATCGCCAGAAACATTGTTCAGTCCAGTATCTGAAGTCTGAGGGTAAGCGAAATTACGATAACTACCGTGTATAATATTTGTTATTTCAGGTTCATATAGAATTCACAAAATATGCCTGTATAATAGTCATTGATATAATGTATTGTATTTTTAATATGATCTAAACATGTGCATTGTGGATGATTGTTGCTTGTACAAAAATTAATCACAAATAGCCCCACAGCCTAATGAAGATATATTTATCATATTGCTTTATCGCTTACGAAGATAAAGGCAGTCCCATGGCAGAGATTGTCATAGGGAAATGAAGTGTTAGAAACTTCATCATGGAAGATCCCAGTTTACGAGGTTAAGGTGACTAGTCCCCTTCCTCGCTGCCTTTGCCTTCCCTAGTTCGAGCGCACAACTTTGTACCCATTTACAGCCGGTAAACTGGAGGGTTCTACAGCCAGTTTCAGTAGAAAGCACCCTGATCACGTGCTCACTCACTTTATTTATTTATGTATTAATTTTGGGTAGAGGCTAAGATAGCATCAGTATTTGAATTTGTACTTGATATGATTTAGAAGGATCAAGTTATAGATCAGAAAGGATGTATAGGAGCAGAGTAAACCAGATGATGTTTATTACGGATATGTTAATATTAATTCTGTATCATTGAAATGATGTTACTTGCTATGACTGTATAACTTTGACACCTGAGGACTGACTAGTCTGACTTATGTGCTAGTCAGTTACACTTCATTGAAATGTTAATATTAATGCTATATCACTGAAATGATGTCCTTACTTACTATGATTGTATAACGGTGACATCTAATGACTGACTGGTCTGACATCTGTGCTAGTCAGCTTCAAGTCTAGCCAGATACTAGCCAAGGCTGATATGTTGCAGGTTCCATGAAATAACTCAAACCAGACTGTCCAGTATCAGAAGCCTGTGTCGTTCATCAGAGGCAATCCCACAAAAGTGCAGGACCCCAAAGAGTGAACGTCAACTGGTCATTGGCATCCCTACAGATGGGCCTACCAAGTCTGATATTAGCAAAGGACAGTTCAGTGTCAGCAGTATCAAGTTGAAGAGATAAGTGTCATTTAGGACACTGACCACCAATATATATAAAACAGCTAATAGTGAAAATCCATAGTTCAGTCAAC
Source organism: Oreohelix idahoensis (assembly GCA_024509875.1). Lineage (NCBI taxonomy): Eukaryota > Metazoa > Mollusca > Gastropoda > Stylommatophora > Oreohelicidae > Oreohelix > Oreohelix idahoensis. The sequence goes on along the minus strand of JAMPIV010020127.1, from coordinate 224,453 downwards.
TGATGACAATTAATTGGAAAGTCAAGAGACTACAAACAGTGATTGCAGATTGCAGTAACTTTAATATTCAAGATCTGGAATTCTAAACAGACAATAATAGTAATTGTGTGAATACTTTTATATATATATATATATATATATATATATATATATATATATATATATATATATATATATATATATATATATATATATATATATATATATATATATATATATATATATATATATATATATGTAAGCTCTTTTCCAACTAGTAGAAATAGAATATTAGTGTAATTACACTGACAAACAACACTTTTCTTTCTTATATAAGAATAAGTGTTCTTAGGTCAGTTTCTTGCGCTGATTTCAAATTTGAAATCCGTTTATCTCTATCACTTGGGGTTCTTAAGATATTTGTGAATAAATATATTTTTGGGAAACCGTTATTTGCTCCGTTTCATTTTTACTATATAACTTATTAAAAATTAATAAAATGCAAAATAATTTTACTTTTTATACTGCTAAAAGATGCATGACATATGTTACGCTATTTTTCAAATAGTTACTGTATTTTGAAATAATTCTGAGCGAAATATGGCTTCTAGAAGTTGTAGAAATTTGGCTGATCTGTTCTGTTACGTGTGCGGATATTTTACCGATCGTGTTCACCAGAAAAACTTTACACCATTACTAAAGAAAGCAAATGAACTTTATTTCGATTCGAAAGTTGATGATACAAATAAATCTTGGAAGTAAAATGCAGTTTGTTCGACTTGTGCAAATACATTGGCAGGTTGGTTACGAAAATCGCCGAAGCATAAGTCGATGCCTTTTGGAGTGTCAGTAATATGGCGTGAACAGACAAATCACGCTACTGATTGTTACTTCTGCTTGACAAATATCCATGGTTTCACTTTTAAAACTAGAAAGTCTGTGGTTTATCCAAATATTGAATCGATTTCGAAACCAGTGCCCCATGATCCAATCACGTGTCGATCCCAGTTCCACCAGAACAATATCCGTTGGACGTGAATAAACCATCAGAAAGTGATAGTTTACCTGCTTTAGAAACTAATTCTGACTCGGATTATATACTGGTGAATGATGGTGTTCACTTAATTAACCATTCAGAACTTTCAGATCTAATACGTGATCTCGCTCTTACCAAAGGACAAGCGGAATTACTCGGTTCGCGACTCAAAGAATGGAATCTTTTAGCGCCCAATACTCCGATATCTAAATTTCGTCATAGACACAGAGAACTTGTTCAATACTTTGAGATGGATGATGACATTTGCTATTGCAAAGATGTAAACGGTCTAATGGTGCACCTCGGTCATGAGCACATAGTCAACGAATGGCGACTTTTCATCGACTCTTCCAAGACTAGTCTAAAAGCCATGTTATTGCATAACTGAAATTTATTTTCATCAATTCCAGTCGCCTACTCTGTTCATATGAAAGAAACTTATGACAATATGGCTATACTTTTGGCAAAAATAAAGTACAATGACTACCAATGGCAGATTTGTGGAGACCTAAAGGTCATTGCAATTCTCACGGGCATGCAGACTGGGTATACTAAATTTTGTTGCTTCCTATGTGAATGGGACAGTCACAACCGACAGGAACATTATGCAAGAAAGGTGTGGCCTATCAGGGATCGTATGCAGCTCGGGCATAAAAATGTAATACACGAGCCATTAGTTAACAAAGACAGCATCATTTTACCACCGTTACATATAAAGTTGGGGCTCATGAAGAATTTCATAAAAGCGTTAGATAAAACGAGCAAAGCTTTCACTTATCTTCGAGAAAAGTTTCCGCAAGTTAGCGATGCAAAGATAAAGGAAGGTATCTTTGTAGGACCTCAGATTAGGAAAGTTATTGCAGACAAACAATTCGAGAACTTGTTACATGGTAGTGAACTTCGCGCATGGATGGTATTCAAATTGATCGTCGATAACTTTCTGGGAAATCACAAATCTGTCGACTATGTGCATATTATTAAGCAGTGCATAGATGCATACAGAATTATGGGCTGTAACACGTCCCTCAAAATCCATTTGCTCGATTCGCAACTTGACTTTTTCCCTGACAACCTTGGCGAAGTCAGCGATGAACATGCATAACGATTCCATCAAGATATCGCCGTAATGGAGTCACGTTATCAAGGACGGTGGAGTGTGACCATGCTTGCCGATTATTGTTGGATGCTTCATCGCCATGTACCACATGCCATTCACCGACGAAAGTCGACTGCAAAGAACTTCAAGCCTACATAACTGTTATACTTCTTGTACGAATGATGTTGTAATATTGTATGCGTTGTTAAAAAACTTCAATTGCATATTTCTAGAGATCCCGACCTGATAGAGAAAAAACGGTTTGCAGATTTAAAAACAGCGCATTAAAATTGACCAGAAAAACATAGAAATGTTAGAGAAAGAAAAAAAAAAATTTTTTGTTAGTCAGTGCTATTAAACTATTTTAACTGTACCTGAGGGTTTATTCACTTCTTCCATTTTGTGGGTTCCGTGAATGTACATTTTACTTATCCCCTAGAATATAAGTAATCATAAGATAGTCACAGGGAGGAGACACCTTAAATCCTGGTACTACCTCTTACCAACTGGGCCAGGGTTTTCACAGTCTGACTATTTTTATGATAACAATACACCAGTGCTTATTTCTAAGACTGGGGTATTACTTGTAAGGTCAGAACTCTTTACTGGCATACCCTTACAGAATAAATAATTTTAAATACCTCCCGCTACAGTGGGGGCTCGTCTGCGATATATCTTTGATATTCCAGAGCCAACTTTCTATTTCTGCTGTGTAGAAAATTTTGTTTTGTAAAATTTTTTGGAAAGAGTAACATAGTAGGAAATAATTATATTTTTAGGAGTACCATTGAGTACAGATAAAGAAAGCTGTTTCATATATGGTGAAGTCAGTTTAATTAACTTTAATTTTAACTAAGTTAATTATATATTGTAGTAAATTAGTTTGAGTAAGATCACTTGCCCTACTAGACTACAGATACATCATGGCTGACTTGGTCAAATTTAGGTCTGCTACACTGCAGGTGGGAAAAAAGCTTGGCATGGATGGTGACGCTCTGATCCGGTATGTCACGACGGAATGTGAAAAGTACACCGAGAGAGAAGAAAGCAATTAGAAGCAGAGAGAGAAACAAAGAAATTAGAAGCAGAGAGAGAAGCCAAGAAATTAGAATTAGATGCAGAGAGAGAAGCCAAGAAATTAGAAGCGGAGAGAGAAGCCAAGAAATTAGAAGCTGAGAGAGAATAAAGGAGGTTACAAGCAGAGAGAGACCATGAGCTGAAAATGAGACAGCTTGATCTTGAACTTCAGGCTGGGACTATCACCCATGGTAACAGCTCACCACGTTCTGAGAATAGCTCTTTTCAGAACACAGCTAATGGGGCCATGAACTTCCACCTAGATCCATTTGTTGAAAAGGAGGACGCAATTGAGTCGTACCTGGATAGGTATGAAAGGCTAGCCTCTACATATGGACTGGAAAAGGAGAAATGGAGTTTAAAGTTATCTCAAGGATTGAGAGGTATTGCATATGATGTGTTCCTGAAACTCCCCAAAGAAGATCAGGAGAATTATGAAATCCTAAAACAAGCCTTACTTATTCGGTATGAAAAGAACTCAGAGGCCTATAGGAAGAAATTTAGAACTTCTAAACCTCTACCTGGAGAAACATATAACCAGTTCTCAGCTAGGCTAGACACGTATTTGTTGAAATGGAGTAGTTTAGGTAAGTATCAGAAAACCTATGAGGATCTGAAAGAAATGGTTATGTTAGAGCAAGTGAAAGATTCCATGTCTCAAGAAATGAGGAAATTCCTTATGGAACAAGGAGCAGAGAGGCTGGAAGACACTTTGAAATGTGCAGAGAGGTACCAAGCAGCTCAAGCTGAACTGGTAGGAACAAAAAGAAAGCAAGTAGAAGGATATAAGCCACCACCACAAAATACCAAGGTTGACCAAAAAGACCAAAGTACAGAAATAAGCCAAGATTTGATGATAAGGACAAAAACCCTCAGACTCAGGAAAAGAAACCCTACAAACAGGGAGATAAGTGGTGCAAAATTTGTAAGATGAGCAACCACAACACTGTAGATTGTAGAAGGAAAACCCCTCATCACGCTACATGTTTAGCAACAGGGAATAGGACAGATATGATGGAACTGACAGGGAGTCAGAATAGCCTCCGTCATCCCCCTGTGAGTGAGCTCGTAACCGTGAACGGCAATCGAGTCATGTGCTTATATGATACTGGCTTGGATTTCGACTCAGTTGTGAGTTCAAACCTAGTGCACCCTGATCAAATTACCACAGAAACCGTGGAAATACAAGGGGCAACTAAGGGAACAGCAACCATGACACTTCCTATAGCTAGGATCAATGTGAAATCTCGCTACGTGGAAGGAGTGATAACAGCCGCAGTGATAGATGACCCTATATACCCGCTGATATTGGGGTGTAGGTATGTCTTTTTGGGTGACCCAGTAAAACCTGTTGTCCTGGCAGCAGTCCAGACCAGGTCGAGCACCAACAACGAGGAGGAAAATCCAAACAATACTCAGCCAGAACAGATGAAAAAGGCTCAATCAGAAGATGACACATTGAAGCCTTGTTTTGGCAAATTGCCAAAGGCCCATAACCCTCCAGAAAAAGGAGACTTGTATATGAAAAATGGACTACTGTATAGAAAAGCTGGTACAGGACCTCAAGGACATGGACAGCTGGTAGTACCAAAGTCATACAGGGAGAAAGTTATGGAGCTCGCACATGCTATTCCATTTAGTGGACACATGGGAATTGGTGCCACAAGTCAACGGATAGCGTGTCACTATTACTGGCCAGGGATCACGGAAGATATCAAACGATATGTGAAATCTTGTCCAGAATGTCACCGTGTAGCCCCCAAGCATGGGACTGCACCAGCAACTCTAGAAGAAATGCCAATCATGGGTACTCCATTCGAGAGAGTTGCAGTGGATATTGTTGGACCCCTCACTAGGACTAAGAGAAGGAATAGTTATATCTTAACTCTAGTTGATACATGCTCTATGTGGGGAGAGGCCGTAGCCATGGCATCTATAGATTCTAAGCATGTGGCAGAGGCATTGTTGACAATATTCACCCGGTTAGGCTTCCCACACCAAATATTGACGGACAATGGTTCCCAGTTCAAGGGAAAGCTAACCCAAGAAGTGTTCAGGATTGTTCAAGCCAGACATTATCATTGCTCTCCCTATCACCCACAAGGAAATGGTCAAGTCGAGCGGTTCAATGGTACGCTCATTTCTATTCTCAGGAAGCTGGCAAGTGAAAAACCTGAAACATGGGATGTATACTTACCCGCTGCATTATTCGCATACCGGGAAGTCCCACACAATTCCACAGGAATGGCACCGGCCACATTGTTGTTTGGTCGGCCTATAAAAGGTCCACTGGAAGCATTGCTGCGGACTTGGACAGATGAGAAGGCAGAGGAAAGTGTCACCTCATCAATTCAGTATGTAAATGAGTTGACGTCTCGACTGAAAGCGGGCTGGAAACTGGCTAATGACAACCTTCGCAGAGCCAGAAAGAAGCATACTGAATACTATAACAAGAAAGCCAAGGATAGGGAACTTGCTGTTGGAGAAAAAGTGCTTCTTCTATTACCCAGCAGTAACAACAAACTGCAGATTGGTTGGCAGGGTCCATATAAAGTGCTAGAGAAATTATCTAGGACTAATTACAAGATTGACAAGAAGGGCAAAGAAAAGGTGTACCATGTCAATCTGTTAAAGAAATATTATGACAGGACATCCACGGAGGTAGCCCATATGATGACTCTGGCCATCGCAACTGAAATGAAGCATGAACCACTAACCTCAATAGAGTATCCATTGAGGCCGACTGAGACATATGAACAAGTCAAAATTAGTACTCAGTTATCTCAGGAACAGAGGGAGCAAGTTAAAGAAGTTTTAAAAAACACATGCAGATGTGTTAACTGATAAACCAGGATGCACCAACTTATTGACATATGATATGAAGGTCATCGATCCAACACCTATCTGGATGAAGACCTACCCTATACTATATGCCAAGGCACAGGCATTGAAGGAGGAAATTGATTATTTGTTGCAAGAACAAATCATCTCCAAGTCAGAATCACCTTACAGCTCAAGTGTTGTACTGTTGAGAAAACCAAGTGGAGAACACCGACTCTGTATTGATTACCGGAGATTAAATGCGATCACGGAAACCCAAGCTGATCCATTACCGGATACCAATCAGCTGTTCTCGAAGCTAAGTACTGCGAAATATTTCTCTATGGTCGATTTAAGTAAGGGATATTACCAGATTCCTGTCAAACCCGAGATCCGACACATGCTGGCTTTCAGCACTTCGGATGGTCACTATGAATTTAATGTACTACCATTCGGGTTGAAAAACGCACCAAGCGTATTTTCAAGGATGATGAGGAAATTGCTGGAACCCTTGAACAACTCTAACATCATCAACTTTATGGATGACATTCTCATAGCCACGGAAACATTTGAGGATCATCTACATTCTCTATCAATGTTACTGGGTAGACTCAGAGAGGCAGGTTTGACTGCTCGTTCAACAAAGTGTGTAATCGGATGTCAGGAATTAGAATTTTTGGGACATACAATTTGTCATGGAAACATGTCTCCTGATCCCAAAAATATAGAAAAGTTAAGGAATGCACCTAGACCACAGACAAAAAAGGATGTGAGGTCGTTCGTATCCTTAGGAGGATTCTATCAAAAGTACATCAAAGACTTCAACACCTTATGTGCACCTTTGACGGATCTGACAAAGAAAGGAAAACCTGACACAATAAAGTGGACGGCAGAGTGTAAGCATGCATATTCAGAATTGAAGCATAGACTCACTAGTAGGCCTATTCTATAGTTACCAGATATGACGCAAGAGTTTATAGTACGGACTGATGCAAGCAATGTAGGGATTGGGGCAGCGCTTTTGCAAAAATCTCAGACCCAGAATGAGGAACTGCTTCCTGTTGCTTATGCCAGCCGCAAGTTGAACGCGGCAGAAAAGAATTACTCTACTATAGAGAGGGAATGTTTAGCATTGGTGTGGGCCATCAATAAGTTTCAACCCTATTTGTATGGCAAACCATTTGTGGTCCAGTGCGATCATCAACCCCTGTCATTTTTGGCCTCATCACGTCATGCAAATACTCGCTTACTAAGATGGTCATTATTGATTCAGCCATATTCCTTCACTATTGAATATATTCCGGGAAAACAGAATGTGGGCGCAGATTTTCTAAGTCGCCATCCCACAAAGCTTGAGGAGGATAGAAGGAAGAAAAACTAACCTCGGAATGGTCGATTTGCAATTGTCTTGTACCCAATAGTTAAGCTAGATATCATCCAGCTTAAAATATGGGGGAGCTATGTCGCAAAATGGTTTCAAGTCATTGCAAACGGGTTCAGTTAGATTTATAAACCCGTCAACGATCGATTGACCGCTTTCAAAATGGCGGCGTATCAGCGAAATGTGTATCAGACAGAGGAAATCGCCAAGGATAAATAAAAGCAGAAGGGAATCAGTATGAAAAGGATTTTACATTTCAGTACAGGGAAGGATTATGTATAACTGCATATAAGAAGGAACGGTAGGAAGTTCTCATTTACGGAGATATATGCGTATTTCGGCTGCCCACAGTTACGCTAACAGCTGGTAAACCCACTTCTGTTCTAAATATTAAAATCAACAAATAACAGTTTGGGAAATTACAGGGATAGGAAGATAGAGATTTATCGGCTGGATAAAACTAGATAAGATGGAACAATATGGATATTATATATGCTGAGAATGAGAAAGGCAAAATTTCAGTCGACGCGCAGATCGGCTGAAATCGCTGATCGGGAAAGATTTTTCAGGCCTAGGGTGAAGCTGTGACGTCAGTACCCTCCGATACGTCCGCGCTATGCGTATATAAACGTATCGGTAAAAACTGGAGAGATACACAACGAAAGAGGTTTGAGACAGACTGGAGGCAGAGTTTCGCCACTATCCATGAATTGTGAGCGGATCGCCAGAAACATTGTTCAGTCCAGTATCTGAAGTCTGAGGGTAAGCGAAATTACGATAACTACCGTGTATAATATTTGTTATTTCAGGTTCATATAGAATTCACAAAATATGCCTGTATAATAGTCATTGATATAATGTATTGTATTTTTAATATGATCTAAACATGTGCATTGTGGATGATTGTTGCTTGTACAAAAATTAATCACAAATAGCCCCACAGCCTAATGAAGATATATTTATCATATTGCTTTATCGCTTACGAAGATAAAGGCAGTCCCATGGCAGAGATTGTCATAGGGAAATGAAGTGTTAGAAACTTTATCATGGAAGATCCCAGTTTACGAGGTTAAGGTGACTAGTCCCCTTCCTCGCTGCCTTAGCCTTCCCTAGTTCGAGCGCACAACTTTGTACCCATTTACAGCCGGTAAACTGGAGGGTTCTACAGCCAGTTTCAGTAGAAAGCACCCTGATCACGTGGTCACTCACTTTATTTATTTATTTATTAATTTTGGGTAGAGGCTAAGATAGCATCAGTATTTGAATTTGTACTTGATATGATTTAGAAGGATCAAGTTATAGATCAGAAAGGATGTATAGGAGCAGAGTAAACCAGATGATGTTTATTACGGATATGTTAATATTAATTCTGTATCATTGAAATGATGTTACTTGCTATGACTGTATAACTTTGACACATGAGGACTGACTAGTCTGACTTATGTGCTAGTCAGTTACACTTCATTGAAATGTTAATATTAATGCTATATCACTGAAATGATGTCCTTACTTACTATGATTGTATAACGGTGACATCTGATGACTGACTGGTCTGACATCTGTGCTAGTCAGCTACAAGTCTAGCCAGATACTAGCCAAGGCTGATATGTTGCAGGTTCCATGAAATAACTCAAACCAGACTGTCCAGTATCAGAAGCCTGTGTCGTTCATCAGAGGCAATCCCACAAAAGTGCAGGACCCCAAAGAGTGAACGTCAACTGGTCATTGGCATCCCTACAGATGGGCCTACCAAGTCTGATATTAGCAAAGGACAGTTCAGTGTCAGCAGTATCAAGTTGAACAGATAAGTGTCATTTAGGACACTGACCACCAATATATATAAAACAGCTAATAGTGAAAATCCATAGTTCAGTCAACTGATGACAATTAATTGGAAAGTCAAGAGACTACAGTGATTGCAGATTGCAGTAACTTTAATATTCAAGATCTGGAATTCTAAACAGACAATACTAGTAATTGTGTGAATACTTTTATATATATATATATATATATATATATATATATATATATATATATATATATATATATATATATATATATATATATATATATATATATATATATATATATATATATATGTGTGTGTGTGTAAGCTCTTTTCCAAGTAGTGGAAATAGAATATTAGTGTAATTATTAAAATATTTTAACTGTACCTGAGGGTTTATTCACTTCTTCCATTTTGTGGGTTCCGTGAATTTACATTTTACTTATCCCCTAGAATATAAGTAATCATAAGATAGTCACAGGGAGGAGACACCTTAAATCATGGTACTACCTCTTACCAACTAGGCCAGGGTTTTCACAGTCTGACTATTTTTATAACAATACACCAGTGCTTATTTCTAAGACTGGGGTATTACTTGTAAGGTCAGAACTCTTTACTGGCATACCCTTACAGAATAAATAATTTTAAATACCTCCCGCTACAAGTAATAAAAAGACAATTAAGTAGAAAGTAGAAGACTAACCCCGGGCGTATTTTAAGCATAAGATGAAGGAAATCGCTCCAGGAATAAGGAAGATAATTAAAATCTTTGATTTCAATCTTTGCGGATCTAAACAAATTATGCATACATTTTGGGTACACAAACACACATTCAAGCAGCTGCTTTCTCTGTCGCCGGATATGAACTATATAAGACCCTGCCTCCTGCGAAACGAGGCCATTCAATTTTACAAAATACAGCGAGCGCCAGTTATGTTAATGAAGATTGCCTTTGCTTTCTGTATCTGAGAGCAGACTATTATAACCATTAACAGCTCGAATGTATGTACTTGAGGGTAAGAAAGAATATATATATATATATATATATATATATATATATATATATATATATATATATATATATATATATATATATATATATATATATATATATATATATATATATATATATAATTATATATATATATATATATATATAATTGTGCTTTAGAAAGTGTTAATTCAATTGTGCTTTAGAAAGTGTGTGTGTTCTGAACTACTGTGTAATTTCTGGAGGCAAAACCAAAGCCAGTATATATTCAAATAATTTGAGAATGGTAGCGAAAGTGTGTCTATATTTAGGAAAAGTATTCAAAGAATTATTTCTTGAAGGAATGAACAACCCACTAGGAACATAGGGAAGGATGATGAAAGGAATTGTTTTACTGTATTGATTAAGATATTACTTAGTATTTTACACAATACCTAATAAATGTATGGAGGCGAATCATGGACAGATAGCTATAACCAAAGAATTGGAGAAAGATATATTCACAGTGAACTGGATTGTGTTATTGCTGATTTGATATGACCTGTGTTTCTATCTGCATTCTGTCTTCTGAAACTATCTCTCATCTCCTACTTCATTGATAAAGGGATAGAGATAAACAATGTAGTGGTGAAATTAAATATATTTCAGGTAGTATCCTGTAACTGAAGTCCATCTTTAGGAGCCTGACTCTACTATAGGAATTAGTGGTGCGAGTGCCCTTTGAATTTTAGAGAGACAGTTACCCAAATCCTAATGCCTGGAGGAGAGACAGTTCTTGCCAGCAGAGAGGTCGAACAGACTACAAAACCAAGACTTCAAGCTAAGTAGCTACACAAGGCTACTGATCAGTTAACACCAGCATCACCACAAAATAATAGTTATAATTATGATCAAGCAGGGCTAGGCAAACGTCCCAGTCAGTAATTAACAGAAATTCAGGAACTGTGAAAAAGATATAATTAATACTAAGATAAAAAACCGTGTACAGAGTGATTTCAGCCTAGAGAGGAGAACATTCATACAAAGTTAACAGACTGTAGATAATTTGGACAATTTGCAAGTGATTTTATTTATTTAATGTCGTAACCAAATTTTGAGTTTCGTGAAATATTTTCACACAGAAAAGAAAACTTGTAAAAATAAATTGTAAATATTTACCAGCAGACTTACTTAAATTATTTAAGTTAAGTTCTAGTTCTTGTTGGTAGATAGTTTAGTTAATACCCCTAGCAGAGCTTAATAATATAAACAGAGGAGGTTCTGGAAAGGAGCATTTAGGAACTTAGGTAATACATTAACATCTTCCCTAGGAACTTATAAAGCTTGATCCTATCTTTGATGTCCATACACCCTTACTCTTTTCAGAGAAGGGGGTATCACTTGTAAGACCAGTCTCTTATCTGGCACTATCCTGGAATCACCTGATACAACTTCGTGTCCAGGATATTTATAATTTCAATAATAATACAACCCTCTCGTGACAACATGATTCATGAGACTAATTGTGTAGCGTTCATGACATTCAGTGGCTTCTGGTTTCTTTGGGAAAAAACTTTAGATCATCAGGTATGTGACCACTGTAAAAATGTCATTTAACACATTTGTTACGCTATTCAAAAGTGGTTTTTATCACGTGTATTTTAATTGTCCAACATGATCCATTTTCTCTCTACTGTTGTTTGGTTAAGGCATTTTGGTCTTTCTTCATTTGGCACAAATTGACCTCATCTTCAACTACAAGTATTAGTGGTCCTTCACAGCTGTTTTGGATTTTCTCTTCTGATGTGTCATCATCATAGAAATTCAAGGCAATGACAACATTTGCAGAAATAAGATACATGTAGTTCTTTGTTTGCTAGATGAATGCGTATCCGAGACACTTGCGTAAACATAAATCGAGTAAATGGAACAGGATTTTCTCTTTCAAATACATGTAAAGTCGAAAGGATGAGCTCCACCAGTGTTGTACATGACAATAAAAATAAATGCAAATAATAATACACAGTTCAATTAGTACATACCTTTCATATTATGTACATGTACAGAGATTAACTTTGTTAAATTATTCAGCATCGACTTTTCCATCCTTTTAATTATGTTATTGCCCATGTAGGCACAAGTAGTAGCACATAATTGTGTGCTGAATTTAATACTATGCTTGATTATTTCCTTGTTATCTGTACTGATTGTGATAAGAGGGTTTGATGTTAGTAATTAGAGGATATCCTGGACAAAAAGATGTATCAGAAGATACCAGGATAGTGCCAGATAAGAGACTGGTCTTATGAGAAATACCCCTTCTCTGAAAAGAGCAAGGGTGTATAGACAATCAAGGTGAGGTCCAGCTATGTAAGTTCCCAAGGTAAGGAATGATGATGATGAAGTTCTCTGGGTTCCTATTTGCTACCTCTTGAGATCTCACCAAGAGTATGTTAATTGTGTGTTATTAGTTGGAAAAGTGTCTAGGGTAATGTATTATCACAGTTATGAATTTCAAAACAGAACTTTAACTTTAATGAAATTTAAGCAAGACTGTTTGAAAATAGATATATTTACAATTTATTATTCCTGTACCTCAATCTTGTTGGGACAGGAATTCTCAAAAAATCAAGAAAAGGTTATTTACATGCAAAAATACATATTTTTGGAAACTCTGTTAAGTTTTCTTCAACAAAAGTCACTGGAATGAATATACCCACAGTTCTTGATATTATCACTACTTCTATACTTTAAGGTCTGTTAGTTTCATCACTCCCAGGTGGTTTTCTTTTAGTGGTGAATATATGTTTTAGGATGAGTTATCAGTGCCTGTATAAAGGACTTATCTGTATAAGGATTATTGCAGCTGGTTTGTCAATCTTAAGCCTGTACACCAACGTTGTGACTCCTGACTGAAGAAAAGGAGCTAGCTTCAAATTGTAGCATGAGCACTCACTCCAACATGTTCTTCCTTTCAGGCTCTACTGCAGCAACGAGGTACTTTGTAATACAACCTGAAATAAGAAGGACAATCGTTTCTATGTAACATCTGCCTCTATCAATTTCACATCTAAACTGTATTAATACCTACCTGGGTCAGCCACTTGTGCTAACAAGTCGCACCAGACCTTAAATTATGTTGTCTACACTCAGCTTGGTGTAATCAGTCTTCTTCAGTATTTATTCTATGTTAATGTCCCTCCTTCCTGTTTGTCTTCCATACAATAGTAATGGTGGATACAATATTGCTTTGTGACCTGTTGATTACTTCATTCGAACATTCCCTATATGTTTTCACATGTTATTTGAACAGTGTGTCATTCCAAAAGACAATATCAATTTATTAATACTTCACTTACAGTCGCAAATTTGTAAAGCCAATTGGCAAACATTTTACACAATATCACTCCGAATACGCCTGCTATAGGCACATTCCTACTTAGGTCGTCGTGACATACACATCCCTTTCGGCAGTATCGAAAACGAATATGGCACACCATAGCCTATTACGTACAGGACTAACAAATTATGCAAATAAAATTATCTATCTTACCCTAAAGTAAAGAATATTCACACACACAAGTGACCCGACAGTAAAGTGCTATAGCACTCAGTACAGACGGCAAAGGCTTGTCCCTCTGTCTCTTTCAATAATGTCAGCTTGGTATGGAAGTTGTTTCGTCAATGGCGGAATTTACAAGCAGTTGTTAATTTTTATCACACTACCCCCAACCAATCAGATGACGAGTCAAAAAAAGTTAAATATTTCCTAAGCTATAGAATTTGAGCAGTTTTAAGCGTGTTTGTCTCTGACCGAATTTGTTTATTTTATATCATAGTTTTTTGTGAACCGATTTTAATTATCAAAGTGATAATTAAACGGCCAATTATTCTCTATTGTTTATATAGTTTTCCCTTAGTTATTTCTTTGTATTCAAATGGGGTAATTTTTTTTTGTAATTAAATTTGATCTTAACCTGATGTGAAAATAATACTAAATTAAATTTTCTAAGTTAAGATAATTTTTCTATGAGGGAATCTCTATGTGCATATGTTAAGCAATATCAGCGCTATAATTTGAGATATCCCTTTTAATTTAATTATCTTTAGTTATCGAGAAATAATCTATTTAATTTCGGTCAAAAACTCACTATAGGCATTATTTCCACTTCAACCAAAATTTTCTTGTTCTTAAAAAAAGAGGTAACGATTTGATTGGTTGTTAAATGTTACTACGTCCTTCGATAAATATTGGGATGGGTGTGAGAGGGTGGGGGGGGGGGGGGGGGTAACTTTTAACTTGTTTTCTTAGAAAAATTCAAATACTCTTAGTTAAATGTTGGCGGTAAATTTGACTAGACCCTCAGACAAATTTCAAATACTGTAGTTATTTATAGATTTTAAATAAGTTAGCAAGTACGTTTTAAGCGGGGAAGTTGAGCGTGTTGTCATACTGATTCATTTCACTACACTGGTGCATAAAGTGTTTTCACGTAAATGCAATGAACTCCATTCATGACAGTTGACAGACCACTTTCAAGCCGCTTGATCACGTCCAGTTTTTGATCTTGTCTTATGGAAATTCTGGCACGTTTTCCAGCACTGTTACTGGGACGAAATTGCTTAGGACAGGAAGACGTAAGAAATGTGAAGTATTTCCGCGTAGGGGACCAAGGACAGAAGTCAAGTTAAGAATGGATAGACAGGACAGGGGGACAGCATTAGAATGAGACTACGGCGACTGAAGGGCTCACACAGTCATGTAAAGTGTACATAGCACGACAGGACAAAGAGCAGGTCCTATGTAGACGAAAAAAAATGGGATGCATTAAAATGGATAGCAAGAGGATGTTGGTGTGAGATAGCAGAGATGAATGAAGGATTGTCAGGAAATAAACTTGGTTCGATTATTAATGAAAGAGATGGACACATATAAATTGTTCTTCAGTACGAGAATGTGATAGAATGAGATGTAGATGAATGTAATTATTTCTAAAGGGAAGAGACAAGAGTGTTCCCAGCATAATAATAATTGTGTTGAGTAGAGATAGAATGTCTATCAGAGGGATGGAAATTAGTGATGTGTTTAAGGAAGGAAACAGCTCAATGCTAGGTATGTTGAAATAGAGAACGAAAAAAGTATACTGCTAACGCAGATGTGAAAAAAAAAATGTTCTCCTCTGGATAAATAAATTATTTGGGGGTTAAGGAGATAGATGTGGCAGTAAGGGAAAGAAGAATGAGAAATCTAACATGAGTTGGTATCTTCTTCTTCTTCTTCGATCCTTAACCACCAACCGTCAAAGCAGTCAGTGGCCATCACGCCTAGTGGCGTCTTGTAGGGCAACAACAAATTGATTCCACTTTGCACGGTCGGTGGCCATCCTTCGTACAGTGCCCCAACTCTGGTTCATTCTTTGCATCTCAGCCTCCACAGTCCTCCGCCAAGTTGTTTTTGGTCGGCCTCTCTTTCGCTTTCCTTCAGGGGTCCAAAGCATAGCTGTTCTTGTGATGGCATCGGGGTCTCATAGGTACCATTGATGGCAGCGAGTTGGTATAGACGGGGTAAAAAAAAAAGGATGTGCAGAAATGATGCGCATAGGAAGGGTCAAAACAGACAAGGAAAGTTAGGCACGCTTTTCAGCGAGCAGCCAGAGGCCTGAGAGAGGTCGGGACAGAACTACCAGAAAGAAAGAGGGCAGCCATGTTGAAGGCGATCATAATTTAGAGGAGACTTTGTGTCGTTTCATAGATATCCAGGACTGGATTGTATAGACATAAGCCTCAACATATAGATAGATTGATGAGTCCCGACAAGGCACAAGAAGGAAGGAGCGGTTAAGCTCTATTGTGAAAATAGGGTACGTAGAGTAGGGTGGCCAGACGTCCGGATTTGGCCGGATTTTCCCGGCTTTTTGCGACAAAACTGGGCGTCCGGCCGGATTTTTTTTTAAATGTTGAAATAACCGGATATTATGTGATTGGCTAAATTACTAACGTGAAAGACACCATTTTGAAAAATCTTTACTGGAATCCGATTTCTGAGTACAGAAATTCTGTCAGAATTAAGAATTTTTATCTCCACAAAATCGACGTATCGCGCAAATTGCCAACAACACTACCGTAAGTTGACATGTTGTTCAATATATAGTTTATAATAGATAACTATCATATTTTAACCCAGGTTAAACGCTATTTAGGTTTATTGGCATTTGTTAAGGGAAATTATAACAGACAAAACGGCATGAATTAGAACTTGAGGTGGGATTTAGTCAATTATAACTTCGTTGTCTATTTCAAATTACAAATAATGTTAACCTTAGTTCGTACTGCCTTTATATTTAATGCAATTTGTTTATTATGAAAAAAAAATACACAAGTAGTTACAAGTATAATAATGGGTTTGTTAAAATTAAAACCTCATCTCTTGCATTTTACAAATAATTTTAACTTTAACATCGAAAGTACCATTGATTAATGGCATTATATTATATTTATGTTACATGTACCCGCTCAAAATGCTGAAACGGAAGTGTGTGTGCACGAATGAATTGAAAAAAAAATGTCAGAGCTTTTCAGTGGTCGACAAGAGAATGAAGTAAAAAAAAAAAGGATCTCGTTACACACCCCTTGAGGCATATTGGGAATATGGTGTTAGGCCAATATTTTCTTGGCTATCGGCACACTAGGGGTGACGTGGTCAACATCACGCCGGCCGCCTTAACCTTCCAAGAGTTGCTCTGGTACCCAGTTGAGGCTGGGACGACCCAGGAGCCGTTTCTGGCTTAAAAAATTCCCACCTCATCTGGGGATCGAACTAAGAAGCCAGTGCACTAACCACTATGCTACCGCGGCACCCTAAGGGTATGAAGCAGAATCATAATGTATTGTATGCAGATGTGGCACATTTGTATCAGTAGCAAATAAAGGTGCGACTGATTTAAAGAAAACATATAGAAACAGAAAAGCACTAGCAAGCACTTGCGTCTGAATGTTTGCAATTAAAACTGACATTTTTTTACTTAAGAAATAAACGAGGAAAGGTTTGAAGTTACCACAGCCAAAGTTGTTTTTGCTTTTCATACTGTAAAACATCACACTCATTCAGATCAATGGATTGTACTTCAGTGTTACTCAAGAATGCTGTCATCGATTCAGCAATTGCCAGCAAATTCTCATGTGCCAAAACCAAAACAGATGCTATGATCATTTCTGTGATTGCACAGCATTCTACTGAAGCAGCTTTGGAAGCACTGAAGGAAAGATTCCATTAAAGGCACTCTACTTGTGCAGTACAATTTCAAGGAGCTTTCATGCTCTGATTTCTATGCATATTTAAAACGTTGCCCAACTTTGTTGAAGACGATTTTATCATCAGAAAAAATATAAGTAGCCTCAAAATCAATGTGATTTTATTAGCTTATTGTTTGAATGTAAAATACTAATATGTTTCAGGGTCTTGAAGTTGGTGAACAAAGGTGTCCTACTTTTTGTCCTACTTTTAAAAAAAGTGTCCTCCCTTGTCCTCTTTTTTATGACCAAAAAATGGCATTTTTCCTCATTTTTGTGTTGAACAATATGGCCACCCTAACGTAGAGTGAATTAGTTATAACAATTCGATGGCTTGGATATTTGTGCCAAGATAGCGGCCACATAGAGTCAGGAAAAGTAACATACCCCGGAGTTGTCCGGTAACTATCTTAATAACCCGAAACTTAACCAGTAGTAATAACCATAACATGAGAACTATAAGAAGGAAGCAAAGGACATAGGCAGAAGTAACACCCAAAGAGACAATAGACACAAGACAGCGCAATTCTGAATACATGGTTGTACAGGAGCTAATATATTGTTAAAGAGGGAAGAGTCGGCCGGACCCAGATTGTTGGAGGTCCCGCCGACGGAATTGTTCTACAAAGTGTAAATAAACACTTGTTCTAGTTGAAGACGGTGTTCCCATGTTGTATGAAGTTGCTACGTAGTATTATGCTGTCACGCAATATGTGTTGTGTAAACAGTCGACAACCGTAAAGTCAATCACCAGCGCTTGAGGCAAAAGGTAACATGCGCTGCCACACAGGGCAGCGGCCGTTTGGCCTACTTTTTACGATTTCCAATTGCCGATTGATTTGTATCTTGTACTCGGAACCTACTATTTGATCCTTTATCCTTGAAGGCCAGGCATCAACTCATTACCCAGGGGAGAGTATGACATGATTGGGACCTAGTTCTGAAAACAATTCCATCAAAATTATTCCTTGTACTGGAAACCGAACCTTGTCCCTTTATAAGCAGAGGCGGACGCCGTACCACAATAAACAATCCAAAGAAAGAATTACTTATTGCAATTTTAGACACCGTACGTCAAATCATCATTGACAATGTCATAAATCAGCTGGAGTTAAGGACGACCACACTATCGGTAGACACAAGAGGAAACAAAAAACACACATGGATCTTCATTTCAGCTAGTAGTACTTTTAACAACACGTTAGTACACTAGCAATAATAGATATCCCACTTATGACCAAGAGATCACATCTCTTGTCATGTTTTGACGGGATGTTGAATCTTAGACGAAAGTGAAACAAACAAATAAAACTTAACCACGTGATACTTTCAAAAGCAGAGAGAGAATAAAGTAGAGGAATACATTCTATTTACTTCCAAAGGGGAACAATTCAATTATTAAAAAGAATATCAAACTAAAAAACAGGGGTTCATTATTTATTTAATTTTGTCAATTAATTTTACAAAATTATGTAAGGCATAAAATATTCTCTTATTTTGATTAGTACTTGTGTGTTACATTGTTGAAACGTGTTTTGTTTCCCATGTTTAGAATAAAAGTACTTGAAATAATAGGAAGTTTGATGCACATGTTAAAGTAGTCGACACTTATATCCTCTGCCACTTTCAATGATAATGCGATAATAATCCCCAATTCCTGTAGTCGCAGATGAGCACAACAAAATGTGTTATTGGCGCCAAATAGCGCACTACAACAATCTTTTAAACAATTGTTCTTACTTGGTCGTTCCTCTTCTACCTTTGGGGCTGGAGTAGATAGGAGGTGTGGCGTCCGCCCTCTAATTCTAAAGGTACCGGGTTCAAACCCAGTACAGGGAATATTTGGATGGATTTTTTTCAGAACCAGTGGGTACAATAATGATATACTCCTCCTCCCCGATCCCTTGGGTAGTGAGATATGATGTCTAGCCTTCTCGGGTATGTTATCCTTTGAGCTGTGTTTCTATTGGCATGGTTCCAGTCCAGTCTTCGGTCCCTCAGGGATTATCTAATGTTGTCCCCCAGCGAACTCTGGGTATTCCTGGAGATCTGCATCCCTTGCTATTGTTTTCTCTAGTGTGACCTTGGTAGTCACGAAAATAATAATTATTTTTGTAGTGGTATTCTCATGTGTTCTGTCGTAAATTTTTAAAGATAGGTCAGAAGATATGTATGATCCCGTCTGAGCAGAGGTGATAGTGGTAAATAAGTGAAAATAAAGGTGTAAGAAATAGATTTTCACGAGGGAATAGTGTAAGAGGAAGATCTCATTTACTGTTTACAGGCCTCGGGTTTCCCTTCCTTATGTGTTATAAATGTTTATACAATACCAAACCTGCCCTCTGTCCTGTTCTAAGTCTACTATCATATACTGGACACAGTATTAAGGTCTTTGTCTTGTTGGACTGGCCTATACTGCAATATAGGGGAACAACAGAAGTGATTGCGTCACTAATAGGCTGAACTGCCCATGGTAAACTTCCGGTGTTATGTATTGAAGTTCGCACTAATGACCTGTCATCGAAACATCATGTTTTGGTGATGCTTAGATGGCAGGGAGGATAGTGTGATTCGCTTGCATAGCTACGCGGAGTAGTCGCACGGAAGGTGCAGGGTTCAAATCCTGGGTAAGCCACTCATGTCTGTTGTTTTTCTGTTGTCTAGTGTTCTACTTCTTTATTTCCTACGAGTGCCTGATAACATACCTTTATGTTTGTCTCATATTAATTTACAGTTTCTCTAGTCCAGCTTATCTATACGACTATATTTTAATATAAACGTATAAACTTATAAGGAGGGGAAGCCCGAGGCCTGTAAACAGTAAATAAATTAACAAACAACACACAAAGGTATGGTCAGGCACTCAGTGGGAAAATAAAGAAGAAGAAGACCAGACAACAGAAAAACAATAGTGGAACTGTAGCAGTGATTGCATCTATAATTAGAATGGGTCGTCCTATGGTACATATCCGGGTCGCGTGGGAGTTCGTGCTAGACCTCTGTCGGTGAAGCATTATTTTTGTAATGCTTAGCTGGCAGAGTGGACAGTGGCGATTCGCTCCCGTGGCTAGGCGGTGGGTGCCGTTCGGAAGGTTCTGGTTCGATCCCGGTAAGCCTATCACTTCTGATGT
Source organism: Oreohelix idahoensis (assembly GCA_024509875.1). NCBI lineage: Eukaryota > Metazoa > Mollusca > Gastropoda > Stylommatophora > Oreohelicidae > Oreohelix > Oreohelix idahoensis. The sequence continues at coordinate 203,887 of JAMPIV010020127.1, read as the reverse complement.
TTTTCTGTTGTCTGGTCTTCTACTTCTTTATTTTCCCACTGAGTGCCTGACCATACCTTTGTGTGTTGTTTGTAAATTTATTTTAATATAAGACAACCTTTCTCTTTCTATATGAAATATAAGTTACACTAACCACACCCACACACACACAATTATGTGACAGCTGTTGCGGGTCGTTTGTAGAATAATAATATTTGGAGTAAATTTAGTCTTACTCTGGCCAAAGTCACCTAGGGGATGTCTAGCAGACCCCGCACACAGGCAACTAACTCCACATCATTATAGTAACGTTAAGGCAGCATGGACAAGTTCAACAATATGTATTTGACGAGGCGAAGCTCCATAGACACATTCTTGACATGCGTATACAGCAGTTTATGGCGTCAACTCTACAGTCTTTAGTATCGATCTGTAACGTCTGCTAGTAGAACAATGTCGAGGACATTTTCATGCATTTTTTATAAATAATTTAAAACACTCACGTTCAGCAGATAAAGCATCATTCCTTTAACAAATAAACTAGCCTCGCCTCACAGAGTTATATGGGCGAGCTAGTGATGGCACATATTAGAAATATATCTAGACACATTATAATATTCAGGAGCTCATAAAACACACGTCCATCTGCCATTAAAGATACGAACCAAAGAGGTCGAAAGACCGCTGACTTCTGCTAACAGCAACCGAAGACTTTTGCTACTCGGCCCAAAATGCAATGACGTACTTCCTGTAACCCATGGTCACCGGTCATCAAAAAATTCTTACAACTAGTCGAGCCGTATTAGAATCGACTGATATGTTATGAATTTTACTCATAACAACAAGAATACTCACAAACGTGAAAAGCTATGGTTAATTGGGTATGGGTCTGACCAACATGCATATGCAAGTTCGTTTTGTTGTTTATTATCATTAAACTTTTTACAATCTCAAACATATAGTGACATCAAATAAATCAAGTTCACATATATATGAACATAACCGAATAAGTGCACTCCCTTTGATAAGAAAAGATCCCAAAAGAAGTTAATAACCCAAAGGTCAAGATAAACACTAGATTACAGAATAGACTGTAAAGAACAAGTTCCCACTAAATTACTACTCAGTAAAGTACTCAGGTTAGCAAAATAAAAAAAAGTAGTTAGTGCAATGATTGTAACAAAGGAAAATATTTACTCGCTCTCTGTCTCTCACTCTGTCATCTATGGCCAAAAACACTCTTGCTTGCCTAATAATGGTGTAGGTATCCCTTCAAAAAAGTACAATAGTCTGAACCGATATTCTCAGGTGGGTTGCCGAAATATGGCCCCAGTCCAGCCTTTGTATCGAATAATAATTACAAAGTGTGCGCCAAATTTAGTGGTTTAATTTTTTCCCAGATGAGTCCTGTGTCACCGCATATAGTTACTGTAGCAAAACATTCTCGGGACGTTCACAGTTACAAAAGGAGAAAAGTAGTTCCTGTATTGTCTAGCCTCTGGTTGCTACGACAAATGTTACAATATGTAAAACTGATAATGATGGTAAATCTTATCGGCTGATTCTTATGGTGAGTGCCGATTTTGAAACAGCGTAGTTTTCTGGATCACTCCGTTGCTACGGCTGTCAAACGTCAGGAATATATGTTCTTTCGTATGCACAGTGTACTGGAACATTTTGATAAATAATTCTGGGTATGGTACCTGTTATGTGTAAAATTATAACAGGTTTTATCGCACTCGACATGGTTTGTATACATACTTTTTTGTTGATATGCGTTGCCCGGACTACTCCGGAAGTACGTCACATAGTCTGCGAATATTTGGCAGACGATTCTTTGCCGGCCTTGCGTGGCAGATTTGAGCTAGTATTCTCTCTTTTTTCGCTGTGTATAACTGTGTGTGAGAAGACGTGTTTTTGACGAGCTCCAGAAAGTGTACTCTTGTGATAGAGTCTTTGTAAATTTATATCATCTAGGTCGTCCTACAGTATGGAGTCTATGCTTGATTATAATTAAATGGACAAGCGAATGCTGAAAAGAAAGAAGTGAGTGTGAAACTATTTCGTTAACGATTTCAGCAGTATGCATAAGACATTTTGTCCTTAATCTACGTGACGATAGACTGGTTTCATGGACTGGCTAGTGAATGCCATTGATTAATATATATTGGATGCAAATATATAAGGAGCTTAGTCCTATATTAAAAGTGAATATGTGTTCTTCAACGTCAAACAGGCCTTATCAAAGTTTATGACCGTTGTAGACTGATTACACGTTCTAAGGCTGTTTAAAAAGTTGGACTTAGAGGCCTGTTACAAAATATACCCTAGACAAGCTGGAAGCCAAGAACCAGCTACTTGATGATTTAAAGAAGAACTCTGTGGGGAGAAGATATACTACTAATTCTTCCCCAACAATAATTGCGGGCAGCAAGGCGATGATCGTTTGATCGAAAGACTTTTTTTCATTATTTTTGCTACAGACATTCTCATGCAATCGTGCTTCGTTGCAGTTCTTGCAAAATGGCGCACGTGTCGTCTGCTAGCTTCTGAGAAGGCCATAATACAAGTTCGCTTTGCAGTCCTGTATCTGTTCAAGTATTGAAAGAGCAGTTGTTCAAGAATATTATACCTGCTGCATCCTTGATAAATCAAAGCATCACATTTTCTGCCGAAGATTGCGTATTTTTATGACAACGGTGAATCTAGTGGATTCTGAAACGTGTCAGCTGTTGCAGCGTTGCTAGACCTAGTAAGCGGTCTTTTGGTGTCCAGTTCGCATCGGTGCTGGGAGGAACGGACATTAAAACTAGGAGGATTTTGAGGCCTGGCAATCAGATAAGTCACGTTTATGTTTCATATAGCGTGTGACTGAATTATCTTTGTTTGCCTGCGCTATTTTTTCAGAGTTATGTTTCATGTTTTAATGTCGTGGTGTACTTAATCTGTGGGAGGTAGGAGGGACTTGTGAATCTGTCAATGCCGTTTTGACTGTTCGATAGATTCATGAGAGTACTTAAAGGTTTGGAGTGTGATTGTTTCAAATGGTGGGGCTGGCATTACAAAGCTGTCTGAATCTGCTACTATTGAAATAATCATGACCTATGAGTGTTAGCTGTGAAGTATTGTTAAGTGTACAATTTGTGATAGTGTTCCAGTCCTATATATTGTTTTCTTTAGTAGGCTACATTATTGTTTGTGAAACCGTGCTTCTAACCTGGCTATCTTTCATTAAATAGATGTGATATATGTTGTGGAACAAATGTGATGTATTGTCATAAGTGTGAATAGAGCTATATATTTTTTTTTTGATTGTACCGTGATAATGGCGTGTACGCACTTTTCAAAGGGCTGGTAGATTGTTAAGGAAATATAATTCATGAAGTGGTTTCCTTCTAAAGGAGATGGTATCTCTACTATAGTTTATGTTAGAGACTCTCCTAAGGTACGGTACAATGTATAATTCGGACTCCATATATTGCCAGACCCTATTTTGATGATCTCATGTCGATTCGACCTAGATGGAACATTGTGCTTCGTATCGCTAGGGTCGTGTTTTGTATCGACAAAGATGACAGACTTTCCTACAACGGTTATGGCTACGTGAATTAACCTGATCATCGTAGAGCTGTATGGGAACATTTATGAAATCATTTATATACCCATTATAAATTAACTCTGGCTTATATTCTCCTTCCTATGAATGAGTGAACGACAACTCAGGGAGGCGGCCATGTTAGATTTCAGTCATCATATGTTTTGATCACTGCCAAGAGAACAGATTATTTATCCTATTATCGGACAGTGACAGGGAGATCTCAATCTTGCTAGAAACCCCCTCTTTTGTGGTTTCATAATATATGCTACAAACTATGGACGTCAAGTAACCTTAGTTATTTACCGATCTGCCTTCACTGACGCGTTTAGTCAGATAGGGGGATGCGGCCATAATGTATCATGACAATTGAACTTTTGATGTACTGCCCATTATTTCTGAATGTGTCATGACTTGAGATCTGCTATGTATACCTACAAATTGATATGTCAACATACCATGATGTACTCGTATGTCCCAGTGTGTACGTCTGAATAAATTGAGTAAACAAAGATTCCAGCAGTCTGCATTGGTGCCTTGTAGACACATGTGTATGAGTGGTTATATTGGTCAGCACACGAACAGTACACCATTCGCGGTAATCACACTCTACACTTCTACTTCATACATACACCATCCTGCGTCGGTTGGAGTGACCAAGTTTAGGGCCTGCTTCCCCTGGAGCCTTTTTCTTCCCTAACTCAGGACTAGGGTGAGTTACCCATTTACAGCTGGGTAGACTGGAGCATGCCTGATCTCAACAACACACCACTCTTCCTTACAGAGCATACAGACTGACACTTTACAGAGTGGAAAGAAGAAAAGAAACTTTACATCTATGTTTAAGAGCGATATTGGTCTGTAATTTTTAAGGAGTGTTTTGTCAGAGTTGTCGTTGTGTATAAGAGTGATGTATGACATGTTTAAGCTTGGAGGAAGTTATTTTGTTCGAAAGCTTGCGTGTATACTTTTAGTAGAAGGGGACCTAAGATAGGAAAGACATGTTGATAAAAGTCTGCCGTGAGTCCGTCTGGCCCTGGTGACTTTTCTTTTTGCATGGCGTTTATTGCACGTGTTATGTCTGTTAGTGTCAGCTCAGCGGCTAGACTTTGCATGTCTGATATTTTCTTTGTAAAGTGCACAAATGTGTCTTGTATGCGTGACTGAACGTTTTCTTCTGTGTACAGGTTTCTGTAATAATTTTCAAAAGCCTGTACTATGTTTTGTGTTTCTGTCTGTGTTGTTCCGTCTAGATCTACGATTTGTCCTATCTGTCTGCAGCGTTGTATGTTTTGTTCTATTGCCATGCATTGTTTACTGGGTGTCTCTTGCGTGATTGTGTTCAGTTTCGTCAGTAGTAGGGCGCGCCCTGAAACATGTGGTGCTTGTATTGTTCTAGCTGGTCTTGTAACGTGAGGATGATGTGTGCATTTTTGTCTATTTTCTTTGTTAGCCGTATAGCTTTCTCTACTAGTTTCTTTTGCCTTATTCTGTACTTGTGTATCATATCTGACATTACCTTAGTTCGTTCACGTATTGTGTTCTTTAGTATTTCCCAGTGGTGTTGTATGTTTTCTGTTGGTATATCGGTTGTGTATGTATGGATGTTACTGTATATATTGCTTACAAGCTGTTCTGTTAGTGTTTCTGTTATAGTTGAATGTTTGTGGTGGGTGATGTGTTATAGTACCACTGACAAGGCAGAGCTGACAATGTTCACGTCAGCAAGGTCGATGTCAGTAATGTCGGGCTTACAGTAGTGGCCGACAGGTGTATAATACTTGCATGTAAGCGAATGTCATGAGTTCTTTAGGTTTGTTTATATTCCGTTATCCCCCACACAACAGTAACGTCAGGTCAGGAATAGACCAACGGGTAAGACGAGTTCGTTTCCAACTCATGCACAGTTTATTGACGACAGCAACATAGACATCAGGAATAGTACACTGTCACAAGTTATAATTGCAAAACCAGATGCCAACAATCCATCATGAATAATGTCAAATATGTAATCCAGAATGCAAGTGATCGCATAAACAGCGAGAAATCCTACAAAGAATTAGTAGCAGTAATCCATTGGGAATTGGTTGCGTAAATAGTAATTCGTCATAAATAGTAATTCATGGCATTTGAATAATATCTTAAAACTCTTCCCTTTAAAAACACTCTGATCACACTTTTTTTTTTTTTTTTTTTTTTAAAAACCTTTATTTGGTCAATATATTTACAACAGTGATAGTATTTACAACAATTTAAAATAGTCATTTTAAAGGACATTATTTAAAGTTAATAAACCCGGTACCAACACAAAAACAATATTTTAGTTAATATTAAAAGACCAAAAAAGAGCAAAAGCAAATTATTACACAAAATCTAAAGTTAAATAACCCGGGTACAAATTAAAATTATTACCTAATTGCGAACAAATCAATATTTTTTAATAACTTTAAATATTACAATCTAAAAAAGAACAATATGCACAAAATATTACACAAAATTTAAAGTTGAAAAGCTAAACAACAAATCAAAACTATTGCATTACAAAAAGTCCAGGTACAAATCAAATTATTTCAATATATAAAGATATACTAATTTCCGAAAAAAAAAAAAAAAAATTATCCCAAACAATATCCCAAACAAAATCACAATGACTACCAAGATTTTAGATGATGAAGCAAATGAGGCTATAAACATCGACACCCTACTATGAGATGATTGATGAAGACGTATACACTAAAAGTTATTTAAAGTCAAAGCAACTTGCTTTGCATGATGACCCAAAGGCCACAAGTATGATTTTTACATTTTGACATGAAGTATTTACAAGCAAAGCTACCTTGCTTTGCATGACAAAAGAAAGGTCAATAAAGGTTTAAGTACTTAAACAATAACACAAAAGTTTCAAATCTGTTCTATTATGTTTTGCGTCATGCGTTCGTATATTTGTATAAATATTGTACTGTCATAATGTCTATTGTCGTATACAGCTCTGTTCCTACATGTCCATACAAGATACCTAAAGTCAGCTAACAAAGTCAGTAACTTAAGTTCTGTTCGTCTCGTCATTCGTGGTAACGTGTTCATCGTGACTGCTCTATATAAATTAAGTGTCTGTTGTGAGTGTGGGGCTATTAATCTCCTTAATTTGTTTAAAGTGGGGGCCACTGTCCTACATGTGTAAAACAAGTGGTCTTCTGTCTCTGTAATGTTATCACTACACAGTTTACATTTGGGCGCTAATCTGTTTGCCTTCATTGATGATTTGTTAGCTATTGGTGTTAAACTGTGTAGTAGTCTGTAAGTGACTTCTTTTGCTTGTGGTTTAATGTCTATTGCGTGAATGTTTGTAAAACTCTGTGTGTAATCAGTTATAAAGAGGTTGTACCCTCTTCGTGTCTTTATAGGTGTTTCCTGTGCTGCAACTAGAAGTTTGTATATAAGTTTGGTGTCTTGTTTTATTAAGTGTTTCTTCCCCTCTAAATTTTGTAGACATATTTTGTAAAAAGGTGGTGGTGTACCAAAAAAATGGGGTTGATTGTTATTCAACTTACAAAGGTTTAATAATCTTAAACCAATGTAGTAGTGTGCCAGCGGGTATAGACTCGGGCTTTTTATAACTTCCCCTATGTATTTAGCCGCGGTAGCATAGTGGTTAGTGCACTGGCTTCCTAGCGCAGTGGTCTATGGTTCGATCCCCAGATGAGGCGGAAAAATTTTTAGGCCACAAACGGCTCCTGGGTCGACCCAGCCCCAAATGGGTACCAGAGATACTCTGGGAAGGTTAAGGCGGCCGGCGTGATGCCGACCACATCACCCCTCGTGTGCCGACGGTCAAGATAATATGGGCCTAACACCATATTCCCAATATGCCTCAATGGGCGTGTAACGGGTTCCTTTACCTTTTTTTTTACCTATGTATTTAATCCTTAAAGCTTTTATTTTAGTGTTAATGTCTTGTAAGGCTATCCCCCCTTTATTTTTAGGTTGTATTAGAGTAGTGTGTTTAATACTGTGCCAGGTATTCCTAAAAATAAAGGTCCTAATTAGTTTATTTATTTCTGTTATAAACTTTTTAGGTACTATTTGTATATTTGCTGTGTAAATTATTTTTGGCATAATAAAACAATTAACTATAATACTTCTTCCGAAAATGGTAGCCGTTTTATTTTTCTAAATTTCTAACATATTTTGGATTTTCTCTATCAATTTTGTCCATGTTTCTTTATTCGGGTCTTGAGGATTAAAAGAAAAGTTAATTCCATAAATTTTAATTTTATTCACTACCGTTAATTGAAAAGGGAAATCTGACCTATTGCCCCATTTACCTATTCCCATTATGCTAGATTTTTGAATATTTAGTTTGGATTCGCTAGCGTATCCAAACTCTGTGAAAACCTCTAAGATATTTTTTATAGAATCCTTTGTTGTTGGAAAGAATATTGTATCATCGGCGTAGGCCAACAATTTTCTTTCCCCTGCACTGGGGACGAAAGTCCCCGTGATATTTGTGTCCTGTCTTATTCTTTCCAACACAGGTTCTAACGTTATTACATATAGCAAGGGCGACAAAGGACATCCTTGCCTAACACTTCTCGTTAATTTAAATGTTTTAGTTAAGCTATGATTAATCAATATTTTACTTTCAGGTTTTTTATATAGGATTTTTATCCATGATCTAAAGTATTTCCCTATATTATTAGCTTTAAGATTTTTATGTAGGAAGGCATGTGATACTCTATCAAATGCCTTTTCCTGGTCTAGAGATAATATGGCGCTCTGGCACTGTCTATCATGTGTGTATGTAATCAAGTCTCTAATAAAATGTGTGTGTCTACTAATGTTCCTACCATGCACACTACACTGTTGATTTTCATGTATTATTGCGTGCATGTGTGGCTTAAGCTTCAGAGTTAATGCCTTGGCTAGAATTTTATAATCAACATTTAAAAGAGAAATGGGCCGAAAATTCTTAATTGACTTTTTATCATTACAGTCCTTGGGGATTAACGTAATATAAGATTGGTTCAAACTTTCCGGGAGTTCCCCTTTTTGAAATGCCTCTTCCAGCATTTTAATTAGAATGGGCCCTAAACAGGGGAAGAAAGCCCTGTAGAATTCTGCAGTTAACCCATCAGGTCCGGGTGCTTTATCTTTTTGAAAAGTACTAAGTGCCCCTTGCAAATTTTCTAAAGTTAGGGGTTGGTCTAGCCTTTCACTTTCCTCATCACTTAGACACTTTGTGTATTTTAGAAATTTGTCTTGTATGTTTGCATCACTTTCTTCTTTAGTATATAACTGCTTGTAGTATTCGAAGAAAGCGTGACTAATATTGGTATTGTCTGTATGAGGTTTTCCTTTCATGTCAATTATTTCATGAATCTGTCTGCTGCGCTGAATGTTTTGCTCTACTGCTAAATATTGCCTACTAGGGATTTCCTGCGTTATAGTGTGTAATTTTGTCCTAAGTAATGCTCCCTGATAGGTGTACTGTCTATATTGATCTAACTGCTGTTCTAAGGTGTGTATGTGAGGGTTCGTGTTGTCTAAACTTTTTGTTAAACTAATTGCTTCTTCTAAAATCCCCTCTTCTTTTTTAAACTTTTTGTGAATAAGTGTAGCCAAAATCTGCGTTCTATCTCTAATTGTGTTCTTTAGCATATCCCAATATTGAGCAATGTTATTATTTGGAATGTCTTGTGCGTAACCTTGTATCAGTTGTGTTATTTGTTCTGTATAGTAAGTGTTTTTAAGTAGGCTGTTGTTAAATTTCCAATGCTGGGATCTCTTTACTTGTTTGTGCGTGTGTCCCGTACTTAAAGATGTGTAAACTGCGTGATGATCTGTGAATTTAAGAGTATTTTTTATATGGTATGTTTTGTGTATATTATAGTCACTAGTGGTGTAAATTCTATCTAATCTTGAAGCCAGTCTAAAAAATGGGTTCGTCTTGTCGTAGTATGTAAAGGTTTGTTTATTGGGTTCTATTTTTCTGTATGCGTCTGAAAGGTCATGTTCGTCTAACATAGCCTGAACTTGTCGTACAAGTAAAGACTTTTCTTGTGTCTGCGCTCTCGTGAAGCCTCCAGACCGGTCAAGGTCGGATAGAATACAATTAAAATCCCCCCCTAAAATTTTTTTCCCCCCTTGTAGTGTTCCGTTAGTATGTCGTGTAATCCGTCATAAAACTTAGGCCTGTCAATTTTCGTCACAGGGGCGTATATATTTATAAGTGTGTGTGTGTCATGCTTGTTGTGTTTGTTTTGTATTTGTATAATGACAATTCTGCCATCATTGTCAGTTCTGTGATGCACTGCATCCCAATCTTCATTAATTTGAAGAATGGCAACACCAGTATGGCAGGTGCCCCGGGCGAACCAACCATGCTTCAGTCCTAATCTAGTTGTTATTTGACCCGCGTGATAGTTTGTAGTGACACCGGTTTGCTGTAAAAGCAAAAAATCGGGTTTCTCTTTTTTAATGAGTTTAAATACATGGTCCAGCTTATTTCTCAAACCATTGATATTGAGAGATATTATCACTAGACTGCATGTCGGAGTGGTAAACAGAAGTTGGCCACTCACTATAAACTGTCTACCTGGCAAAGTGGCAAAGTGGCAACTTGCCATATCTAAACTATTTGACAAAACGGGGATTGAGTGCGGACCGTCTGTCTTTTTTGAATTACAAAGCGGAGTAGTGGTCTGGGCCTGACTACCCGCTACAGGTGAAATACTCAACAAAGCACTAGTTGATGGTTTATTATGTGTTGTAATGAATGTACGAGGCAAAGTGATACTTGTTGCACATGGCTTACACAATAGAGCGGTAACTGTGGGCTGACCGCTCTCTGTCATAACTAGGCCACTCGACACGTTCCTGTTTGCATTTCTTGTCGAGGGGGTGCGTAGGGGCTGACCTGTTGACCTAGTTACATTACTGATTGACGGAATAGTTACCTGGGGCTGACTATCCGTTCCGCACTGATAGTTTAGGCTGAGCGCAGATGAAACTGCGTCGCCTAACATTTCCACCCAAGTAGGGGGGGGGGGGGGGGGAGGGGAGGGGAAGAGTTGACTGCTTAAATGAAACTGTGCGCATGTTAAAGTGTGTGTATTGTGGACAAGCTAACTATCAAAAAAACTATTTACATAAACACAACTCTTAATAATATATTTTAACACCACTCTTAAACTATGGGTGTTGGCACACTTTACTGTAATAAGATACATTTGTATTTGTATTTTTATTTTTATGGACCGTTTCACTTGGGTCCACTTGAGGGGGCACATCTTCCCACGCACTGGCAGTCTCTTGTTCAAGCTTCTAACAGGTTCAAAGGGGAGGGTAGCTTCGGGGTGCAGCTCTGGCGTGCCTTCACCTGCACCATTCGTCCTCACTCGTCTCACCTGCTTGAAGCCTGGAAGTAACTTCTTGCACTGGGCCCCAGTTCCGGGAAGAAAGACTTGTAGGCGTAAGCTCATGGACTTACATCGTCAAAATCTTGCCCGTCTATGTACAGGCTGGTCTGCGTCATCATCGACTCCATCTCGTCCTCTTCTGCCATTGACACCAACCAGGAGGAGGCTTGGGTATTCGCCGGTGTAGGTGCTTCCGGAGCTTCCGTTCCTGCTGGTGACTTTCTGGGGCTGCTGGGTGCAGACATAGCGCGCTCGTCAACGACAGGTGTCGACGAACTCCACCTCGGGGAGGGCTCCGATGTAGACGCCCTAGGTGACGGTGGCAGGTCTTTCTTGCTCGGAGAGCTTTTACATGGCGACCTGCTCTCGTTACGCTTGACTTCTTTGTTTTTCACCGGCCCCACTGTTTGGAGTGATATTCTCTTTCTGTTCTTTCTTTCTTTCTTTGAGAGAAACGTTTCGAAATCTCCTTCATCGGCACTGCCTTGGGGGCTATCTGGGGCAGGGAGCTCACTTGCCCTGTCCTACTCCGCCACTGCTTCCTTGTTCTGTTCAGCCGGTGTTTTCTCGGCAACCGTCTCTTCTTCCCTTCTTCGTTTTACTTGTTGGGTGGCCGCTCTCTTCTTGGGGCATTGACTTACCCAGTGGTTGTCTCCCCCACACACCGCACACTGGATCCTTCTCCCTGGCAGGGACACCCATACTCGGAGAAACTTATTATCCGCTGCCTTTAGGTGCACGAAGTGCGGTACGTGGTGTTCTGACTGCTTAAACATAAAGTTCCATTTATCTCCTGCCGTCTTTATTCTTGTCACTTCTGCGCTTTCATCTCCTGAGATGGTCGCCGCCAGTCTTTGCACAGCTTCCGCCTTCATGGTGGGCGGTATCCAGTTCAGGGTTCCTTTTGATTTTTCTTTGTCTTGGTGTTCAATATACACCGTCATCTGTGGGTTTGACCACTCTAGCCTCTTACCATGAAGGCCCTGGTAGTGCTTAAGTTGGGCCGCTGCTGTGAGGGTGGCGAACCACTTAAAGGGCCCTGCAAAACGGTACAGAGTGGCAATCCCACTCGTACCTACACCTGCAGGCCCCGCAAGGATGCTTGATATCAAGCCATATGATGCCCTGTTAGCCTGTGGGCCAGTTACTGTGATAATCAAAGTAAAAGGACGGTGTAACACACCTCCTTCAAAATCATCATCTATGTTCACATTAAAAATGGGCATTACTGGTGCTGACACTCGAGAGACTATCCCCGTCTCGAAGCTCTGCCAGATACATACTGACCGAGTTTATAGTTTCTCAGTACAACTCAGTAAAAATTCGCTCAAGCGCGAACTAACTGCTTGACATGTGAGCCCACCTCATCCGTATCTCTCCCCCATCTACTCAGAACATTTGAACACTTTCTTTGTGTTTAAAAAAAAACTAACACATACTCAGTTGAGCTATGTTCAAAATATGGTGTACAAAGCACCCAAGTAAAAAAATCATCTCATATTTTTAAACGTGCTTACTAGCGTGTCTATAAAAAATCAGACCCGTACGTAAGAATCCCAAACACTTAACTCCCACTCAGAAAACATTACTTAACAATGGATGTGTCGAGTCATATCCTATATGTGTGTTTTGTTTTGGAATAAAATGTTGTTGAATTTCAAATGTGGTGAGCGTTTGAAATTCGCGCTTGCCTGTGTAGTACTAATGGCTGTGAGTATCGCTTTGTGGTATGTAAACTTTAGAGTTTCTGGCAAGTCTCTGGAGTAAGTTATCTAAGTTGTCATAAAATTGTGACCGTGCAACTATTTGTGCGCAGGTCGTGTAGACGGGCTGTGTTTACTGCATCAATGAAAAGAATGTGGGTGTGTGTCCGTCAGCTGACCGGGTCAGTTCCGTTAATGGTTGACCGCAGGTAAATATTTTGAAGAGCGCTAACTCTTGTACGTTTCTTGGTTCAAGTCGTTACAGGTCTGACCGCCTGAGATGGAAATACTTGACCTTTTTTTATTCTTCCTTAACCCAGAGTTCTTTCGTACCCTTTTTATGGTTAGTGAAATGCAATGTCTTGTATAGTGCTTTAGTCAAATAATCCAACTGTAATGTTTCAAGGAAAACGCAGCAATGTAGAAAAATAAAATATAGTTTATTAACGTGATTGGAACAGCAATGTTATTGACACAATAATGAAGCACTTATTTCTTTCTTACCCAAAGTAGTGAATATCCAAAACAAAATGATAATGGAAATCCACAGGAATAATCTATCTAACGGAGTAAAACACAAACTTGTCTACTTAAAATATACTGGTCTAACTTGACAAACTTGTCAAGTTAAAAAAAAACAACTTGTCTTGATAATCTCAAAGACGACGTTCTGAAAAAAATTCTCTCGCCTAACGACTCCTAAAATCTGTACAAGTCCTGGATCCTGTCAATCGCCCAAGTCTCATCTTTATATACTGCCCACGCTTTTTTCCCGCCAATTTTCACACGATGCTTTATTTTTCACTCGGCACCAAACATCAACATTTGCACACGCTCTTCTCAGCTTTTCGACCTTTTTGCACACGACATTCTGTTATTTCGACTTTAGCAACGGAAAAAAACCTGACTTGCAACTTCTCTCAAAATTTTCCATTCAATAAACAGGCACTTACTATTTTGTTGTTCTGGGACAGCTTTCCCGAAGCCGTTAACTTGTCATGACACTGTATTTTGGGCACAAATGTCTTAACTGCTTTTAACGTTGTTATTCTCATTATATGTAGTTTTTAACACGTATTAATTGTAGTGAATGCCAAGCGGTCACACAAGACCCGGGGCCACAAAAATGTATCCCATGTGGAGACATTTTTGTCCTATCAACTAAAAAAAAAATCAAGTCCCTAACATACATACTGGGGCAAAATATGAAATGGGGGCATATATTTATGAAGCAATTGGCAATGGACAATTGTTGAGAAAAATTTTTGTTACTGGTATAAGTCATTGACTGGGGGCATATATTTATGAGCCAAAAAGAGGAAAAAAGAAAAAAAAAACTACAAGGTCTCAGTATACATGTGAGCCAAAAAAAAATTAAAAAATTTTTTTCAAGATCTCAGTATACATGTGAGCCGAAAAAAAGGAAAAAAAATTATTATTTCTTAAAAGGAGTGATCTAGTAGTTTCATATTGCCGAAAACGGGGGAGACATACAAGTTGTTTATACACTATGTCATTAAACAGTAAGGAATATGGATAGCAATGTGCAATACGCAGTGTAAATTGTTAATGTATTAATACAATACTTATATAATCTTTACTTAACACGCTAATAATAATACATAAAACATGGAGTTATGATAGTAAATATACATAATTAATGTTAAACTTATTGAACTTTTTATTTAAAGTCAATACATATAAGGTTTGGTCATGCCAAACAAAACTCGAGTGTTAATCAACACTCCGAACAATAAGGGAATCCTATCTTAATATTTACATCTAAATGGTAACTGACCATAGCTGTTTACCTGTGACCATGACTTTCGCTAGTGTGAACGGGAGCGGTGAAAGGTCACACTGTATGTTTAAACTCTCATTGACGGCACAGTGTGGCGTCAACTGAAGGAGAGGGGGGGGGGGTGGTGGGGGTTTATAGTACAATGAAATAGCTGGGGGGAGTAGAGAAAGTAGTTCCTGTACATGTTCTGTGTTGATAAGTGTAGTAGTCTATGCGTATAATTACTGTACCAACAGATCACACAGTCACGTATGGTAGTCTATGTGTATAATTACTGTACCAACAGATCACACAGTCACGTATGGTAGTCTATGTGTATAATTACTGTACCAACAGATCACACAGTCACGTATGGTAGTCTATGTGTATAATTACTGTACCAACAGATCACACAGTCACGTATGAAACAATCTATGTGTATAATTACTGTACCAACAGATCACACAGTCACGTATGAAACAATCTATGTGTATAATTACTGTACCAACAGATCACACAGTCACGTATGGTAGTCTATGTGTATAATTACTGTACCAACAGATCACACAGTCACGTATGGTAGTCTATGTGTATAATTACTGTACCAACAGATCACACAGTCACGTATGGTAGTCTATGTGTATAATTACTGTACCAACAGATCACACAGTCACGTATGGTAGTCTATGTGTATAATTACTGTACCAACAGATCACACAGTCACGTATGAAACAATCAACTAATGACGGATTCAATCTCTAGACATTTAAAAAAAAAGGTAGTCCCAAAATATATTTCATTGTTATAGGTCCAGCTTTATAAGATATTGTTACCTTTACCCTCACTAACTCAGTAGCAAACCAGGTACCAATTTACAGCTAGGTAGCCTGGAGCATAAGGCTACCATGTATAGAACCCGGAAACTTTACCTTGAGAAGAAAGTGATGTAACCACTCTACCAATGAGACACTTTAATAAAAGATGTGAAGTGAATATCAGAATTGACGAACTAATGTAGGTAAGGTAGTTGTCAGCTAAACCCATCATCAGCGCCGGATTATTCATTAGGCCCACTGGACACGGGCCTTGAGTCTCAGGCTTACAGGGGCCGCCGTGAAATAAGCAACGGAGAATTTTTTTTCGGGACAATGTCAGGGCCCCAACACAATAAAAAAAAAATTCACACCACTTATTTACTTCCAATTTAAAATAAGTAATTAAAGTTTAGTAATACTCAAATAGTATTTAAAAAGCAATAGTTTTAAAAAATATTTTAGTGCATTTAGTTCTTTTTTGTTACACACCTAGTGCTATTCAAAACGTTCCAGTTGGCAACACTGTCCCAAATATTAGTTGTTGACGGTTCTGAAAATCCCAAAGTGCGCGTTTGTGCAATTTTTGTTTGTTTGTTGTTTCGTTTAAAATAACGTGATTGATTAGAATTTTACATTTTCATTATTTAATTACAACACTTCCATATTTTTATTTTATCCTTATTGCAGTTTGGTTCTGTTGAGTGGAAATTTGGTGATGGTAGGTAGTGAAAGTGTTAAAAAACCATATTGAATCATTATTTTGGTTGAAATGTACTCGGTAACCTCAAGGTTCGAATCTATAACCAATTTTGTTCTAAATATTTTATTTTACTTTTATTAATTTTTTTTTTATAGAAGATATTTGTCGACATTCACACCAGGAGGATCACACTGTACATAAGATCCTTTGTTTTACTGAAGATAATTTAGAAAAGACACATAATAAACCGTTCTTACTTAAGTGGAGCCGGAACACGTCAAGTGGCAGGGGAGACAAACAAAACAAAAACTGCTGTATCACGTGAGAAAATGCACTAATTGACATTCTATTTTCAAACAAACTCTGAAGCATCATTCTCTCTCACTGATAAGGACATCGTTGAGCTAGGAACCAATTATCAAAGTGATGAAGTAAGGCCTGATGTTCACGAAAGTGATAAATGTGATAAGGACATTGTTGAGCCAGGAACCTGTAATGAACTGATGAAATAAAACCTGAACATTCTGACAGTGGTAATCCAGTAATTCAACCTGTCATTAATAATAGGTCAAATGATCCGGGATTGTGGGTTAACTTAGGAGCAGAAGTTGTTTCATACTGGATTGATCACGGATCAGAAAACTGTTAAAGTAATTCAGGTCCATTTGAATTATCACGTCGATTATACCAAAATGACAAAAATAGGAATTGTTCAAAAAAGCCTGTTTAACGGCACAAAAACAATTGGTGAACTGCATGCCCGACACTGGCTACTTTATTCGCCAACGACGAGGTCAGTATACTGCTTCGTTTGTATTCTTTTTTTTTAATGCATAGTCAACCAGATTGACAACGTGTGGATACAATGATTGGAACAATTCAGCTATTGTTATTCAACAAAATTAAAATAGCACACTGCACAGATATGTCATGTTGACATTTGGTTTGCTTTTTAAGGAATGTCTTCATTGCACACGGACAACTCCATCAGTGCTCCGATCTCCACCCTTAGATCACACTAGGAGAATATTAGCACAGTGCACCAACTCCGTTGCACTGGCGAGAATCCCAATGTGTGTAGATTGGAATCACACATTCTATAAATATTGTTGTGGTGGGTAGGTTTCTAATGATTAAATTTTGCCAGTGAAGCGGCCTACTCTTGACGATTTCCAACTGTGGTGGAATTTGTATCATGCGCAACTTGCACACGGGACCTTCTATTTTTTTCGCCCTTATCCGAGAAGGCTAGGAATCCGACGTCACTACCCATGAGACCAGGGGAGGGGGGGGGGGAAGCATGACATCATTAGGACCACTGGTTCTGAAAAGTGTTTCCATAAATTATATTCCCTCAACTGGGAATCGAACCCGACACCTCTAGAATATGAGGTGGACGCCATACCTCTTAGCCACTCCGACACCCCACGTTAACATATTTAAGTTGAAGACAAGTAAATCAAAATTAAGTAATAAGTAATAGGTCAAACATAACTTCGTCGTATAGATTTTAATAATATAATACAAAAATTTGCAATACAAAAATCAAGAAAACGGTTAGTATAGATATGTCTCTATGACATTCTGATGTTTGTATGGATTGATACATTGTTTTGTACATATTATTACATGTTATTCCCACTGTCACGGATTTCTTCCCATTAGCTCTGCTGTGGTGGTCCAACAGTGACCAAAACTCAAGAGTAACTAATGTCGGTTTTCAAAGGTGTGTACCTTTGCACAAGATTACTCTTGGCAGAGTTGGAGATTGAAGGATAATGATGCTTCTACCTCGAGTTAGTGTCACTAGATGTTAGGAAAGCGAGAACGATGCTGCATGAGTTGAGCAAATGTTAACTCTAGTATCTGCCGTCAACGTTTGTGGAGATTTATGCAATAATTAATGTTAGCTCGTTCAAACCCCCAGCTGAGTTAATTCAGCGAAATTCATGTGATCATTATTTTCATTGGTTATCAGGTATGGATATAAATATATATATATATATATATATATATATATATATATATATATATATATATATATATATATATATATATATATATATATATATATTAGAATCGGAACTCACACATGTGCCTTACGCTCTGTAATGATTAAAGCTGCAATAAAAAGGAAAGCTAGGAGTAAAATGTATTGACAATCAGTGGCAATCTGGCTAACAGTTTACCAGCACTACGTTGAGGCCAGTTAGCAGTGGTGGTCCATGTCAATCAGATGTTTGCTCCTGGTTCATTAGGCACAATGCAAAGCCAGATACTACTGGATCCACAACCAGGATTGAAACTTGTAACATGACAAGCCAAGTGTATGGTGCTTATCAAATAAATACCACATGTCCTAATGTGTGTCTATGTCTTCAGTATGTGTATGTAAATGATGTCCTCATGTGTCTGTTTACATACTTTTAAGCTCTTTTCGCGTGGGGATTAAAGTGTTTGAGATCCTTACATGTAAGTCTAGTAGTTTTTAGACGCACGTGTAAGCACATTTAAGTTAATTATATATGTAATTATTTGCGTGCCGTCGTGCACAATATTTGAACAGAATAGCGCAGCTATTATAGTTGCGTCGAGCTGTTGTCATCCAGCTATGATGTTTGAGGCAGATCCGAAAGTATTTTGACATGGACAGACTTCTTCAATGAATATTGGTATGTGTCTTGGTCCCAAGTTGTGCGAAGGCACACTGAAATATATATTGATTTCTCCATGCGAGAGCTGGCTCTTTTAAGTATCCTGTAGATACTCAGTTTATCCTTTGCAAGTATTTGGCAGAGCTTCGGCACGTCTAGCTATGGCGTGTCGCTAGTGCTTCCAAACTCCTGCTGGGATGTTTATCGGATCATCACACATTATATATATGGAAGTCTTGCAATATTATACAAGTCTTGTAATGGAAACTAAGATTAGATGGACATTTTGCCGCAGAGCTTCCGCCACCCTTGAGATGGTGACGGTTAGTGGGATCGGTCAACATCCACCTTGATGATATGTATTAACTATGTATTTGTTTCTGCATGAAAACCTTTGATGATGTGCTATATCTACCCATAATGTTAAGGGGCTGGACTACAAAGAAAACTAACTTTTGTTCTAATAACATTTTCAAACTTTTTATGTGCTCAATAGACACAGTGTATGTCCATGAACCAAATTCTACAGTTTATTTTGTTAAAAAGCATGTGGTAACCATGGTAACAAAAAAAACATCCGCTATTTTGGATTTTCACAAATTTTCGAGAGCTAAAAACTTATGTTTCCCATTGACCAAACTTCACTAAAATGCACACACATGTTGTGACTGACTATTAAAACAATTTGTCAGGGGATTTTTTTGATAAGTTAAAAATTCTATTTTTTAAGGATTTTTTTTTTAAATACACTATATTTGTATGAAAAACAATGAAAAAAAAATATTTAAAAAATTATATCAAAGCAAATTACCAAAATATCTTCGTCTAATAAATTTTCTCGTCAAAGATATATTTTCAACAACGAGTCCAGCCTGCTTGACTTCCCAGTTTGTCCATCTTATGACCCTGTCATTACTGTTGTGTTGGTATCATCATGCTAAACGAATTTAACGGCCCATAGACAGTCGCTCAATTATAAATAAGTCGGACACCAATATTCGCATTATTAGCACGACAGGCAGCACCACCACCAACAAGAAATACACACACCGGTAACACATACGTGGGTCATAACGTCATCATGTCGTACAACTCATGTCGTACATTATAAGTCATCAGTCATATATAGACAAAAGGTAAGATAATGTAGACAAAAGTACTTGATAGCCACATAGACATTAGAAAGTCATATGATACAAACAGAGAACCCTTTGAGTTCAGCCTTACAATCCCTCTCTGAAAAGAGCCAATAGCTTAATTGCGAATTATTTACCAGGCCTGAGAAGGACTTTCGCTTCACCGAAGGCTGGATAGGTTTTGGTTATATTTCAAGTATACCAATCTTCCACTAGCTTATCAAGAATAGCGACAGAGTCATACACAAGATATACATCAACCAACATTATATACATCCTAATGTTTAAGGTTGTGTTTTTCTATAACGACTGTTCCTCCCCCTTTGTAATATTTGTGTCTGGGCATATAAATAAGAGCGCTTGTCGTAAACATACTTGTCTGGAATATCTTTTTTTAAAGTTAATACATTATGTTCCTGATTTGACGAAGGGCACTTTTCAGCACTGACGACACATTTTGGTGCGCAAATCTACGATATCAGTGCGAGGGTAACTTTATACTAGCATTTAGAGTGACAGACCATATAAGTATTTACTACTTTATAACTCGTAGCGGATGGAAAGGTTTTTTTTTAAATATATTGATAAAATACAAAAAAAAAACCATTCAAATGTTATAACATGCATATAATGTACACGATGAACTTATATTGTTTGTAAGTAAATAATTTTTTATTTATTTAGACTTTGATTCATCGCTATGGGACGCCATTGAGACAATTTTTCATTGTGTGACCCATTCTTTCAGCGGAGAGTCTTATAGCAGGACTTTTTATTCCATTTTCTTCTTTTGATTTTCGTTGATTGTTGAATTTCTTGTATTTATTCATTCTTTTTGGTTTTGTTGTTTCTTTGCTTTATTATTGCTCTTCATCTGCGTTTATATATATTACGTATTTGTTGTCTATAATCTATATTTCTTGTCCTTGTTGCCTGTTTGTAACTGTGGCTGACGAAGGTTTAAACCCGAATCGACCATTGTTTCCTGTGCACTGTTTATTTGTAAAACTGATTCAATATCATTTTATTTGTTTATTTATACTTATATTATTTGGTAGGTTGACAGGAAATAATTAATGCATACAATTAAAAGCTTCTATTTAATTTATTATCTGTTGTCATAATTATGTTGTTGTCCTTCCAACAACAACAACAAATGCTACCTCCCGAACCCCTTTTACAAAACTGTGACAAGGCATAAAGAAATCAGATTTCGCACGTGACCAGTGTTTGTGATTATCTTCGGTTGTTTCTTCTCTCTCTGTTGCGTAGTTCATCATCACGCTTTTGTAGTTCTTCAGTTCAAAACGGTTTGTAATTATGACTTGCCTCTCCGATAATAGACTCGGTGGCTGCTAACTGGGAATGATTTGTAATGTTTACAGAACTACAGATGATCTAACTGGGATAAATGTGTAATTTTACAGACCTACAAACGAGCCAACTGGGACATGTTTGTAACGTTCAAAGACCTACAGATGAGCAGACTGGGATATATTTGTAATGCTGACAGAGCTATAGACGGGCTAACTGGGATAGATTAGTAATACTGATAGAACTGCAGATGGACTGACTGGAGCAGAATTACAACGCTGTCACATAGGTGTTTTGAGATTATTAATATATGTCATAGTGGTATGAGAAGGATTGTTGAAATAATTACCCAAAACAATAAATAGTTTGACAACAAATACGATTTCAAGTAAGCAGAAACTACACATCAAACCCCAACTCCGACAACTGACTACAGAGATTACTGTTATATAACTACGGGTAGAAAAAAAGCAGACATTCCACCACAAACGAACCAAAATCGTAGAAAAAGAGAGACAGTTTATCACTAATATATCAAATAAAACAACACAGTGAAACAATAAACAATCCAAAGAAAGATATACTTATTGCTATTTTAGACAACATACGTCAAATCGTCATTGATTAAGTCATAAATCAGCTGGAGTTAAGGAAGACCACGCTATCGGTAGACACAAGAGAAAACGAAAAACACACATGGATCTTCATTTCAGCTAGTAGTACTTTTAACGATACGTCGGCACACTATCAATAATAGATATAGAGATAAAATCATTACACTTAAAAAATATAAATAAATAAGTATATGGATTGAATAAGCAGAAACACTCAAATAAACCTTACGACGTGACGGTCAGACAGGCAGCTAGTGGTCCTTCACGGAAATAGACCTTTTGATGGCTAATAAGTCCCTCCCCCACATAATTAAATAAAAAAGGACAAAAATAACAGTACAGCAAAATGTAATTAAAATGCGCACAATATACCCCACTTATAACCGAGATATCACACCTCTTGTCAGGTTTTGACCGGATGTCGAATCTCAGAAGTAATAGAAACAAAATGAAAAAAAAAAAACTTAAACATGTGATTCTTTAAGCAGCAGAAACATCAAAGTTAGGGGAAAGCATCCTATTTACTTTAAAAGGGAAACAATTTAATTATTAACAAAAATCAAAATTAATAACATATTTTCATTATTTTTTTAACTTTATGAATTTTTTAGACTAAATTATAAAAGGCATAGACAATTCACTTGATTTTAAAAGTACATTTTTTATATTGTTACAATTCTGTTGTGTGCCTTATATTTAGAGTACAAAGACTTTAAACAATTTGTATTTTGATGCACATGTTTAAGTAGTGATCACTTATATGCTCTGCCACGTGTTAAACAGTGGAACTACACCTACCATACCTCGCAGAAAGAGTTCAGAGTATAATGGTTACTTGGAATGATGAGTTTGTAGAGAACATAAGAGGTAAAGTGCAAAACCAAAAAAAGTAGATCCCTTATCAAAAAACCTAATAAAAACAATAACATAACTAAGCTAACCATACTAAATGGGGACCAAAGACTCTAGAGCTATCAAAGTAGTCCAGTGGAACTGTAGGGGTGCCAGGAAGAACTTGATGTCTCTTATGGGACAGTATAAGGAGGCAAAACCCATCTTTGCAATACAAGAAACCCTCCTGAACCCCAAACAAAAAACTGAACTACCAAGGGTATATAACACTTAGAAATGATAGACCTGAGGGAAGAGGAGGGGGCGTGGCCTTTTTAATACATGAAGACTACAAAATATTAAATTGGGAACAATTCAACACAGAAAATATTGAAGGAATAAGTATAACATTAGACAGTGAGCCAGATAACTTAAAAAATAATAAACATTTATAGCCCCAAGGGTAATATAACCGATAGGGACATTGCCACTATTAACACACAAATAGACCAAAGAACATTATTGGTAGGTGACTTTAATGCACACCATGAGGCATGGGGTAACAACAGTAATGATCCAGCAGGAAAAAGACTGTTGGACTACATTGAAAGTGCTGAGCTAATCATACTAAATGATGGCTCAGTGACAAGGGTTAACCCATGCAACAGTGGAGGAGATACAGCAATAGACATAAGTATTATAACACCAAACCTAGCCTCTACTAAATGGGAAGTACTGAATGACTCCAGCTCAGACCACTTACCCATAGAAATAAACCTAAACGACAAATATAGAACTAGTCCAAAAAGCTCGAAACCCACATTCAACCTAAAAAAGGCAAATTGGGAGTCCTTCCAATTAGAGCTAGGTAAACTAAGCATAGAACAAATTGAATCTAACAGTATAGATATATTTGCAGAAAAACTAACAAATGAGATTTTAAAAATAGCAATAAAATATATACCAAACAGGAATATGCCTGAGCACTTAAAACCAACACAAAAAGGTAAAAATAGGAAAAGAAACAAAGATAAAAATCCAGTACCATGGTGGACAGACAGATGTTCAGAACAACTGAAATTGAGGGAGAGGGCCCTTACAAAGTATAGAAAAGCCAAAACTGAAGAGAATTACACAAACTATAAAAAAAATAAGAAATGAAACAAATAAAATAATATTCAGAGCTAAAGAAAAGAGTTGGAGAACAGTCTAGATAAGGCAGAAATAAATAGACGAAAAACACTGCTAGAAAAATTAAAAGAAGAAAATATGGAAACCACACAGGATGCTAAGTATTTAAATGCAGATATTACAGTAGATGAAATAGAAAAAGCTTTAGCAGAAAAAACCAATACTACCTCTGGGGAAGACATTCTGAGCTATGAAATCCTCAAAAAGGTACCAAATACAACTCTAAGAGTGATTGCATCCCTCTACAACAAAATCTGGCACACGGGAAAAATACCATGTTCATGGAAGACAGCAGTAGTCATCCCCATACTAAAGCCAGATAAGGAAGCACATGATGTCAGCTCATACAGGCCAATATCGTTAACATCACATCTAGGAAAAATTCTAGAAACAATAGTCAACAGCAGACTAAAATTTCATCTCGAAAAGCATAATTTGTACAGTCCAACCCAGGCAGGCTTTAGAAGCCAACATAGTACAATAGAGCAACTGCTGAGGCTGGAACATGATGTTAAAACAGGCTTCAAAAGGAATGAAAAGACAGTAGCTATATTCCTTGATGTAGCAAGAGCATATGATGAGTGTTGGAGGGAGGGTGCACTACATAAAATCAGGAAACTAGGTATAGTAGGCAGAACCTACAATTACCTAGAAAACTTCCTGCAGGAAAGATACTTCATGGTACAAATAAACAATGATAGATCTGAGGTATATGAGCAACAGAATGGAATTCCCCAGGGATCAGTAATATCACCATCAATTTTTACGATTATGGTCAACGACCTAGGCGACGAGTTTAAGGACTTAAAAAAACAACCTATCTCAGTTTGCAGATGATGCTGCGATATGGAGAACGGGAAGAAATCTCCCATTCCTCTATAAAACAGTACAAAAACAAATAGATAAAGTATCTGACTGGATGAACAAGTGGGGATTTAATCTAAACGTTAAAAAAACCATAGGAATGATTTTCAGTAGAGGGCGTGTAATTAAAAACAATATAATTGACATAAGCATTAATAAGCAAAAAGTATGCACAGCAAAATCAACTAGATTTCTTGGCATGGTACTAGACCAGCAACTAAACTGGAACAAACACATAGACCTTTTAGTGCAAAGCAGTAGAGGACTTATTAATATGCTAAGATATATGAAAGGAAGTGGTTGGGGCGCCTGCAATAAGACAATGTTAACATTCTATAAATCATTTATTAGAGGCAAACTTGACTATGCCAGTGTTGTCTATGCATCAGCCGCCCCAAGCAATAAGAAGAAACTAGACACGGTCCAAAACCAGGCACTGTCAATAATAGCAGGTGCCTCAAAGGGAACATCAGCAGAAGCACTAGAAGTAGCGCTAGGCATTATACCCCTGGAGCTAAGGAGAAAAGAACTGAGATTCAGCTACTGGGCAAGAGTGGCAAAAGATCCAACTCACCCGGCACATAAAACCTTTGATAGGGGTAACCAGTACATAGGCCACATTCCATTAAACCATAATAGATACCCGTCAGGGTGGAAAACAATGGATGAAGTGGATCAATACCCAGACCTGTTTAATGCGATAAACAGTAGTGCTCTGTATAAAGCAAAGATCCCACCATGGGAATTAAAAGTGCCAGAAACTGACTCCCACTTATCAAAGATCATAAATAAATCTAACGACATAATCTCAGCAAAAAGTAAAACACTAGAGTACATAGAACGGTATACAAATAATAGCCTAACTATATATACAGATGGGTCCAAAGATGAAGAAGGACAATTAGGAGCAGGAATAGCAATACCAAAACTAAAAATTTATAAAAGATACAAAGTAACAAGTAATACATCTATCTTTACAGCAGAATTAGTGGCAATCCTAAAAGCTTTAGAAATAGCTGCAGAAAATCCACCAAAAAAAGTAACCATTCTCACAGATTCCCTATCATCAGTACTAGCAATCAGAAACAGAACAGAAGGCAGCAGGCCAGACATTATAGAGAAAATACTACAGGTTAATACATATCTACAAAATATAGGATGCAGTGCAACACTAACATGGATACCATCACATGTGGGGATAGCAGGAAATGAGCTAGCAGACAAAGAAGCCAAAGGGGGGAGAACTAGCCATAACCAAATTGAAGTAGGCTTAGGGAAGTTTGAAATTAAGAGCTTAATTGCTCAAAAAATAACTAAAGAATGGACAACAGCATGGGACCTAAGTAAAAAAGCAAGACACTCATATAAAATCCTTAAAAAACCAAGCAAAAAATGTCAAATAAAAGATGAACTAAAAATACCAATTAATAAAAAATTGCTGAGACTCAAGCTGGAACTGGATATTTCATGATAGAGGAACCCACATGTGAAGAGTGTCAAGAACCAAACACAATTAGGCACTTTCTAGTGGACTGCAAAAAATATGACCAACAGAGGCAAAACATTAAGACATACTGTAGTAACCACAAGGTAGAAATGAGTGTAGAAAATCTCATAGGCACAAAGAGCCCTTCAGAAATGCAAAAGTTAATAAAACACTATATTACAAAAACTAAAGCTAACATATAAAAAATCAAATAAGGAATTGAACCAGTAGTCCAAACTCGCCCCAGAAACATACAGATAAACCAAATAAACCATCCAGTAAAAAGCAAAAACATACTAACTTAGAAAATAGCATATATTGGAATTTTTTTTTAAAAACCATGTTGAACTATAACTACAAAAGGAAAAATACCGACTAGAGATAATATAATATAAAACAAATACAAACAAAAACATATTACAATAAAAGAAACACGTCCTGATATAACCAACAAATCCATGTACATGGTAGATGGTTGAAAGGGGCGTGCTACAAAATGAAGTAGCAAACACATTAATAAAAAAAAAAAAAAAAAAAAAAAAAAAATAGTAATCTGTTTGGTTTATGTAACAGTGTCACTCACAGATGTGCGCGCCAAATAGCGCTTTTCTTACTTAGTATTTTTTCTTCTACCCTGCGGGTCGAAGTGACTATGAAGTATGGCGTCCGCATCTAATTATAAAGGTATAGGGTTCGCTTCCCAGTCTAAGGAACATTTATGACGGAATTGTTTCAGAACCACTGGGTCCTCATCATGTCATACTCCCGATGATCCCCTGGGTAGTGTGATTGGATGCCTAGCCTTCTCGGAAAAGGACGAACAAATGGTAGGTTCCGAGTGCAAATTGCACACGTTAAAAATTCCCTGGCAATTGGAAATCGTAAAGAGTAGGCCTTACATCCCTTGCCCTAGCAGAATTTACAAAATTAGTAAAAACCTTATCCGATAAAAAAATATTTATAGAATGTATGATTCCTAAATACACGCATTTGGAATTGTCGCCTGTGCTTTGGAGTTCGTGCACTGTGCTGATATCCTCCTTGAGATCTAAGGGAGGAGATCGGAGCACTGATGGAGTTGTTCGTGTGCAGTGAATATGGTCCTTAAAACCAAACGACACAAACCTTTTCCACATTAGGGTGTAGAGGTTAGCCAGAGAGAGCGCCGTGTTATCATGTAAACTGCTTCCAGTCCAGTCCTCGGTCCTTGTCTAATGTTATCCTCCCAGCACACTATGTGTCATCCTGGAGATCTGGATCCCTGGCTATTGTCTTCCCATATGTATCGTGGCAGCCGTTCTTCTTCAATACTACAGACGTGGCCAAACCACAGTAACTGGGACTGTTCCACTCGGCTTTGAACGACCAGTGTTATTGTACCTTGTAAATAAGCACAGACAAAAATGTGACAAGGGAAGAGAAACAGCGGTTACAGAAAAATACATTCGTAATGAAGTTTTTGTTTTTGGATGTACGACAACATTATTTTGTGACTTTCGTAATTTACTGGTGGTCCTCCAAACACCAAGAAATGTTTAACCCGTCAGCTACTAAATTCATTACATCTAAGATACAGTGTTGTTCTGACTTGGATAAGTTGATTCTCGACTTACATGATTTAGAAAGTAGCCCATATTCATTACGATGACAGGGCTGCATGCAAGCATATTATTTGTTTCTCTGGAACTGGAGGAATGGTCTACCTAGCTCTACAAACTCCACGATAAGTCACAGTTAATTTAATAAATAGACGTAAAAATTAATAGCATAGACTAACGTACAGGAATGGTGAGATTTTAAGTCCTGTAGAGCAGGGGCACCCAACCTATGGTGTGTCTACCACATGGGGATACGAGAAGCATCTCACATGGTTACACATAATATTTAGTCAATAACTATAGGATGGGCCAAACGTCTGGAAATATAGGATGGGCCAAACGTCTGGAAATATAGGGTGGGCCAAACGTCTGGAAATATAGGATGGGCCAAACGTCTGGAAATATAGGATGGGCCAAACGTCTGGAAATATAGGATGGGCCAAACGTCTGGAAATATAGGGTGGGCCAAACGTCTGGAAATATAGGATGGGCCAAACGTCTGGAAATATAGGATGGGCCAAACGTCTGGAAATATAGGGTGGGCCAAACGTCTGGAAATATAGGATGGGCCAAACGTCTGGAAATATAGGATGGGCCAAACGTCTGGAAATATAGGATGGGCCAAACGTCTGGAAATATAGGCAATTTGTCTTATCTAAACTTATTCGCCTTTCTAACTTATGTAATAATTGTTGTCCTTGCGAACATAGATTCGACATTTGCAGCAGACTAACGCACAAAGATTGTTCTCATCTCCACAAGACAGGGATCCTCACAAAGACAAATAGCAGCCGAATTCTCAATGAATCCATACTTTTGGGACACACTGTAAATAATTCAACTGAAATATTCCAAAAGTAGTAATGTTAGTGAGAAACAGAGATGTGGAATGGAAGAGTAAATAATTCAACTAAAATATTCCAAAAGTAGTAATGTTAGTGAGAAACAGAGATGTGGAATGGAAGAGTTAATAATTCAACTAAAATATTCCAAAAGTAGTAGTGTTAGTGAAAAACAAAGTTGTGGAATGGAAGAGTAAATAATTCAACTAAAATATTCCAAAAGTAGTAATGTTAGTGAAAAACAAAGTTGTGGAATGGAAGAGTTAATAATTCAACTAAAATATTCCAAAAGTAGTAGTGTTAGTGAGAAACAAAGTTGTGGAATGGAAGAGAGAACGACGAGTTCTTATTTTAGTCCGAGGCAAAGAAAACAAAATGGAGTTTAAAAATGATAATCGGAGACTCTTTCAGAAACTGTACCAAGAATAAAACTGTTGGTTGACAAGACAAAGAATCCAGGGATATAACTAATTCGTTTAAATGTATTCTGATAAATTTTTTGTTAAAATTATTATACAAAAAAACTGTGTTATGTACCAAAAAATGTTTTCTTTATGACACTTTAATTAACCTGTTTGTTACGTTAGTCCCATTTATTCGTTCCATTTGTTTCTGCCCACCATCACATAGTTAAATAAATTATTCACTAAATGACCTAGAATATAGTCAGCATTATTGTATCATGGACACTCAACAGATAGATATTCCCTCACTACTAATTTTCTTAATGAAAGTGTGTAGATAGGTAAGATAGAAGGCTGAACTTTTCAAACATGCAAAACGAAATAATCACAGGCAGTAATTAAAATGTACGAGTTTTCATTCCACGCATCATTTTAGAGCCAATAAGAAAAAAGACAAAAAAATATGTTAAACACAGGCTTTTAGTGCACTAAAAAGCCACAAATATTTTTTCAAATAGTGTATAGCTTGCAGTCAAAACACGTAACATCAAACTGACAAAAAGCCTGGCGCGCTGATTCTACATGAAATTAACTTCCGCGTTATACTTCATTAGACACTTATGCATACAATATTTGATAAACAGCCTTAAGAATAGAGGAGCGGGCATTAAATTAACGTCAAAATACAAAAATGATGGATTTTGGGATTAGTCCATTTTCTGATACTTTAACATCTCCTGAATCTAAATATAAAAGAATTAAATGTCAAAATGCACTCTAACAATATGTATTTTGACTTTGAAAAATGTATGGTATAGAGAGATTTTCTCAAACTCGAGAAAATATGCCTAATTCGACTTAGTTTTTCCCATTGCAACCAAGCCTGCACCCCTACGTATTATACATCATTGGATTCGCCTAGATCTGGGGAATCCTGTGATGTAGTTCATTTATTTTGGTAACAAAATTATACCCGCCAAGATCGAGAATTTATGGGTCGCTTTTTTACCGATTACTTCCATATATGGAAATCGTCGGACATTCGCTGACATCGGCTTTTTCCGCTCACTATTCTAAACTTTTCTTTAGCTGCGTAAATCCACGTGACTTGTAATAGCCGTCTTTACAATATGGCGTCGGATTGATATATTCTGTGTACATATTTAGTTAGACTCATTTTTCGGAACTTTTTGTGTGAAAATGCCTCGAAAAAAGAATAGCTTTCGTCATCTAAACATGGAAACGGCCAGGGAGAAAAGATGGAACCAAGATAGTGCAGGTAAAAGTCGCTAATTTTGTTATGGTAATGGTACAAAATGAATCACTGTAGAAAGCCAGGCTCGCACAACACATTTAGGCTACACAAATTTAGTTTTGATTGACTCTGTTAGGACTGAGTGGAGGGGGAAGAAGGTGTTATATTTGGATATTGGAAATCTGACTTAATTTTCTTGAATTAATACACAATATTTCCTAATTATAACCCATAAGGGTTCAACGATATACTTTTTTTTTTAAAATGTCACATCTGAATAAGCTAATATTTTTTTTAATTTATGTATTTGCAAGGTTTTAGTAAACGCGTTGGCAGTAAACAGTGATCACATTTTTCTGGTTTGACAAAATGATATGATTCCACATTATACGATAAATTATCATGGTATTTATAAGCATGTGACATGTTTCTTGAGCTGTGATTATTTCAGGCCAAGAGAAGTCTTGTTCAACACATCAAAGTGAATTGTTGTGTTTGCAACAAAACCGTTGCATCAACGTACACATCATCGTTTGATGAACATAATTCATTCAGTGTGAACAAAGTTGCAGTTCTATCATCATTGTTATCAGGAATGGGACCCTACAAATTTAACTACTTTGCACAGAACATGAATATGCCTGGCCTGCATCAAAAAACTTTCTACACAATTGCAAAAAAAATTATTTGCAAACACCAGAACTCGCAAAATTAATGTTTGATCATGCTGCTAAGCTAGCACGCAGCATAAACTGTGCTCAGAGCAATCAACATATCATGAACATATTATGGATATTGGAGTCAGTTTTGATGGCAGCTGGCTCACAAGGGGCCACAGTTCAAAAATTGGTATTGGTTGTGTTGTGGAGATCTTGACAGGTCTTGTTATAGATGCCCATGTGCTTTCAAAATACTGTCAGACATGTGCTGCAACTGGTTCTTGGTACCAGAAGGAAGCCCCGGGAAACTTCAGCAAATGGAAAGTGGAGCATGTGAAGCAAGGATGTGATATAAATTTTGAAGGTATTTACTTCTGAATCTTATTTTTGATTTCTCCTTCTCCTTGTCTAAAAATTTAAACTGATCTAATTTTAATTTCTCCATAAGTATCAGTTTTAGTAACATAATTTATTACTTACATGTGTTTGCTTTGCTTCCATTGTACTACATTTGCTTCTACATTATAAAGGAACGTGTTCAATGTCTGCTTACATCATTATTTTAAGTGTTACTAATTCATACCTTTTCTTCTTTCTAGGAAATTCAGGTGTAATGGAGGCCGAGGCAGCTAGTTATTTATGGAGCCTGTCTGTGACACGACACAAATTTCGCTACACCACCATGTTAAGTGATGGTGATAGCAAAGCCTTCAATAGGGTCATGGAAATTAAACCATATGGCCCTAATGTTGAAATCATCAAAGAAGAGTGTATTAACCATGTAGGAAAAAGAATGATTACAGCTATTCGTAATTTAGTTGCTGATTGCCGCAAGCAAAAAGTTACGCTTGGAGGACGTGGCCGTGGCCGTCTGACAGATACAGCCATCCGAAAGCTTGGCATTTATTATTCCAGGGCTATCAGGCAACATGCTACTGCAGCTGATAAGAAGAACGCTATTATGGCTAGCCTACATCATTGCTATTCATCTGATGATTATCCCCAGCATCAGTTTTGTCCTACTGGCCAAGACTCTTGGTGTTTCTATAAAGCAGCCTTATCTAGGAATGAGTATGCTTTTGGGCATCAAAAACGTATACATACGCCCCTGGACTTTAAGCTGTTGAATAGACATTTGACACCAGTGTATGACAGGCTGACAAATCTGAAACTGTTGAGTCGCTGTGAAAGGAAGGCAACCCAAAACTCCAATGAGAGCCTTCATTCAGTTATTTGGAGTCAAGTGCCAAAGCATATCTTCCATTCACGAAAGCGCGTTGAATTCTGCCTTCTAAGTGCAGTTGCTGAATTTAATGAAGGACCTGAGGCTGCTTTATTTGTCAAGAAAGTCCTGGGGCTGAACAGTGGAAAAGAGGCTTATCGACTGGCAGGAGCAAGAAACCGTAAACGTCTCGTGCTCAGCTCTAAAACGTCAGAAAACTGCACTAAGAAAAGGAACCAAATGAGGCACACATCTCAACAGAAATCCAGACAAGAAGCTGCAGAGGAAGCTGGATATATGGCCGGCATGTTCTGAATGACAAGTAAGTTATTTTTTTTTGCTGTAGTATTACATACGTATTTAATTGTTGTCTTCTTATGTATAAAAATCCTGTTTTCTCATAATCTATTTTTTAATCCTAATTTTCTTATAACTTCCCCACTTATGTAAGAATTGGAACATATATTGCCCATAATCTTTTAAAACTTTTTATGTGATGGATTTTAAGTATCTGATCAAACTTTTGATTAACTGACAAAAGTAATATAAAATTTAGTAAAATGTGTTACTATTTTTAGACACTATTTTCAAAGTCCTACAACTTTTTTTGTATTAAAGTTATCAAAAATCCATCACAGGAAAAGTAAGACTTGGAACATATATTGCCAATAATCTTTTAAAACTTTTTATGTGATATATTTTAAGTATCTGATCAAACTTTTGATTAATTGACAAAAGTAATGTAAAATTTAGTAAAATTTGTTACTATTTTTAGACACAATTTTCAAAGTCCTACAACTTTTTTGTATTAAAGTTATCAAAAATCCATCACAGGAAAAGTAAGAATTGGAACATATATTGCCAATAATCTTTTAAAACTTTTTATGTGATAGATTTTAAGTATCTGATCAAATTTTTGGTTAATTGACAAAAGTAATGTAAAATTTCTTATTATTTTTAGACGCTATTTTCAAAGTCCTAAAACTTTTTTTTGTATTAAAGTTATCAAAAATCCATCACTGGGAAAGTTTTAACATATAATGATAAACATTGTGTTCATATTTGGTATTCATAGCTTAATAAATAAATAAGCTTTAGCAAATTGAAATAGAACAAAGAATCCAATATTGCTCAGCTCTAAAACGGCAGAAAACTGCGCTAAGACAAGGAAGGAAATTAGGCACAAATTTCAACAGAAAGCCAGATAGGAAGCTGCAGAAGAAGCTGGCTATGCTACCAGTATGTTCTAAATGACAAGTAAGCAATTTTTCAGGGGCAATATTACAGACTTATTTAATTGTAGTCTATTTATGGAGAAAAATGCGATTTTCTCAAAATCTAATTTTTTCATCCTAATTTCCTGGGAGCCGCGCTAGCGTAGTGGTTACAACACCGCTCAGGCGACCGGGTGATACAGGATCAAACCCGGGCGACGGCATTTGAGGATTTTTCGTCGACCGGGATTTGGACTGGATTAACTCGAGACCTGGCGAGGACATTTGAAGGAGTGTCGTCGAGCAGGGACTGGCGGCTCCTGAGCCGACCCAGCTGCAATGGGTACCTCCGAAATCGGCGAGTATTTGCCTGAATGGCGAGGGACACCTGTCTCTGTACAAGAAATAAAGGGATACTCACGTAAAATCAATGTCAGGTTAGACATAAATAATAACCAGAGATTTCGCCTCGAGTATTAGCGGGCGTACGAAAAAAAAAAAAAAAAAAAATTCATAATTTCCTTAAAACTTCCACACTTATGTGTTAATTGACATAAAAATTGGCACATATGTTGCCCATAATCTTTTAAAACTTTCATATCGCTGGATTTTGAGTATCTGATCAAACTTTTGATTTATTGCAAAAAGTAATGTAAAATTTATCAAAATTTCTTACTTTTTTTAGACACTATATTCAAAGTCCTACAACTTTTTTTGTATTAAAGTTATCAAAAATCCACCAATCGAAAAGTTTTAAAATATAATGATAAACGTTGTGTTCATATTTGGTATTCATAGCTTAATAAATAAAAAAGCCTTAGCAAATTGAAATAGAACAATAGAATCCAATATGGCCGCCGTTTCTATGGCAACCAGTAGTGCAGTGCCATAAAACTCTTCATTTTTCTTATCTAGTATTGATGTAAGTCTGTGCATTTTCATTGAAATCCAGCAATTAATAACGAAAATAGCATTTCTGTGTAGCTCCTCCCCTTAAAAATAAACTAAGCGTGAAAGTAACTTTCGTGTGGGTAAAATATTTGGCTATGAGGACTCGCACGTGAAAGACTCGGGACTTTATTTCACTATCAACACGTGACGCCAGGATATGAGATAGGAAAGATTCCAGGGTAGGAAGTGATTGATAACAAAAATAAAAAGTGTTATTTGTCTGAAAGTAAATACAAAGTTACTGTTCCCAATAATCTTCCTCTAGAAATAAAGTTTGGATTTAGTAACTTTATTCATTATTAGTAATTCCAACTTTGGAAGTCTGCACCTTACCAGCTGCAGTAACCACTATTTGTCATCCTGTACAAAAGAGTCATCCATACCCAGTCATAGACGAAGGGGTGAGTAAAGATGTATATTGTGTTTATTTTATATGTGTATTTTAACATGTATGAATTTACCTATTTATATAACGTTGTGTATGAGATATTTTAACATGTATGAATATACTTATTTATGTAACGTTGTGTATGACGTCGTCAACCTCATCATGTAGAATAAACTACAACATAAACCACAACTGATTGGTGCGGGTTATCTCACAAAGATCCAATTTCAGAGGTAGCCCCCATGTTCCACAGGCAGCGAAAACAAGATGATGATGACATTATGGTGCAGATATGTGTTGCCTACTCTGATATCTTCATTAAGTGCAACGAATTATAATTGATTTTAAAACTATACAGACAAAAGATATATAACCTTTCGCATTTAAATAATTTTGCGGATTAACTAGATATAATTAATAAAACATGATAATCTTGCATTGCATTTCTTTTATCTTTATTTAACCAAATTGCTTGACCTAAGCTAAAAGCTACCTTCACATCATGGAGAAAACTCTATTTATTTTACGTCTGACTCGTGTTAATGGCTGTGATATGTAATGTTACACGTATCTTGTATGTCAATAATGTCTCTGAACCTGCTATATTGTGTCAGATTTATCTTGCCTAGTACCTTAAGTCTGTTATGTTGTGTCAGATTTATCTTGAGTAGTGTCATGTGTCTGTTATACTGTGTCAGATTTATCTTGAGTAGTGCCTTTAGTCTGTTATGTTGTGTCAGGTTTATCTTGAGTAGTGTCATAAGTCGGTTATGTTGTGTCAGATTTATCTTCAGAAGTGCCATACGTCTTTCATGTTGTGTCAGATTTATCTTGAGTAGTGCCTTAATTATGTTATGCTGTATCACAATGATCTGTGCATAAGCGTTGTAGCGAAAGGTTTTCCTATTATGATGATAGTGTTAGAGCAGAAGTAGAATCTCTCTCCAGAAAGTATGAAGTTCCAGTGCCCGAGAAGTACACTGGTATCACAAGTGAGTTACAGCTGTGAATACTCTGAGCTGGACAATAGATTTAGGCTTCAGAAGTATAAGATGCTACTTTCGCTATCGTAACCCTATGTGATAATATAATTAAATTTGAAAAGGTAACTCAAAATGTAACAGTTAAAAATTTAACAAGTCAAATGAGTACAATTATCCAATTTATTATGTACATCTATATATTCTTGTAATGAGAAATGGTTGTTGTAAGATGGTAAAATGTATGATTATTTACAGTTACAAATCAAAGAAACAAGCTAAAAAGTCTTGGATTTATCTTCCACTGAACTTATAAAACAAGTTTGTCACATTATCTCTTGCCATCTAGTTGTCATCATTAAACGGTCGTTTTTAGAAACTGCTCACAGGATTAGTTGGATGGATACACATAAACTTATCCTATGTATTAGCCACGTCTGCTCGAGGTTCCTCCGACACACTGGAGTACGGAAGACTTTTCTTCAGCCCGCCCTATAACTACGGGGGACTAAGGTGTTGAAGAGTGGTTGACCTCTAGGCTTCAGTGAGCTGGATCAACTTCTACAAGTCTTTATTTTCTCGATCAGGAATGATCATAAACATTGATCATAAAAACCTGAAACAAGAAGTAATAGGTGGCCATTGTTCCAACAATCTCACCACCAACTACTGTTCATGATGCGACCATGTCTTCAGTGTTTGTATATAAATGAATGAATCATGGTAGTATGTTACAGAGATAGCATGATAAGATAATGTATACTGTGCAGAATTAACAAAATACATGAATAATCACATGTTATGATACATGGGTACGATATACCCTTTGCCTTCCACTTATGGATGTCAAGTCACTTATGTACTTGCTGGTATGTCGTAAGCTTCCAGGCAAGAACTAGCCATGATATATGTGGTTAACCAATTAATGGTTATGCTTCCTGACAATGCCGGTGAAGGTTATCTCTGGTTAGCGTCATTCTCTTTTTTATTATATCTGATACAATCAATCAGAAATAAAATCTGAAATAAAATGATATTAGTAATACATATATCTTTAATAAACTTACATACCCTCTTAGGATCTATAAGCTCACGGTGAGATTATTTTTGTTGAAGTTAAGCTGCCCTGCATGCAGCGTGAAAAAATAACTTTTCTTGCAGATACTGTCTTCCAGTTTCTCACTCTGGCTTCTGGATTTGGTGTATGATTTCCAATGCGCCGCTCTGTCCTTATATTTCTGTCTCTCGCCCGTACGAGAAAGCAGCTCCCAAATTCCCCAAAAGATTTTAGTTTCATCTCCTGATTTGAGGCGATTTGAAGCAATCTGTGTTTTTCTTGTACTTGTTTTTCTCTTCTGTTCACTACACACTTATATTCTTCCGTCCTTCCTATGTATCATTCCCTTTTCCCCATATGAGGCTTTCATTACATATAAGTTTTATACAAATCCGTTGAGGCTTGTTAGTGTAATAAATTTTTAAAGATTATTAGCTAACTTTTAGCCGATGTGATGAAGGTGAAAAATATTAATTATCTTTAAAACTATTTATATTTGAATAATATCCTTTTGGATATAATTCCTAGTCTATCTCCTTTGTTGAGTTATATTTATTTAATATTATTCCAACTGGGCGTTCTCCGGTAATTAATAATTTAATGTCCAGTAAATGCAAACTTTGAAAGTCCGCCATTCATTCCTATTAGCTATTCTCTCATTCTTCAGTAATACTGTATGGCTTCAACCGTAAGTCACATTTCCCGTCTACTACAAACTTCAAAGAAAGACCGCCGCGCTGACCTTGCGCTGGTGTGTGTGTGTGGGAGTCGCGCTACACATTTTTTTTTTCCCACAACAAAGCCAGAGGAACCAAATAATTGTCTCTACATTTGATGCATCATTTGTACTGACAAGTCAAGTCATACAACTTGATGTGTGCTGAACGAGAATAATTCAGTACATACATCGCTATAAAATAGGTACAATAAATATGGTTTTAAAGAAAATGAATAACGGAAATTATCAACTCAAGCTATTGTGTGTCTTATTAGGTCATTTGTTTTACGATCCAGGTATGATATTTGTGATAAAGTCAGTTTGAACCCCTCACCCCCCCCCCCCCCTTTATCAAATTATGTATAAAATATAATTCTATGGATTTTGCTACTATGGCTATTTTTAAATTGGACAATATATGAATAGGGCAAAGCCACCAATTTTGTCAGCGATCCGAGCTGCATTTGAAAGTATAGACGATTTGCCTAAGGTACAAGCTTTTGGTAGCTCCGCCCCAAATTTCAAAAGTAACGTTAGAATGAATTGTCAAGCGGCCAAGGCACCGATAGTGTCAGAAGAGTATAGGAGTATAGGATGGAAAAATAAAAAGAAAAAAAAGCTACTGTCCAAAATCTATAAATAACTACGCCACTTGTATCGTATCCAAGGTACCCAGCAACTGAGTATAGAAAAATCTTAACCCGCCCGCCCTCTCTCACTTTCTTTCTTCAGACGGAAGTTTGCCAGACAACTGTCGCGTGCTTAGAGAGGAGGGAAAACGGTGGTGTATTGTAAAAAGAAAAATAGCGTCTACTTGGAAATTTGAACTCAACTGCATTGTGCAAAGGCAAAAGTGAAACTAAGAATATATATTTTTTCATAAAAACGAAAGAGAGTAAATAAAAGAAATATTTTGACAATAGAGTATTGTTGTTTAATATAATATGATATAATAAATTATCGGGACTTAGAACCTTGCTTTACCTGATATGTTAGCACAGTGAAAAGAGCCCATGACAATAAAAAGGAAAAAGTACAAAAATTGAAACGATGATAAAGAAGAAAATAAAACTTAGATAGAATGATAGATGCCAACAAGCAGTTTAATAATCAGTTTTAATATTTAAAATTGATCCGTAAATAACCAAGATATCGTAGAAGTGAGACAGACTAGCAGACACACCGAAAAACCTACGTTGGTTCAGTTTTGAAAATTGTCCGCTGCAGTCAAATATTCTTGACTGGATTTGATTGGGCACCCCATAGTTAGAAAAGAGGGGGGGGGGGAAGAAACTGCAGATGTGTTAGCCACGCGAATATTTTTTTTCTGCATAGTAATAGTAGGATCAGACAAGCAAACGTATTGATAAATCAAGGTGGGGTTTTTCAAAAAAGATGGTCAATTTCGGATGAACAGTTTCCATTGGCCAAGTAGATTAATAATAGCGATAGGGTCCAAGCTTAGAGCGCCATTTGATCAAATATAATACCAAGTGAAAGGTTGACTCCAGAAGTGCAGTATTACAAGAAAAGTTTCTGCAGTCTGGACACGACGGCAATCTAAATTTGTGCCTAAGATTGCTAGCCAATCTATTCCTTGTGTGTTATTTCATTGATGTTGCGGTAAGAAATGATTTATTAAAATTATGTGGCATAACAAAAATCTTAGGTGGTACGACTTAGCCATTTTGGAAGCATATGACAGCCTATGGAGTAAATGCATGCCTAAGGCAGATTGGGGAAGCAGCTAAAAGAAAAATTGTATTTGATTATTGCTATAACATTGAATTAAATTATAAAACCAGAAAGCTACTGGCAATATTTTGCAGATCACAGCGTTCCAAAAACTTTTGGACAAAGCATATGATGTTATTCTAAAAAAAGAAAATAAATTAATAGTCAGAAAGCAACAAAAAGATGATTGTATCCCTAACTGAAGAGCAGATACCCACTGAGGGTGATGCAGTCACATAAAGTTAGAGACTGAAGCTATGGATTAGCATTGGTTGCTGATCACAAGAAATGTTTGATGATGTGTAAATTGTTAAAGGTGGAGATATATTTATAAAATATATTTATTAAGGAATTACTTTATTGTTGCAGGGTTGAATCGCCTAATTTCCTGTGAAATTTAACTGGAGAGGCTGAACAATAGGCATTCTGTCTGGTGTATGTTTTGACGCAACCAGATATCAGATGTTCCTAGGAGACCCTCTTGTGAAGAAGAGTGGGCAGTAATTTCAGCGAGTTTCGTATTTACTCCAGGAGACCCTCTTGTGAAGAAGAGTGGGCAGTATCATCAGGACGACTTCCAATTTCTACAAAACCAGAAGTTAAGCCCTGTTGTCTGGGCTTATGACTTATTATTCTAAATTATTCTCCACACTTATTTCATTAATACATGTCGAGTGACATGATGATAACATCAGTCTCTCCTACTAGTGATAGAGTATAAGACATCAGTTAGTCAGAAAAGGGATACATTATAGGAATTTGTGTATTAAACTCTTAGTATGGACAAGAAGTCCTGCCTATTTAATTAACTGTATACACATATTGATAAATAAAATTACCTTTATTAATTGTTTTGAATTTTACTCCTGTTCCAAAAGAATTTGAGGAGCAGGAGAATAAAATTGTACAAAAGATTAATTTCAAAAAAAAAGTTTAACAATTGTTTTACTTGAGTTTCTTATCTTAAGTTACATTTGTGTATGTATGTTATCAACATCACATCATACATTCATTCCCCTAGACACTAGTCAAATAAAATAAATAGGTAAAATACTCGCAGAATGAGATCACCGGGTGGTAGCAGATAGGTACTCTGACAGTACATCATTGTTCCATCATTATAATCAGGGACCTACATAGCTTGACCTCACCTTGTAGACAAATAATAACAATAACTAATACTTATAACATCAACACCACCACAATATTTCGAGGATGACTGTAAGATTTCATTTCTAATTTCTATATTCATCTATCTAAAAATAACGGATAAAAACATGTTCTCATTTATATACTCTTACAGATTAACTAGAAAGGATTACCACGATATGAAAGTCTTTTATTCAGTTTTTATATCGGTGTTTTTTTTATAGCTACTTCCCAACCTGAGGTATTTTTATTTATTTTGTGTGTGATTCGTGTCAAAGAATGTGTGTTATGTTTTATCATAATTATCCTGTATGTCATCAGTGTCTCGGAACATGTTATGTTTTATCAGCATTATCTTATGTGTGAGTAGCATCCTTGAGTATGTTACATAATGTTACAGTCTTTTTGTAATGCTACATTAATCTTATATGCTATTAGAACCTCTGAACCTTTTAAGTTTTGTCAGAATTATTCTGTGTATGAGTAGTATCCGTGAGTTATTTACGTAATGTTACAAATCTTTTGAAACGTTACAATTATCTTGTGTGTGAATAGTGTCTATGAGTTTCTAATGCAGTGTCACAATATTTTGGGCACACGAGACAGGTAAGACACAACGAATCTGTAAATAACAACAAGTATATCTGCGTACAAAGTTTGCCCAAAGTCAAATGCATAATTTGTATCAGTAAACAAAAAAAAATTAAAAAAAACTTTAAGTGAGGTAAACACGAAAGTACGTAATATAAAAAATGTTCAAACGTGCATCAAAACATTGCTTTACAATTAAAAAAATGGAAATTATCAACTAAAATTGCAGTATATCTTATCCGTTCATTTGTTATACGATCCATGTACGATATACTGATCATCATTCTTTAACATCTCATTTCTAATTCCTAAAACCTTTCCTCTTAATCTGCCACTAAATTGCTTATTTTGCATTGTTAAATACAAGTAATCTCGTTTTGTCGCGTGTAAAAACTGCGTGGTCAGGGCAAAATTAAGATAGTCTCTTTAATTTTATAATTCCTTTCAAAGATAAAGATCTACAGTGAGTCTACAAGATCCTAAAATATAAAAAAAAACCATGTCTTGGTAGTACGTTTCAAAGTTTGTTATAGCCAGGACTTGTGGCGTGGATAGCCGCCCACTCTATATAAATGCTTCTCCAGCGTGCGTCTCAAATAGTCTCTAAAAGACAAGTTCAGATCCTAATCGTCACGAGTGGCTCAATTTGAGCCTGGCAGAAATGTTTCCAGTGACGAGAGAAGGAGCGATGGTGAGCTCTTGGCGCCTTAGCACAAGCAGCTTCGGTCAGATAGGGCTCGTCATCCTTAGTTGGTAGCCTAGCTGGAGAAGCCAAACTTGTGTTTCAATTCTCCGTTGCCTTGGGGAACATTTGTTTATCGGAAACATTTCAGGAATTAATCATGATCATAAATCCAATGCCAGAGTTCCTAAGGACGCCGAGTGTTGATTCAACGCTAATCTGACAACTCCTGATACCGCAGTGTATCGGCGATCTACCACCTACAATGAAAGGGGAAACACGCTGATGGGAAACAGCCTGATCTCCATATAACTGAGCCCAAGCTTATGCCGGGGAAAAGACATGTCAGCTTCAACCCTGGAGTCGGCATAACACGGGAAGTAGCAGTTGCCTGCATCAAGGGCAACTTCTGAAAGTGGGATAGATTCTAACTTCTCAGACGACAATAACGATCAGCTTTAAGCTTGGCAGCTCCAGCCAGTTAGATGACATCCCGCAACTGTCCGCTTTTTCTATTTGGTGCATGGCAAAAATAAACACGTTACCTAAAGCCAAAAACTAAGGGCCAAGAAGTCGCGGAGGAAACCTGCAGACTCAAGTATTGGAACATTCTGTTGTACCAACAAACATGGACACAATATACAAGTATTGGAACATTGGGGCTGTACCAACATGGACGCAATATACAAGTATTGGAACATTGGGGCTGTACCAACAAACAAGGACACAATATACAGGTTACTGACCCCACTCTTTTTCCATTATACGTCACAACCCTCATGTCTCTCTTGCACACATCGTTGAATCTCAGCTGCGGTCGGCCAACTGTGCTTTTTGCAATCTGCCAGTTGTCCGTAGACGATATATTTTGGGATACGACCATTTTCCATGCCACAGACATAGCCAAGCCAGAGTCGTCTGTGCTGTCTAAACAGCGTATACATGCTTTGAAGGCCTGCACGTGAGAACACTTCGACATTTGTCACTTTGTCTTTAAACGAACTACCTAAGATATGGCTTAGAAACCGTAGATGG
The DNA here is from genome assembly GCA_024509875.1 of Oreohelix idahoensis. Taxonomy (NCBI): domain Eukaryota; kingdom Metazoa; phylum Mollusca; class Gastropoda; order Stylommatophora; family Oreohelicidae; genus Oreohelix; species Oreohelix idahoensis. The sequence continues at coordinate 161,328 of JAMPIV010020127.1, read as the reverse complement.
AAGGTATTTAGTCTTATTTCTTGCTCAGCATAGGTTTTCCATGCCTCGCTGTCATATAGAACTGTGCTAGTGACGTAGGCGTTATATATCGCGGCTATAGTCTTCAATGTGAGTTTGAAGTTTCCTCAAACAAGTGTTGTTGGGGCAAATGTAGCTTCAGCTTTGCCAAAGCGGCTGTCATTGTATGTCCAAGGAGAGTTTGTCATTGACAAATATGATGCTTTGTTTTCAAAACACCTTTAATTATTTTATCTTGTCAACCAATAATTGATTACTAAGCCTCTTTATATGTAAATATAAACCTATAGATGAATTAATCACTATTAAGTCAATTTTATGTCTGCATTTGTATGACTCAGTTTGTTTTAAACACATAATCAGATAGAGCTAGTAAATTCATATTTTGCTGAACCCCAAATACGAATCGAAACCTTTCCTCACAAAAGAGCTGGAGAATAATAAGTTCATAACGACTTAGATGATCTAATTTGCTATACTCGCCATTCTGTAAAATTTCTGTGAGGCTCCCTGAAATAGAAGCATCATTCTTCTATGTATATCTCTGTCATATGTAATCTTGAGAGAAGAGTTAAACCTGTTGAAACATTCATCCTTGAGCTCGGTGTTTGGCCATTTGTGGACCACTACTTCAGGGCAACAGAGATTAAACCCGCGATAGGATTCCAGAAAAATGACTGCCTCGTAAAGCTATGTTCAATTTACCTTAGTGTGTATTCTATCCATCTGCAGCGTCTTCTTCTCATGTCTTATCCACCTCGATTAGCCGTTTCATTGTACGGACTACTGCCCTAAACTATACTCACTTTTGTTTACAATGAGATGTCCCCTCACAGTTATCTCCTACAACGTTACTCTGTTCGCCAACTTCAACATCTGCAACTTTACTTCTTTTCCTGTTCTTCGACTTCACTCTGTTGTACCTATTCGACTATCTTCTCCGCTTCTTCATCTCTCAGTACTCGTTTCTCTCTCTTTTCTACTGATAGACTTGTTTCTATTATTGGATCGGTAACTTCCTCAATCCCTACTTTTTGTACTGCTCACCGGTATCTTTGATTAGCTAGTACTACTATTAATAGATCTGTTTCTAAGTCTATCTGCTGTTATATTATTCTATTCTTTTCACTAGAATCCTTGATTTCCAAATCTCGTTCCTTCACTTAGTCTCCTTATCTCGACTGCTGAATCGATAATCTGCTCGAACTTTGCTATATCTTCTTCTACTCGTCTTTCTCCTAGACTCCTCATATCTCCTCTTAATTTCCTCATCTCTATCTTTACTCTTGCTTCTCCGCTCGTCTCCGCGGCGTATTACTTCTCCGTGTCGTCTAGAAGTATTTCCTCGCCTATAAGATCTCCGATTCGTGTGTCTGCGACTAACGTCTCTATCTCCCCTAGATTCTGAAATGTCTGAGTAATCCAACACGAATATTTCTGAATCCTCCGCGGTCCTTCTTCTCGGCCTCCTATGGTCTATAGTATTTGCTCTGTATTGTTTCTCTGGCCGATATACTTGTCAACTGGCATCTATAAGAGTAGCAGTCGTAGACACGTTTGCCTTGAGTGTTTTGTAACACAGTATGGCCAGGAGGTTGATAAAAAGCGCTGTTAAGGGCAAATGGCAACTTTTGTCTCCAACGACTACACTGTGTTGTCCGTAATAATCATCATTTATTACAGGTTTGGCATAAGTAGGTTGTAGAACACGTTAGTGTTCAGAACCCAAATTTATTCATCATGTGTATAATTTTTTAAATTTTATTAAATTTACCAGATTTCTTAACTTCTTATCTAGTATTGATGTTCTTATCATACAGTTTTAAAGATTATTTGAAGATAATTACAGCGAAACGAAATTATTGCAGTGAATGTATAACTAAAATTGATTTCCTTTTAGCTGAAAGTTACCTCTCAAAGAGATACCAATGGAGAATGTTAGATATTTATATATACCTATATCGTGTGTGTTAGTGAGTCTCTTACGTAATGGCCCGTTATTTTGTGTACATACCTCTTGTTTCTACACTTTCAGACGTCAACTTGAATATGTTTAAAGAAAGCAGTGGTCAACTTAAGGTTGTTGTTATCTCCACACATTTTGTCCTAGAATGGTACTTGTGACGTCCATATGTCCTTTCTCTGTTTGTCATAGGTACAGCGTCTTTGCAGCAAACGTTCACCTTATTGTTTTTAATAATAATATTTCAATATGTTGTGGCCACAATAAGTAAGACTTAATGAAACTATAAAAATAATAAACGATTTATGGGAATCAACTCAGTTCATTAAAGTCTGTAACGTGACAAATTCTTGATAAAATTGATCACGTTTTTACGTCTTCAAACTTGTTATTTCGTCATCGTCACGAGCCTGTGGTTATCGTGTAGTTCCCGGAAGTCTCTGGCGATACAAAGACGCAATAGGAGAACAGTTGTCTCTGCCTGTCATAAGTGGCTGCTTGTATATGGTTGTGCTTCAGGATGAAAACTTCGTCATGTAAAAAATCAGAAACCACCAGTTCAAGGCCACATAAATGTTCTCATGTAGGCTTCTTTCTACAGTCTGGTGTAATGGTGGTTACAAGCGTGATGATGATGATTTGAGCAAGTGTAGACTTGAACTTTTGGATAAAACAGAACATGATGATGATAATTTGAGCAAGTGTAGACTAGAACTTGTGGATAAAACAGGACACAGTTTTTGGAGCATCCCCATCAATTTTAGTGTGTTTGAATATACATCCAGGAACATGATGATAATGACTTCAGCAAGCGTAGACTTGAACTTTTGGATAAAATAGGACACAGTTTTTGGAGCATCCGTATAAATGTTTGTATTTACAGCCAGGAACATGAAGATGGCTAGTAATGGTCTGATCTCATGCTTGACGGGAATTTGGTAACACCCTTTGCTCAGATCAACTTCAGACAAATATTTTGTCTTGTTCAACCTAGCAAATAGTTGAGTGGTGTCTGGTAATGGATCTGCTTGAGACTTTGTGAATGCATTCCATTTCCTATAATCTATACAGAGTCTATGTTCACCAGAGGGTTTCCTCAACAAAACCATACTGGCGCTGTAAGGGGATTCAGGTTGGTAACTGATATTTTATTGCAATAGGTAATCAATCTCTCCTTTTAAAGCTTGTTCCTTTTCGTCAGGTGATTACTGACTTTTACCTGCTCATGTGTTTCATAGGGTCTTAAAGGATATTCATATGAGGTGAGAGGTTCATTTCTTATCTCAGTAGCTATGGCCAGGGTCATCAAATAGGGACTTTCAGAAGCAGTTCTATCATAATACTTCTTGCGTAAATTAACATGTTAGACTTTGTTCTTTCCCGTTTTGTTTATCGTATTTGGTACTAGACAACTTCTCTAGAACAGTATATGGGCCCTGCCATCCTATTTGTAGCTTGTTGTTACTGCTGGGTAAAAGAAGAAGCACATTCTCTCCACCAGCTAGTTCTCTATCCTTTGCCTTGAAATATGCAGCATGTTTCCTTCTGGCTTTACGAAGATTCTCGTTTGCTAATTTCCAGCCAGTTTCTAGACGTGAAGTCAACTCGTTAACATACTGAAAGGATAAGGTTACAGTCTCTTCTGATTTCTCACCTGTCCATGTCCTCAATAAGGCTTCCACTGGACCTTTGATGGGCCGGCCAAATAATAACGTTGCCGGAGCCATCCCCACTTTAATGTAATGGGCGATATTATGAAGTTGGCTGTGCACTAGTCAAACGGTTCATACTACCCAATCTTCCAATACCTATTTTGTGGGGTTTTCCCCGCAATTTTCTTATTAAAGGTGGTTGACTAACCACATTTAAATTTTTATCCCAGACGTGGGGTTCCGAGCTTATTTCAACCGGAATGGCCTTTTGTACATTTACTCTCGATGCACTACTGAGAGTTGCCATGGTTACTGGTTTTCTGGTAAATCGCTTGTGAGATGGTTTTCTCGTATCCACTATATCTACCTTTTGATTTTTATTTTTATTCCTGCGTGCGCCTCAATGCTTCCCTAGGTCATGTTGGTGTTCTCCACATGTTGGGGTTACCTTTCCACATTCTGAACAGGTAGTCAGATATCGAGCTATGTCTTCAGTGATACCTGACTAGTAATAATGCACTGCTATCCTTTGACATAACGAACACCTGCAATAGAATAGAAGAGCTGCAATTTCAGGGAAAAGATGGGGATATGTTTAAGGAAATCAGAACATTAACAGATGATTTTAGACCATCATTATATGTAATCAATGATAAATGGTAACATATTAACAGACAGTAAGGATATTGGAGAGATGGAAGGAGTACTGTAGAGAAATGTATGAAGATAGTACAAAGACTCCAGATATGACGACTGAAAGTAAACAGAGAGAGCCAGAACCTATATTAGATGAAGTACGGGCAGCAATCAAAAGCCTGAAGAAAGGGAAATCACCAGGATGCGATGATATACCAACTGCACTAATCCAAGCAGGAGGAGAGGCCAGTGTCCTCGTTTATCATGCACTATGTGCGAAGATCTGGAACAGTACAATCTGGTCCAAAGCATGGAAAAGATCTGTGTATATCCCTCTCCCAAAGAAAGACAAATTAAAACTGTGTACCAAGTATCGTACTTTTGCTTTAATAAGTCATGCCAGCAAAATCTTCTTGCGGATTATCATAAAGAGGATAGAAAGAAAGTTAGAACATGAAATACATGAAATACAGGCGGGTTTTAGACAAGGCAGAGGTACGAGAGATCACATCTTTCATGTGAGAAACAGCCTTGAGAAATGCACAGAATACAATGTAAATCTTCATGCCGGTTTTGTAGATTACGCTAACGCCCTCGACTGCGTATAACATCAGAAATTGTGGAACATCATGAGAGACATGGGGTTTCCGGCGCATTTGATCCATCTAACTGAAACACTATACCATGAACAACAAGCAGCTGTCAGAGTAGCGGGGGAAACATCAGGATGTTTTGAGGTGAAACGGGGAGTAAGACAGGGTTGCATCCTCTCTCCATACTTGTTTAACATCTATGCAGAAAATATAATGAGAAATGTTCAGAGTGACCAAGAATTTGAACATTGCGATCTTTTCACAATTGGTGGAAATGCGATCCCAGAACTCAGGTACACAGATGACACAGTTATTCTTTCAAAGAGTGACTAGGGACTGGAACAGTTAATCCTGTCTGTCAAAAGACACAGTGAGAATCAGATCCTTTTCCTGAACACAAAAAAAACAAAGATAATGTCCACAGACAAAAGCAGATGCCAACCAAAAATTACCATCAATGATGAGGAAATTGAAAAGGTCACAAATTTTGAATATCTTGGCTCCATAATTAATAACAATGGAGACTGCTCAAAAGAGGTCAGAAGGAGACTGGCCATAGCAATGCAGAGGTTAAATAAAATGAAGAACCTATGGCAAACACCAGCAAATTAATAAAAGTAAAACTTATGAGAACGTGCATCTTTCCGGTAGCAACATATGGATGTGAATCATGGACCATTACTCAAACATTAAAGAACAAAATCGAATCTTTCGAAGCAAAGCGTTACAGAAACATTCTCAGAATATCTTGGACCAAGAATAGGAAACATATAGACATCCTACACGACCTGAATATCGAGGAAAACTGGCTCATAAACAATATCATGTCCCGGAAACTGAAATATTTTTTCCACATTAAACGCCATAGTGGCGTAGAGAGAGCAGTGATGGGGGGTATGGTACCTGGAAGGCGAGGCAGGAGCCAACCAAGACGACGGTGGACACAGGACATTGAAGACACCTTAAACATGACATTGGAGGAGGCAGGAGGGCTGGCTAGGGATCGGGAGTCTTTCAGGCGGGCTGTGACGAGAGCAACGTTCTGCAAAGTACATGCTACATGATGATGATCCTTTGACCAGTGGTACCTTTTTTTCTTATGTCTACTGTTAGGTACAGGATGTACTCGTTCCATAACCTTTTCTCTATATGAAGATGGTACTACCAGCTGTCCATGGCCATTTGGTCCGGTTCCAGCTTTTCTGTATAGCAGTCCATTTTTCATGTAAAACTCACGTTTTGTTGGGGTGGATATGAACTGTTGACAGTTTGCCAAAACAAGGCTTTAAAGTGCTATCTTCAGCCTGAGCATTTTTCATCTTGTCTGGATAAGTATTTATTGGGCTGTCCTCCTCTTTCCTAGATCGCGACCTGGTCTGTACTGCTGCAATGACCACATGTCTTTTGGGACCTCCCAAAAACACATATCTACACCCCAATATCAGAGGGTAGATGGGTTCATCTGTTATTGCTGCTTTATTCACTCCTACCACATAGTGAGTCCTTACATTGATCCTTGCTATCTTTAAGTCATCTTTATATAGATAAAACCGTAAATATGATAAATGTTCTCATCTTTGTAATAGATCAAACAAGTAATGTGATGAATGTTGTCATCTTTGTAATAGACTAAACAATTAAATGTGACAAATGTTCTCATAATTGCAATAGATAAAACAATAAATGTGATACAAGTTATCATCTTTGTAATGGATAAAACCATTAATGTGACAAATGTTATCACCTTTGTAATAGATAAAACAATTAATGTGATAAAGGTTGTCATCTTTGTAATAGATAAAATAATTAATGTGATAAATATATGTCATGTTTGTAATAGATAAAACAGTAAAAGTGATAAATGTTGTCATCTTTGTAATAGATCAAACAATTAATGTGATAAATGGTATCATCTTTGTAATAGATAAAACAAGTAATGTGATAAATATTATTATCTTTGTAATAGATAAAGCAGTTAATGTGATAAATGTATGTCATCTTTGTAATAGATAAAACATTAAATGTTATAAATGTGGTCATCTTTGTAAAATTTCAAACAATTAATGTGATAAATGTATGTCATCCTTGTAATTGATCAAACAATTAATGTGACAAATGTTGTCTTCTTTGTAATAGATAAAACAATAAATGTGATAAATGTTATCATCATTGTAATAGATAAAACCAATAATGTTATAAATGGTATCATCTGTGTAATAGATCAAACAATTAATGTAATAAATGTTATCATCTTTTTAATACATCAAACAATCCATGTGATAAATTTTATCATCTTTTTAATAGATACAACAATTAATGTGATAAATGTTATCATCTTCAGAGATCTATAAGGCTAAGTCATCTGCAAAGGAAGCATTGTGTGCGGTTTGCTGAACATTGTTAGTTATGTCATTTATGTATGCAAGGAACAGTGTAGGTGACAGGACTCCCACTTGTGGGACACCATTGTAATGCAAACTGCCGGAGTGGACATGAGAGCGCACAATCCGTTTTGTGACAAAGCTGGTCAAGATTGCGTTATTAATAGCTATTAGAGCAGGGTGTCCCACGAGTATACTGGTATTTTCACTGGTATTTAACAGCTAGAACTTTAAGTGAATTATAATGGTAAGGCTTAACACATTAAATCACGCTTAAGCACAAATTTATATTACCAGAAAATCAGAATGAAATCCCCATAAAACTATTAACACATCTTCCACAATGGTTCTAGACTACGTGTTTAGACTATCCGAGAAATTCTGAGCGACGACTGATAAAGGTTTTGGAAAGCCACAGTTTATATACATTATTGTCTCTCTGGTCTATAGATAACGTTACTTTTCACACTATAGGACATAGCAGAAAACAGGAGACTACTTTTCCCCCGATAACAAGCTTTCAAGGTGGCTCTGTCGGCGTTGTTAATCGACAACAGAGAATTAAACCGTGTAACGGGTTCTAGTCTATTTGCCCGCTTCTGTAGATCACAGAGTTGTCTCCCCCTTTATGAACGAACGTCAAAGAGTACACGGGAACATGTTTTTAGCCCGTGCGGCTACTTCAAACGGGTCCGGGTTTTTCCAACGCGCGTCTGTCGGATATCTGATGATTGACAGATCATCTCGCGTGAGAACACTCAGGTAAACAAACCAGGTCGCTCCCTGTTATGCCTGGCAGGTCGCGGAAGTTGGTACACTTTCCGTTTGTTTACGTCTCAAGGAAAAGAGACGTGGATTAAAAATTGAGTAAACGCAGGCTGCCAATTCATGGCTTTGCTAGCGAATCATAAAACGCTAACGGGATCACGGAAGACTGTCAGATACTGTAAGCTAAATTTCCATTATACGTCACACAGCTGGATCAGCTGCTTTTTCATCTTTCAGAATGTTATGGCATGACCAAGCACATGGAGAAGAGAGCTAAAAACAGAGGTGAAAATGACGAGGAGAACGTGTATAGAACTTGAGATGATGGCACGTGACAGGGTGACTTGGCATGTGTTTGTTGAAGGCCTGTGCTCCTCTGGGAGTGAAGGGTTATGATAATACAGCGATTTCCTTGCCAACTAGGTGTCTACCTTATTGGATTATTGACTACCCAGGATCAGTCGTCTTCAATCAAGAGGAATGGGCGTTCACCCCTAATAGTTAATTAGACACCAGTATTCATGTGAAGTTGACTGTGTAAATACATTATTTTTGACATGGGTCTGTCTTACAGCTCGCCAATTTTCTCGTTTCTTTTTACTTATAGCGAGCTTCGGTGTAATTTTAGTCTTTTCTGTGTGTGTGTGTGTGTGTGTGTGTGTGTGTGTGTGTGTGTGTGTGAATTTACTTAATAAATATACTTATATGTTCTAATCGTTCAGAGTTCACTTTCTATCTGTCACTTAATGTTAAACTGCTTTGTCCTTACTGTAGTAGATTTCCTTATGTAGCAGAGAGGACGGAGGAGGTTAAATGACATTCTAAACATTATCTTGAGTGTGGCTGGAATAAGGCATACTTCATATCTCGTCTCTCCAGAAGTCAAAACTCACTCCCTATTTTACATTAGTGACTCTATTCATATCTATTTTCGTACTACCCATTAATACTCAGTCTAAACTCCCGCATCATCTACTTCCATTCTCGTGACAGTATGTCCCAGTTTGCTCTAAAAATTATTGAAGTGTTGACAGATTTTGTCGCCCAAGTCGTAACACCCTAAAATAATGTGTGAACGGTGGTTTGGTTTTGATAGAGAGAAAGAATGTAGAAAAATGGTATGGATGGGTTTGGTTGCAGATTATTTGTTGTTAATGAAGGGAGATAAGATGTGTAAGATTAGGCTTTGTCTTAAGGGAAGTAACTTAGAATTAAGTCCATTACAGGTTTGAGTGAGTGAAAAAAAAGTATTGCACGAGAAAGTCGAGATGCAAAAACACATGTTAGGCGTGAACGAAGAATGTTGAAACGGGGTTTTGAGAGAGTCTGGTTTGAGACGCGCTAAGTGTAGGCAGGGAAAGGTGTTTCTCTCAAGTGTGTAGTTAGATATTGAACGTGCTCAACGTAAGATTTGAAATTGTTGTATAAGATATATTCGGAGCACTAAAGTGTGTGTGTAAGAAAAAGTGTATTTCAAATGAAGAAACAAAACAGGTACGTTTTGACATTTTGATTATTTACTGCGTATGTGGCTCAGCAGACCAGGTCTGAGCAGAGGACAGTAAACAGATGCAATCTTGGTAAAAGTGGCAGCCCTGGCGGTTAAGGCCAGTTTCTCGTATAGAGATATAACAAGAAACATGGGAAAAGAAACATAAACAGAAGAACGACAGGAAGTTCTGTCTGAATAAATATATGACATGTTCTATAGCTGAGACAAGTAATAGTAAGAAGACAAGCAAATGTATGTGAAAAATGGATACTGAGATTGTTTGAAACTGAAGATTGTATTTTGCAAGACTGCCAACCCTTCAGATGTCAGTTTGGGCATCACGGCTACAGAGATTTAGGATGGTGCCAGTGACCAGCCCTACACTAGAATAGCTCAAGAAACTTTTATAACTCAATGATAGTTCAAGAAACTTTTATAAAGAAAGACAGACTCCACTCAGATGTCAGTTTCGGCATCACATATTAGGTACGGTTGCATCAGATATTTTCGTATCTAGCACTACAACGGTCACAGAGTATTTTGGTGCACCTAACCCTATACAAGATAGAGTTGTAAGAGACTACAGACAGAAAGAAGGTCAAGTTCACTAAGAAGACATTACACAGAAAGAAAGAATCCTGCGAGCGGAAAAAAACAAATCAAGACAAAACAGAAGTCAAGTAAAGTGAAGCGACATCAAAAACAACGAAGTCTATCCAAAGCATCACGAAGGTCAAGTTCATTAAGAAGATACAAATCGAAGGAATCCTGCGAGCTGAAGAAACAAAGCAAGACAACACAGAAGTCAAGACATCACGAAGGACAAGTGCACAAGAAGAATATAAAGAACAAAACAGTCTACATCAACCGACAACCGTCAGAATACAGGTACATGCATGAGATAACAATCTGAATGATCAACAGGCCCAACGCGCAAAAATAATAATATACAGCCGTATAAGACAAAAATTGTGTTGATTAATTCTGAAATACTGGAGGAGCAAGTGTGTATCCCAATCAAGGAAAACAGATTATGTAACACATAAACATTTAGAAACAAATTAAGTTAATTATTAGTGTAGTCAGTTAAATTATGAGAATTAGATTGATAATTGTTTTGTAACGACTAAGAATTATAAGTATTGTACACAGATATTGGTTAATAATTCTCTTACAGGTCAACCAAGAGATTAATATTTTTTTTTTTTACAGGTGTTTCTATTAATACTAACACTTACAGGTCAAGACAAGATGCAACAACAACAACAACTTACGGCGGGTTTAGATCCCAATGTGGCTGCTCTGGAGCAGGTAGCTAAGACTATGACATCCATTAGAAATGAAAGTAAGTTCCAGAATATCCGGAACAGTATAACACCATATGCAGGGAATCCTACTTTATGTAGAAAATGGTTGCTCGAGATACAAAGATATTGCACTTCGGTCAATATGAACCAAGGTGAGTACAAACAAGTTGCATATCTTTCCTCATGCGGGTTAGTAGTAGATTTTATAAGACGCAGGTTTGACACTGTCCCAGATGAGACATGGGAAGATTTTAAGAAAGAACTAATAAGAAGGTATGCACAAATTACGGATGCATCTTATGCGTGGACGCTGCTGAGGAGCATACAACAACAAGCAGAGGAACCCATTCAAATGTTCAGCGACAGGTTGTTAAACCTAGCGGAAAAAGTTTTCTTGGGGCAACAAATTAACCAGCAAGAGGTGGAAAAACAGTTAGTGGGCATATTCGTCGATGGGTTGAATGGTATACCAATTAAATTACATCTCCTTAGGAAGGACCCACAAAACTTGTCACAGGCCATTACACTTGCTACAGCCGAAGAGAACCTTAGAAGAAGATTGGACCTCAGGCTTGGTAGGGTAGTTCCATGCGAAGAAACACAAGAAGAACCTATGGAGATAGGACATTGTCAACAAAGAAGGATAGAAAGACGAGGGAGAGGAATGGAAACGTTTTATAGGTCAAGGCAGGTGGACCGCAGGCAAAGCGTGTGTTATGCTTGCAATAGGCTGGGACATAAACAATTTGAGTGTAATTACAAGCCACTACAGCCGCAGCACTCAGTACGAAGAGTTGAGACCGGTAATCCGACACGCACTAGACACACAGAAGCCTTGTCCGGTAACTGTACTCAATTCACTGGTCACAACAATACTCAAAATAATTACAGATACAACCCGGGCGTCACAAATATTCGTGACAGAGTCCGACACACAAATATTTACACTCAGGGTACAGACGGATCAGCTCACTATGTGAGTGTGGTAAATAGGTCTCAACAACATAGACAATGGGCCAGAGTACATCATCATAGGAATTGGTTTGACAAGGGAGGACGTCAAAAACAGACATGTCAAGAATACAGGAATAGGAAGATGAATTGGGATGGTTCAGGTATAAACAGGAACAAATATGAAAGGAGAAACATATATACAGATCGCGAAATTGGGAAATGGAAATGTAACCAATATCAATATAAACAGGGACATAATAGAACATGGAATAACAGGGACAGGACACTCCCGACTTTCAACAGCAACTATGGATCAGGACATTGGGACAGCGTGAATAGGAGAAGAACTAGAATAGATTTGAGGAATTTTGTTGGAGACATCAGGAGAGGAGTCAAAGACAAGAAAATACAAATAAATGAAATTGAAAAACAAGAAAGAAAACAACGTATCCCTAAAAGAAGACAAGTAGCAACAGCAATCGAGCTAGCTCATAAACCAGACCCTTGCTCATGTATTGTCGAAATACACGGAAGGAGATATAGAGCATTGGTAGACTCAGGGGCTACTGTAAGCCTTATTAGGTTTGGACTTTATAAACAGATACGAGGCGTAGCTCAATACAGAAAGTCACAAAATACACTTACCTCGGTGTCAGGAGAAAACCTGAAAGTGATGGGAACAGCGATGGTACAAATGAGAATTGGCAATATGATCGTGGAACACACGTTCACCATTGTGAAGGGGATGACGAGAAATATCATACTAGGACGTGATTTTCTGCTAAAACATAAGGCTCAAGTACATTTTGATACTCACCAACTGAAGATAATGGCGAATGCATCAGTTACAGGACGACGTATACATAGCGTCCATAATCCGAAACAAAACAACAGTCACGCTGCGACCGAATGAAGTCGGTATTGTTCAAGGCAAGTTGAAAAGATCCCCATATTTCAACCAAGGACAAACGGTCTTAACACTTGACTGGGAAGATGGAGATATACTAGATGAACCCGGACTAGAAATGGTAGAAGGAATAGTACAAATTGGAAAAAGACAACAATTTCCAACGATGATTATAAACACCACGGGAAGAACAGTTAGAATACCAAGAGGATTTGTATTAGGAAGGGTACGACTGATGGAAGGTCAGGAAGGAAATATTCGACACCAAGAAAAGCACCAAATACAAGAAACTATGAACAATAACAACGCGCGTCAGAGACAAAATCGGAAACCACAAACAGTGGTGGTACCACAACATAGAGTTAACAACAAGATATACAGAGAGCAGAAGAAAGTAGAAACAAGGAAGCAGGACAAGGTAGGAATCAAGGAAGATGTATGCACACCATTCAGACTCAATGCAGTGTTAGGAGAGAAAAAGCACACAAAAGAGAATGGAATACAGAGAGTTAACGGTGTAACAGAAAAGAAGGAAAGGATCAAAATACCTCAACCAAGTATAGAGCAGCTGAGGAAAGAAATAAAAGCCACCCTTGGAAGAACTAAACCAGACATCGTGGTACTAAAGGAGGTGCATAAAATTCTGGAAGAAAAGTTTGATATAGACTTATTACAAAGAAAGGAAGAAATCTACAAGCTTGTCGTAGACGAAATAGAGGAAGATAGACCGATGGATATAAGAGGCTATATAAGGAGCCATAGTATGTATAGTATGAGAGGCAGTGTTCAAGAAAGATGTACACGGATTCCCAATAACACATCACACTACACGGAAGGACATAAACAACATAACAATACACTTGATAGGATAGGAACACGTAGAATTGAAGCAACACAAAAGGATAGTGACTGGAAGGAGTCTAACAGGATAGGAGACAACTGGAGAGTAGGATGGGAAGATGACTATGGAGAAACATCAACAGGTAGTCAGTGTCGCACAAGGGCAGGAAGAACACAAGTCCATGCAGAACCGGGAACAACATCTGATCGGTTAACCCCAAACCCCCAAATCTTACACAGCGAACTAGAGGAGATGGGCACATATAGGCCACAAATCTTAAACAGGGAACAGGAGGAGATGGGCACATATAGGCCAGAGGAAGACAGGATACAAGTATGGCAGGATGCAGAGAATAAACAGTACAATGAGATTCTAGAAGATACGACAGGAATAAGGAAACAATGGAATAATATTGAAACAGAAATAGATGCACCGTACAAACATACGAGAGCTGCAGAACAAAGAAACAGAGCACAGGAGCAGCAGCTATTGAAACAAAAGGAGCAACAGATAGAGACTAAACAACAAAGTGGTGCAAGTCAAACTCAGAATATAGAGGACACATCAGCTAAAGATTCAGATACGCAGGAAGAGATGGAGGAAGAAAATATAAGAGGGATGAAGAGACAGCGGTCGTCATCATCAGACGATTCAGAGGATTACAGAAGGCGTCTAGCAAAGTTGAGACATGTAGAAGAGGTAAGACTAAAGAAGAAGAATAAAGTAAGAAATAGTAGTGTAGCGGAGATGAAGGACATACGGGCAATTGTTCAATATATGGACAGGAAATTTGAAGAAGTGGAAAAGGAGAAATGTAGTCATAGAGAAGTGCAAGAAGAACAAGATAGAAAGACCAAGGGAACGGGTCAATGGGATATAGACAGTGTCGACCAAGGAAGGTCGAGGAAAAACAAAGAGGAAGAAGGAAATAAAGATAGAACAAAAATAGATCAGTTAACTGCACTTTGCGCAGATTTAGAGAAGAAGTTGGAAGAGTTAGAAAGCAAACAGGAAATGAGTAGACAGACATCAGAGAAAAAAAGAAGATGTAACAGCACCTGGGTCAGGTGATGATATAAAGAAAGCCACTGAGAAGGCGAAGCAGAAAGAAAAAGAAGTTAAGAAACATGAAAGTAGTAGAAGTGCAGATCGACGAGAATACCGATCTAAGAGTAGAGATAATATGGAGGCAAGTAGGGATATGGGTCGAAGAGAATACCGAGCCAAGAGCCGAGAGGCTAGTAATAGGAGAGATACGAGTCGAGGAGAATAACGATTCAAGACTAGAGAGAGCGAGGAGAATGGGAAAGATAATGGTAGAGAAAGAAGGCGGGAAACGGATACAAGGGATTTCCGATCCAAGAGCCGAGATAGGCTGAGAAATAGAAGTGAGGATAGAAGAGATACGGGTCGACGGGAATACCTATCCAAGAGTCCAGAGGGGACTAGATACACAGAGAAGTAGAACACATACGGATCGACGTGATTGCCGATCTAAGAGCCGGGAGGCTAGAAAAGAAGAGAGAGAGAGGAAATACGGATCGAAGTGTAGTACCGATCCAAGAGCGAGAGGCTAGAAAGGGAGATAGAAAGAGGAGTAGTAGTATGAGAGATACTAGGAGTACAAGTCGAGGTAGCGACAAATTAAAGAGTACAGGGAGTACGAGAAGGGAAGAAATAGAAGATAGAGGGAAACCGAGGCAAACGGTTGACGAAGTAAGAAGTAAGGAGGTTAAGAGAAACTCGGGAGATCTACGAGATGGAGAGGTAGAGAGAAATCAAAGAGTTGAAGTCAGAACGGTGGAGGAGACGCAAGAGATAGATAAAACAGATAGCATTAGGGGCGCTCAAGAGGAGGCCATAGCTAGAGGTTTTTCGATTGTATGAGTAAGTGAGAGAAAAGGAAGGAGAAGAGTACGTTAGAGGATATGAGAGGAAAGGCCTAGAAAATGTTAAGAGCAAGTAAGGCGAAAAAAATAGACAAGTATGATTGGTTCATACCGCACTTAAGAAGTAAACTGGGTACACCGGACCAATAGGGTACTGCCGTAGAATAAGACGGAAATTATGGAGCAATATGAAGTAGGGAGGTACGAGGTAATATGAAGATAGAGATTTTGAGGAAGCCGTAGAGGAGGACGGCAGAAATATGGAGTATTATGGGGAAATGGGAGAAATATGGAGTTACATATTTTGAGCAGTCGTAGAGGAAGACGGAATGAATAATAGAGATTTAGAGATTTTGAGAAACCGTAGAGGAGGACGGCAGTGATGGTGAGAGGTGTTCGGAGATGGACGGAGTTGTGGTTGAGAAATTGGACAGCACAGTTCCAGAGAGGGAACGAGAGTAGCGGTTATGAGGGAGAGGAGAGAAGTAGAAATTGCAGCGGGAGTCTAGTTGTTTGGAAACTAGATGCAATCGTTCTACACTGAACATAAAGTAAGCTGAGTAGGTCCGAACGATGGACTACTGCAGTGGTGGAAGAGAAGAGGAAAGAGGCAGGGAAGCCATAGATTAAGGGAGAGAGACGTAGATGGGAGGAATGGAGAAGTCACAGAGAGGAGACGATAGGGAATTACGAGACAACTAAAGGAGTATTGGAGAAACTATAGAGAATATGGCGGTAGATGAGGGCCATAGGGAAATGGCGAAGATATAGAGAAAATTGGATAATTAGAAGTGATAATCTAGAGGGAGCTGACAACGGAGTTGAGGAAGATGCAGATTTTTTTTGGCAGTTGCCAGAGTCTGATGAAGACTTTGTGGGAAGCGAGGCTTCTCCAAGTTATAAGATATGGAGGTTATAGGGAGATAATAAGGAAGAATAATGAGAGATAGAAAAACTAAGGAAATGAGAATAGAGGAGAGAATAATTATGTTGAGGAAACAGTACACATTGTAATGTATAATATGAAAACAGTTCCAGGATGGAAAATGTATACTATGAAATGGAAATTGTAGACAGGAAGATGAGTGAGGTTGATTAGAAGTGGAGAATGGTGGGTCTCATTGGGACAGATGTTGAGGAAGAGAGGGATGGAATTGGTAGTAGAAGAGGGAAAGAAGAGAGTGAGTGGAGATTTTTCGGGAAATTTTCTCTGTGAGAAATTTTTTTTTTAAGGGGGGGAGATGTGTGAACGGTGGTTTGGTTTTGATAGAGAGAAAGAATGTAGAAAAATGGTATGGATGGGTTTGGTTGCAGATTATTTGTTGTTAATGAAGGGAGATAAGATGTGTAAGATTAGGCTTTGTCTTAAGGGAAGTAACTTAGAATTAAGTCCATTACAGGTTTGAGTGAGTGAAAAAAAAGTATTGCACGAGAAAGTCGAGATGCAAAAACACATGTTAGGCGTGAACGAAGAATGTTGAAACGGGGTTTTGAGAGAGTCTGGTTTGAGACGCGCTAAGTGTAGGCAGGGAAAGGTGTTTCTCTCAAGTGTGTAGTTAGATATTGAACGTGCTCAACGTAAGATTTGAAATTGTTGTATAAGATATATTCGGAGCACTAAAGTGTGTGTGTAAGAAAAAGTGTATTTCAAATGAAGAAACAAAACAGGTACGTTTTGACATTTTGATTATTTACTGCGTATGTGGCTCAGCAGACCAGGTCTGAGCAGAGGACAGTAAACAGATGCAATCTTGGTAAAAGTGGCAGCCCTGCCGGTTAAGGCCAGTTTCTCGTATAGAGATATAACAAGAAACATGGGAAAAGAAACATAAACAGAAGAACGACAGGAAGTTCTGTCTGAATAAATATATGACATGTTCTATAGCTGAGACAAGTAATAGTAAGAAGACAAGCAAATGTATGTGAAAAATGGATACTGAGATTGTTTGAAACTGAAGATTGTATTTTGCAAGACTGCCTACCTTGAAGAGAAAGGTTGGGCATACCATTTTTATTCAGTTATCAACGTATGTTAATAAAGTTCTACCATTGATATTTTCACTGCTGTTTTGAGTGGTATCGATTGATAAACAGTGGGTATGAAGAAAAAGTAGAGTCAGTCTGAGTGAAGGAAGTTTCTAGTGTTTACTTTACAACACACTCTCTACTGAAAGGGCAGTGGTCCGAATCTTGCAATACGACTCACGGCTACAAATGAATGATTCGGCGACGGAGTATTGATAGGTTCATCTTCACTGTTTAGTGTGTGTGCGTGCGCGTGTGTGCGTGTGTGTATTTTGTTAGCTGACAAGGCAAGACTTTGAAAGATATCATTATATTTACCAAAACAATGTTGTGCTAAAAGAGATATTAATTCATTATCAAATTTTATTCCATTGGTTTTCATTTACTCAAGAATACTAATCAGAGATTCAGATGCCTGGCTGAACCACAAATGGATGAGGTCCAGTGTGGCTTCCGAGCAAACCGAAGTTCTCAGGACCTTATCTTCACACTCAGGAAGCATAATAAACAGGCCATAGAGTGTGAAGATGAAACGCCTCTTTGATTCTTTGGTCTTTAGAAGGAGTTTGACAAAGTCCTCTGGAGCAAACTTTGGGACTGTTGGCAAGGAAAAACATTAAAGTACAGCTGATCCATGCAATACAGAGCTTCAACAAGACTTGCAGAAATTATGTGACGACGGCAAATCATAGATCAGAAGAGTTCAGGACCACCAAAGGTATAGTACAGGATGATATTCTGTCACATTATCTTTTCATACTCCTCATTTACGATGTCATCAAAGCATGTAAGGAGATTACAAGAAAGTATTCAGTGGAAGATGAGACAAGTCTGTATTTCAGAGCTGATATTTAATGATAATGTTGCCCGTTTGCTAAGTCAGAGGCACATTTTCAATCCAATTTCCAAGTCTGGAAGGAAGAACTGGAGAAGAGAGCGATGGTTATCAGCGGCTCCAAAACAAAAACAATCGTGATTTCACGAGATGGAAAAGACATCATATTATGCTTGGGAGACCAAATAGTGGAGCAGGTCAACCACTTTAAATACCTTGGATATATCATAGACTGGAAGATAGACGTCAAAGAAGAGTTGGTTACCCGAAGAGCGTCAGCTGTGAAACTGTTTCGGGCATTAAATCGAGGATTTCTTAGCAAAAGAGAGATTGGAAAGAGGCCGAAGATCGCTGTGTACAGTTACACTTATGTCCCAATCTTGACATATGGATGCGAGTTATGGGAATGACTAAAATCCACAAACCAGCTTCAAACCTCAGATATGAGGTATCTGAAGAAGGGTGTTGATGTAACAAGAACTGACATGGTCCTCAACCAAACGATACGGCAAGGCCTCAAAACCCAGCCCTTTAGACCCCAGTACGATCAAAACCACCTTAAGACCCCAGGTCAGGCCATATTTGGAGAATGGAAGAAGGTCGGCTACCACGACAAATAGGGAAACCAAGAGCCAGGGATTCAGATCTCCATGACGACCCAGAGTTTGCTGGGTCAACAATGTTTGACAATCCCTAAGGAACGAGGACTGGATTGGAACCAGGCCGGGAGGAAGACCACCGATAAGACAGTATAACGTTCTCTCTGGCAAACTTTTACACCCCATGGTAGAAGAGGAAGATAAGTTTGACTACATCCAATGAATGTAAAATAGAATGTATAAGAGTGAAATGACATCAAGAGAAACAGTGATATCATCAATACATGAAGCAGAAATAACTCGCTGTAATTCTAACTCGTCATGTTGTGAGGGGTTACTGGCTCGTGTAATACGATGTCTTATGTATTACATATTTTAGTTAGGGGAGATAAAATATGTCTCTTTAAGGGAAATAATTTAATTAATAAACACTTAAAAACGTTATTAATTTGTTTAATTCATCTTTAAATATTTCTTAATTATGCTTTACATTTTCATGAGAAAAGTAAATGTTAACTAGAATCTTTAGTATAACTGGCAATTGCTATAACGTTTTAGTTTTTCTCATGTAGCATTTAATAATCACATTAAAGAGCTGCATTTGATGCATTGTTTGAAGAGCGAACACTTACTTGTGCTGTATACTTTCAATGATAATCATCCATAACATATCCGGAAAAAATATAGTTCCTCGGCGCAAAACAACAGCGTATTTTACGCTGTACAACCCAATGCCTAGAATCCGGCTTTTGGCTGGGATCATGTGTCTACACACAGGGACCAATACAGTGACATTCATGTGTCATTAGGTCCCTTGTGTGAGAACACAGAGGATCACTACAGTGACACAGTTTGTCATTGGGTCTTGTGTTGGGACATGTGGTCTTGACCAGAGCCGGGTTTGGGGCGGGGACAATGCGACCTCATGCGAGGAAAAAATATGCGACCTCAAGCGAGGAAAAAAAAAAAAAAAAAAAAAAAAAAAAGCTGTACAACCCAATGCCTAGAATCCGGCCTTTGGCTAGGATCATGTGTCTAGACACGGGGACCGGTACAGTGACATTCATGTGTCATTAGGTCTCTTGTGTGAGAACACAGAAGATCACTACAGTGACACAGTTTGTCATTGGGTCTTCTTGTGTTGGGACATGTGGTCTTGACCGGGGCCGGGTTTGGGCGGGTACTAATGCGACCTCATGCGAGGAAAAAACATGCGACCTCAAGCGAGGAAAAAAAAAAAAAAAGGCGCAAAACAACGCTCTTCTTTAATCTAACGAACGTACAGTAGAACTCCATTTATCCGAACCCCATGGGACCGAGCATCGTTCGGATAATCAAATGTTCGGATAATTGGATTACATGATGTATCGAGTACATGTACACATATTTCTAAAAATAATTAACAATCACAAGGAAAATACACTATAAAACATATTTACTTGTACTGTAATAATAATACCCACACTGTATTAGATCACTGTATCACCAAAATCTTTCATTACACTGCAGTGCATGTACTACTTGTATTAATTATTTTTGTTAAGAAAGAGAAATGTTTTCAAAATAACATTACAAACGATTCAAAACCAGGCGCAACTTACGTATACATGTACTTGCACAGATGTAGCCCACTATTTAAAATAATGAGGAATCCTCTTTTGCACCAAACTGGATAGTCTCCTTTTGGCTGCTAAGTCCCGCATTCTCTTCAACAGCAGAAGCTGTGTAGGACAGCTGTCATCTTCTTGCTCGTACCAAGCCATCGCTGTTTCTAGTGCTATAAAGGCCTCTTCAAGACTTGGTCGACGTTTTGGGTTTTCTTCATAATCTACAAGTACATCATGTACTTCTGAGGAGTCTTCATCATCGGTCACTACATGTATTTGGTTTTCTTCTTGCACAAAAGACAAAATTTCTTCGACATTCAAAAACTGAAAACCAGAATCATTATCATCTTCTAGCCACATGTGTGCATCATCTTTGTCACAGTCCGAAAATCCGGGCATTGCTTGAAACAGTTCCACAACTTTATTTATACAATCATCATTTGTGTCCACTGCAGTAGTTTCATTTCCTCCTTTTTTCCCAAGCAATCTATTCCAAGCCTTGTTGAGATTATCTTGTGACGGGGTGGTCCAAGCATCAGCTAACATATAGCAGCAGTCTTTGAGATTAAGCTTTAAGGAAAACGCCACCACACTTTCTTCATCTTCAGCCAACAATAAACGACGCATGACTTCCTTCTTGTACATCTTTTTAAGCTTTGCTATAACACCCTGATCCATTGGTTAAATCAGTGCTGTTACATTGGGAGGCAGAAAAATTACTTTAAAATTTGTATCAACTGCATTCAATGTATCCGTCTCTGGATGAGATGGTGCATTGTCCAGTAGAAGAATTACTTTTCCAGTTTTCTTTTCTTGTTCTTTCAACCTCTTCACATTTAGGATGAACTGATTTGTATACCAATCAAGAAATATTTCACTATTCATCCAAGCACTCTTCTGTGCTTTGTAGCACAATGGGAGACATGTCACATTCTTTAAACAACGTGGTTTTTTGGCTTTGCCGATCATTAGCACCGGTAAACGATGACTTCCACTGGCATTCGCGGCTACCAAAATTGTTACTCTCTCTTTGCACTTTTAAACCCAGGGGCAGCTGCTTCGCGCTGAGATGCAAGTGGTTTTTGAGGCAATGATTTCCAGTATAAGCCAGTCTCATCGGCATTATACACATCATCGAGTAAATAACCTTCTTCTTCCAAAAAAGCCAAGAATGTTTCTTTAAAATTTTCAGCGGCAGTTGCATTGCTAGATAAAGATTCCCCTTGAATCTCCAATTCTCGTATGCCATGACGAGATTTAAAGTTTCTTAACCATCCCTGCCTAGCCTTAAAGTCAGGAGGACCGTCAAGTTGATTGTTGAACTGAAGTGCCTTTCCACACAATAGAGAGCCAGAGATAGGTTCCCCTTTGCTTCTTCTTTGCACAAACCATATATACAAAGCCTCTTCCAATTTCAAATCTTTCGGATTTCTCGTGGTTTTATGTTTCTTCGACCCATTTTCACTATCCAATTTCGATGCAAAACTCATAATTTTATCCTTGTTACTTTTGATGTCAGAGGCGGTAGCTTTCCCAACATTAAAAATCCTCGCAAATGAAGACACAGTTTCACCTTTTCCTAGTCTCTTGATAATTTCTGTTTTCGTTTCAATTGACAAAACATTGCGGTTCCTTTTATATGCTTTAGGCCTACTGGAAGATGCCAGATCGCACAGAGAAATACGTATACACCAAAATTATTCTGCTGTAGTAGCAGACACAATTATTTTAAGTTGAACTGTCTGTTTAGCCAGTGTTCTGCTTAGAATGCACACGTACACTGGATTGGTAAACAAGATATTAACTGACTTTATGATCTAACTGACTTCCTTTACGTAAGCGACCGTCCATTAGCCCATCTCATTGTCTACAAATTGTTCGCACACATTTTAAGCTTGCCGCATCAAAAGATTCAGAACTGTAGTCTAACGTGACTGGTGGCGCCTGCTTTTTTTTTTTTTCTGGAAAAAGTGTTCGGATAATTGGATGTTCGGATAACTGGGGTTCGGATAAATGGAGTTCTACTGTACTTAATTAAAAAAACATCCCAAAATAAACAAACCTTCAAGCACAGCTCTTTAACTTAACCTGCCCCACATAGATACATATTAGACTGGAGGAGACACGTCAGTTACAGACAAAAGCAAGAGTAAAGAAGTTCTGTTTAGAGGCACAATGACTTTATTTACGTATTTTTCGTAATTTCTAAGAGGGCTTCTAAATACCAAGAAATGTTTAAACCGGCACCCATTAACGTCATCACTTGACATGGATTGTGCTGTTCTAACATGTAGAAGTTGATTTCTCGAATTAGATAATTAAAATGGTGGTCAACATTAGGGTCGACACCGGAGACACCTTTTATTATGATGACAGTGTCTCATACAAGCAGATTATCGTATTCATTTACCTACGGTAACCTAACAAGATCTGTTGGAATTGGAGTGAATGGTCTATCTCACTGTACACAATCGATGGTGTCAAAGAAATTGAGAGCAAAATCTATTGCATTGTTTTCATCTTCAGAAATATGTTAAACCTCACTGTAATACTGCAACTACTCACAATGGCTACAATTTAAATTTTGTAACATAGATATGTACACCACTGCGAAATTTAGGACCATGCAGACGTCTATGGTTGGCGAAAGTCACGAAGGTCATATCTGTATTTACTTGTGTCAAACTGACCACACAGTATTTACATATGTGAACATGCGATTGTGAGTACTGACATGCATGATACGACACTTGAGCGTTGACAGAAGAGTCTGCAGAAGTAAAATGTGTGAGAATTATCATGGGAACATGATCGTGTAACAAATTAACAGATAAAACACACATGCAAGTGATGTCTGTGGTAAATGCATGGTCACATGATGTGGGACAAGTTCAAACAAGTCAAGTTGTCTTTAAGATAGCTCAAAACAGTTCAAACTATTTCGGGACATTCAAAACATTTTCTCCACATTCAATATTATTTTTTTGGATATTTTTGGTGCTGGTTAAGGAAAAAAAATACGTATACTAGTATATATATATATATATATATATATATATATATATATATATATATATATATATATATATATATATATATATATATATATATATATATATATATATATGTGTATATTTCACCATACATAGACATAAAAAGAGGTGTCAGACAAGGTTGTGTGCTGTCCCCCTGCTTATTTAATATACACCGAAAAAATTTTCAAACAGATACAGGAAATACCAGGACTGAACATCAGTGGAAGGTCAATAAACAACCTTAGATACGCAGATGATACCGTGTTGTTAGCTGAAAGCGAACAGGAGTTACAAGAACTAGTGAAGCAAGTGAACAGTATAAGTCATGAATATGGACTCGACATTAATATTGAGAAAACAAAAACTATGATAATTAGTAAAACAGACGATAAACCCACATTAAAGATAAGCGTAAATGGGAAAATCCTGGAACAAGTCAAGAGCTACGTATATCTTGGTCATATAATAACAGAAGATGGCAGATGTGAAACAGAAATCAAGAAGAGAATAGGAATGGCCAAAGCTGTGTGGCCGTGTACATAGTTGTTTCTTTGGAAACAGACTATATTCTTACAAGACAGAGGAAGCACAGACCACCCCATAATTTTATATTTTATGAGAGACAGAAAATAATAAATAGTGTCACATATTTAGGGTAGAGTCGCTTCTACACGCCATTTCTAATAATTGGGTGATCTCCCCTGACCAATCGGATAGCTCAGATTTACCCCGGGGAAAGTGGAACAACGACGCCATTTGGCAGTAGAATGAAAGAGCGCAACTCAAGAGGTCGTATCTGGTCCAGCTCTACATATTTCTTAGTTTGAGGAAATCAAACTACAACATTTATTATAAAATGTGTATTTCAGGACATTGAGTGGTTATATATATACATTTCTTACTGGCGTAAGTAGTGACAATCGTTAAATATGTATTTTGAATAGAGCTCCCAACCCTAGTCGCAGCAGAACTAGGTTCGAGGATTTGAGTCAATTTGCAAGAAGGTTCGCCATATTTGACAATTGAGTAGGCCTACGAGACAAGGATGCAAAAAGGGATTTTTGCATCGATGAAAGCATCTGATGAGATGATAAAACTTTATTATGCTTATTATTGTAAAAATGTTCTGAATTCCAGACTTTGTTGAAATTTTAAGTTTCATGCTGAAAGATATTAAAAGTTTTGCATGAAATCGAACGCTGTTGAAAAGGTGAATTACTACAGTTTTGAGATCTAGATAAGAAATCTGTCCATTTCAATTAAATTCGCTACATCAACACCTAAGAGAAGAAAATCGAACCTGGTAACACAAATTTAAGAGAGAAATCTAAATCTCTGGTGATTGGCCAGTTAAACATCTGCTCTCTGTAAAGTAAACTGAAAATACTGCATATACCGGCACTGCCACATGAAGGTAATATGGTGCCGTTCCAGTCCTAAGGAACACCTGCCCCGGTTACATGGTGGTAATATGGTGCCCGTGACCACTTCTCTTTGATAAAGCAAATAACTAGCGATTTACTACAAAATTTTCAACAGCTGGGTGTGGAACAACAACAACAACAACCACAGAACCAACCCGTAAATACACAACCACTGCAGCCCCAGGACAGACAAAATATGGAAGGACCAACAATAATAGCGCTACGGCAAATTACTGAAACCCTACAGAAAAATGACAACTACGCGAAATTCACACAGGTTAGATCCATTGTTCAGCCGTTCGATGGAAACAAGAAAAAATTCAGAAGATGGTTGTCCAACATGGAAAAATTTGCGGCACTAGCAGAGGCAACAACGGATGAAGAGAAAAAGAAAATCGCTCTGTTAGGTTCTGATTCGTACGTGACTGATTTTTTAAGAAGGAGGTCCCAGCAGTACCCCACAGAAACCTACGAGTCCCTAAAAAAAAGAGCTCACCCAGAGATATGGGGAAATCATAGACAAAAATGCATACTTGGTCAGTCCTTAGAAGCATGAAACAGGAAAGAGATGAATCGGTACAACTTTTTGGAGATCGATTCCTCAATATGGCAGAAGAGGCATTTTGCGGAGAAATCCCTACCACACCTGATGTAGAAATACAGTTAGTGGGGATATTTGCCGATGGCCTTAGAGCGGAAAATATCAGAAGGCATCTTATTAGAAAAGACACCAAGACTATTGCTGAAAACAATCCAAGCAGCAATACAGGAGGAAAATCTTCACCGAAGGTTCCAACAAAGAGCAGGTAGGGAACCCCGACCAGAATATAGGGACTATGATGAGCATGAGCCTATGGAAGTTGACCATACCAGGAGGCAATGGACTCGCCCACGACAACGAGATGATAGGCCCCGCAATTATAGACCCCCCACACAGAGGCAAAACGACGTCAATAATGTTAATACAAACGGATGCTTTACATGCGGTAGGCTCGGACATGGTTACAAGTCCTGTAGAGCAAATTACAATCATGCACCATTCAGAAGAGGAGGTTACCAACCACAACAACCCGCACCACCCCCACGTGATTACACCAGAAATCAATATACCAGAGGCGCACCTCAACCCCTCATGCGTCAGGGAAACGGCCGCGCCACTCACTAACAGGACCGTTAGTGAGGGCAACAATCACAGAAACTGGTCCAAAACAAAAGAAACAACACAGAACAGAAATTGTCAAGTGGGCCCATCCAGTAAAATACAATATGAAGAAATGTTGCATGGTGGAACTAAAATACATCCGGACCCCAGTTCCTGCATCATGTCTATACAGGGCCAACAATATAGGGCACTGTTGGATACAGGAGCATCCATCAGCCTTATTAGGTTCCAGCTGTTCAAGAGGATCCAACACTTAGTACGATTTCAACCGTCCAAAACACACCTAGCTTCAGTCACGGGACAAAGACTAAATTCAGTTGGGACAGCATGGCTAAAATTTTCCTTAGGCGAAACAAATTTTGAACACCCATTTGTCATTACTAAAGGAATGTCTAGAAATCTTATCCTAGGGAGAGATTTTTTTAACAAACACAAAGTTCGAATATACTATGACCTCCACAAAATCAAAGTCAACAATACGTACATAGATCTCCAGGACGATATCCACATAGCGTCTTTAGTAAGGATTACAGCTCCCATAACGGTGGCTTCAAACTCCCTGGTCATAGCAAAAGGCAGAGTAAAAAATTCTGAGTACATAACACCAGGGCAATCAATTCAAGTACAGCCCCTAGCAGAAGAAAGCATTATTGATGACCCGTTGTTGCAAATTACAGAAGGAATCGCTGAAGTCTCGAAGTCCAGAGATTTCCCCATCATGATATTGAATATGTCAGGAAAAACTACCACTATAAAAAGAGGCACAGTTGTAGCGCAAGTGGATACGTCAACAATAAGACAAACCAAAACCAATAGAGACCATCCACAAAATGTCTCAACCACTCCCACTGGACATTATGCACGAAATCGCAGTACAAATAACCATAGTACACGGAAAGTAAACAGTTATAAGGCTTATGCAGAAAAAAGGCAGTAACATCAGTCACAGTTATGTTACACCACAGCATACCCTACCCAGATGGCAGAAACGAACCAGTCCATACATAAGAAGAGAAAGGCCACAGTATGAAAATGACTATAATTACTCATTCTTGCGCCCCAGCACACCAAGAGAAAAGATGAAGTGCTGTATATCACAGAGTAACAGAGAAACAGAAATTGTCTTGCCAGGAGGATATCCAAAGCGACAAGACAGTGATACATGCCCCATGGAGTATCAATATAACTCAAAAACAGGTGGATATGATAAAGTCCCAAAACCAATTGAAATTTCCGAAGAAAAGGAAGAATTCTTATATGACTATACCACAGGAGGATACTATAGCAGCAAAGTTGGAAACAGAAAGAATGAAAAATTTTCGCCCAGGGAAAGAAGACAGCCCTATAGCACAAACAGAAGAAATACAGTAACGTACGCGGATAAGCGCAGTTACGGCAGAAATAATCAGAAAAAAATGGCACAACAACGACTACCCCAGAAATATAATAAGAAATGAATATACAGTAAATGCAGTGACAAATGGAAATGCACACAGTACATGGCAGAGGAGACAGTACCAAGCACAGCCCAATGAACGGCAAAGAACTACGCAAAAGAAAGCCACATACCAGGAGCAGAGATTTTCACAAGATGCAAGAAAAATGTCCCAAAATTATGGGAATGAAACGGAGGCATCAAGACAGACCAGAGATATCATAGCAGATCATAAATACAGAGAGAGAATAGCTCAGTTACTTGCAACCCTGAATGCCACAGAAGATAATAAGCAACGTTTGAAAACGTTTGTAGAAAAGCACCAGGATGTATTCGCACTCAATGACATGGAATTAGGCAGAACTAACACTGTCAAAATGGACATTCAAACAACCACAGAGGAGCCAATACATATGAAACCCTATCATACGCCCTTGAAAAACAGAGAACTCGTGGAAAGGTCTATAAATGAAATGCTACAGGCAGGAATCATCGAAAGATCCCGTTCCCAATGGTCCTCACCCATAGTGATCGTAACAAAGAAAGACGGCTCCAGTCGCTTTTGCTGCGACTACCGTGCCCTTAACAAAATCACAAAAGTCATTTCCTACCCCCTCCCCAGGATAGACGATCTACTTGCGACGTTAGGAAAGTCTACATACTTTACCACACTTGATGCAAGGTCAGGCTTTTGGTGCATCCCCATGACTCCTGAGGCAAAACAGAAATCCACATTCTGTTCACATATGGGAAGCTTTTTTTGGAATGTTATGCCATTTGGTCTAAAAGGATCTCCAGCAACATATATGTCACTCATGGATGAAGTGTTAAAGGGTCTACATCCATTTGCCCTGGCATACATAGACGATATCCTGATACAAACCGCAGGCACGATGGAAGACCACCTCCGCAAGGTTGAAACAGTGTTTGATAGACTCAGGCATCACCAAATAAAGTTAAAACTGTCGAAGTGTGAGTTTCTAAAGACAGAAACAAAATATTTAGGCTTTGTCATCAATAGACATGGCGTCAGACCTGATGAAGATAAAGTCAAAGCCATAAGAGAAATGCCTAGCCCCAAGACGGTGAGACAAACACGCTCATTTATTGGTACAATAGGGTACTATAGGCGCCACATCATCAATTTCTCCAGAGCAGCAGAGCCTTTGATAGCCCTTACCCGCAAGTATGCACGCTTCAAATGGACAGAAGACTGCCAGAGATCCTTTGAGTATCTTAAAAATTCCCTAACCACCATCCCACTGCTTGGACATCCAGATATTTCTCAGCCCATGATACTATACGCCGATGCCTCAGATAACGCAATTGGTGCTTGTTTGGTCCAACCTGTACTAGAAGATGAAACACCCATCCCACCAAACATTCCAAATGGGAAACCCATTGCATTCCTATCCCACGCATTGTCAAAGTCACAAAAACGGTGGACCACCACTGAGAAAGAAGCATATGCTATTCACTATGCAGTACAAAAGTTTGACTTTTACGTCAGAGGAACTAAACTCATTATAAGAACTGATCATCAACCTTTGGTTAACTGGCTCACCAAAACACAAGAACAGCCAAAGAAGTTACAGACATGGGCAATGAATTTACAGTCCTACGACACCACTATCGAACATATCCCAGGCGAAATGAACACCTGTGCAGACCTCTTATCCAGGATTAAATATGATGATGAAACTGAAGTGAAAACA
Source organism: Oreohelix idahoensis (assembly GCA_024509875.1). NCBI lineage: Eukaryota > Metazoa > Mollusca > Gastropoda > Stylommatophora > Oreohelicidae > Oreohelix > Oreohelix idahoensis. The sequence goes on along the minus strand of JAMPIV010020127.1, from coordinate 132,090 downwards.
AATAGAGTCAAAAATGATGGCACATCCTCAGAGATTGACGATAATGCTAAAGAAATTAATGAAATTACTTCATCAAGTCGAAGAAGTACCTCAGATTCTGCCACTCAAGTAGAAGAAGAAAGCCAAGATATGTTTGACATGAGAGTAGAACAAGCGAAAGATGCAGAAATTGTCAAGCTGCTCACATACGTGAAAGAAAACCCAACAAAAAGTAAAGATTTTACAGTACACCCAACGGATGGAATTCTATACTATATTGATCAGAAACAAAAAAGGGACACTAAGAAAAGTCATTCCAGCACATCTAGTCCCAGAAGTATTGCTACAGTTTCATGATAACAACGGGCACATGGGAAGAGACAAAACAATTGATGTCATAAAGAAAAGGTATTATTGGCAAACTTTCTACAAGGACATTACAGAATATGTAGCCACCTGTAGAACATGTAAATTGAGAAACATGAAGCCACATTTAATTCCCCTTCAAGAAATGCAACCTTCCCATTACCCCATGCAAACAGTGAGCATTGACTTATCAGGTCCTTACCCACTCACCCAATCAGGCAACAAATACCTCCTGCACATAGTTGACCAATACTCTGTTTGGCCAGAAAGTTACCCACTCAGTGATGCCACATCGCAGTCCATCACGCAAATTTTTTTTACAAGAATTCATTCCCAGGCATGGCTGTCCAAAACGAATCATTTCAGACAACGGTAAACAGTTTATAGGTAACCCATTTAAAGCCACCTTACACCAGCTGAATATTGAGCATACTACAACCACTTATTATTGCCCAAATGCAAATGGCAGAAATGAACGCATGCACGCCACCCTACATGATATTATTAGCAAATATATCAAGGGGAACCACCAATACTGGGACCTATACATTAACCAAGCTCTTGAAGCCATCCGAGTAAACGTGAACGATACCACAGGAATGTCACCCTTTCTCATGCTATACGGAAGAGAACCAAACTTTCCGTTAGACAACCTACTTCGCCCACAAAGAAAATACATGGGAGAAGACCCCATCGAAATAATCCTTCAAGAAAAGTATAAAGCTCACCAAATTGCACAACGAAATACGCAGAAGGCATTTCACAAGAAACAGAAACAACATGATAAATCAGCCAAGCTACCAACGTACAAAATAGGAGACAGAGTGATAACGTCTCTTTTTCTTGGAAGACAGACATCATCATCATCAGTTGATAAGATCTCTATGGTGTTGTTTGCTCCACTGTAGTGTATGGAATGTCAACTTGACCTACGCAGTGGTGTGTAGACATAGATGAAGTGTATAATGTGCGAATGATAGGAAGAGTTCGTGGTGTTGACAAATGTTCTTTTCTCACACTCATGTATGGCTGGAAGTCACCGACACCAACGACTGTGTACCTTTACTAAAGTTTAATTGGACGTACACACTCGACAGCACAGATACTGACAAATCACAGGTTGGCATAATACATCATGGTACAGTGGATAAATGGTCTTGCAATGTTACATGGGCACTCATGCAGCATAATAGTATAATGGACTGTCAGTAGCCAAGCACTCAGTATTGCCCATATATATATATCAACTGAGTTTACTGACAAAGCACGTCAGATTATAAACAATATCCAAGATGGCTTCTACCTAATCTCGTCTAGCGAAGATTCTTTAACATAAGGTTCAGCACAGTTTTTTGTTTTATATAATAATATGGAACCGCTAGCAATGGGTTCTCATGTGTAGCAGTGATCTCTGGACTAATCAAGCGATAATACGGGCATCCCTTTTCTCTTCTTGAAAGTCACTACATGTTTGGTTCCAAGATGGCTTCACTCGTGAGCTGTCACTCACGTTTGGATACAGATAATGAATCTGTCCTAAAGTTAGTCATTCATTAAACTTTCATTGCTCTGTAGATTTGATCATGAACAATTGACTGCATTCTACAGGATATAGTGCTGCTAGGAATCGAAGTCGTTTTCATCGAGTCAAATATATTCTCTTAGACATACAAATCGTACCTATCGAAAATGGTGGCTTCGTACGAGAGTTCATAAGAGTATCTTTGATTACCTTGGTATCAGAAATATGATTCTGCCATTCCTTGGCAATACGAATAAACACTGGGGTAAAGCATACACGATAGGTCTAGACGACTATCACTTTCCCCACAAATACTGAGATCACTTTTTTTCCGGCGACAAGCCGACATAGAAAAAACACAGTCCCCATCAGGACGAAGCCAAATCACACCACACTCTAGCGGCACATCCGTCGAATAGCCTTTGACCTCTCTAGAGACAACAGAACATATAGTTCGACTTAGATATGTAAAGATATACAGATATAAGACAGACTCGTCCTACTCAGACAAACAATACACATAAATTCAGGCCATAGATATTCTGAAGCAAAAACAATCTATTACTACCCAAACAACGAATAAATCGCAGTAAAATGGATTCATCCGCGGAGTTCGATCGAAGAGACGACACAACTTTCAAGGGAAGTAACTCAATAATGACTTTCCCTTAAGCACTAAAAAATTACCTATTTTGTTTACAAAATATTTGCGGACATAACAAGTATACTAATGTATAATATTGTAAGATATCAAAGACTGCACGTAACACAGAGTATACTACAAGAAACATGTACGCAGTTCAAAATTCGATGACCGATGGTTAGATGGCTACAAAATCATGAAACAAACTACGCCTGTAAACTTCATTATTTGGAATGAAGAGAAACAACACCAAACAAAAGCTCACGTAAAACAAATAAAAATTGATAATCACCGGCCCATTCCGCCTCTGACGACAAATACAAGACCAGTCAGAAAAGCCATCCTAAATTATAATCCATCCAGCACAGATTCGTCTGACATATCAGAGTCAGAGACGACAGACTCTGAATTTTACCAAGACGACCACATACCCAGACCACCCACAGATGAAATACATCGAGCAAGACAACAACGAGACTCGTCCGAAAGCGAAGAAGATATCCCACCACTTGAATTACGTAATAGACTACAAGACAGAGACCTGCGCATTAGAAATGAAGAAATCATGCCACAGACGTCACACGATGACAACACGAAAACACCTTATATCCACACTCAAACTTACTCCCACAGTGATAAATCGTCAGCTGATACCTATCACACCCCCAGTTCAGGCAGTTCTAGTTTTAACACACTAGTGAAAACCAAAACACTGCTATACAACCATGAAGAACAAGATTGCTCGTTCAAAACAATCAGATCCTGAAGAAACTATACCCAAGCAGATTGTTGAACCATATACCAGCGATCTTTATGGAGACGAAACAGAACAAGACATGAGAGAAGACAGTGTCAACCCCAGCACAGCTTTGTCAGACCCCAACGAACATAATGACAGAAAAATGGTAGAAATATACCAACAGGAAACAGACATTGATACAGCTAATTCCATTGAAACCAGTGATGCGGATAGTACATTATTTGTACCAGTCAGCTCCAGCGTCAAACGCGCCTATAAAAGAGAATCTGATGACTCAATCCCTAGCAACAAAATTCCGCGTATACAGCACAACTATATCAGACGAAAGATTCTGAAGAAACGCAATCATGTTCCAAAACCAAGCCGAGAAGTGTTAGCCTCATCTCAACTAGTCAAAAACAACAGTGTGCAAATTACTGTGCCCATTGTAACCAGTGCTAACGTTCAGCACAACCAGGTCAGAAGAAAAATCAAGGCGAAACATATACCTGCCTCAAAACCAACAGATGTTCCAGCCATACAAACCCTAACCACAGTAAAACCATCACCGCAATCAAATGATGTTAAGCCATCACCGCATTCGTCAATGTCCTCAGTGTCCCAACAATCAGCAAATGCAGTGTCGTCGCCTATCACACCCGTCACCACTGCTACTCAGTATGATGCTCGCCTAAGCAGTCGGGACATTGCAAGGCTAGAGATGGTGAAAGAACTAGCGAAGCTGTTCTGAAAAACACGCCCAGGTGTTTTATGTGTTCGCAAATCCGAACACGGTCAACGCATATGTGAACAAACCTTTTTAACAATGTACTAACTCTCCCCATGTACTCTATTTTCAGTTTTTTGACAGTTCAAATGCCTTGCTTACAGACTAAGATGTCAAAGCCTCACTGAGAAAGTTATTTTTTTCCAGCCTTAGGATACTGATGCATCAAGACCAGCACACGGAGGATTTTCTTTAGATAGCATAATTGTGAAATAAAAATGTTAAAACAATTGATAACACACGGTGTTACGAGTTTACAGACACCCTTATTTAGTTACATACATTTTCTTAATATTTAGAATGCTACACAACTTTACCTATAACACATGTGTCACACTATTCTGTTGTAACATTCATCTCCACTTTTGTAACTGATCATATTCCACGCTCCATTCACCAGCATTTTCATGCAGACACTTTACACCAGTAGTTTTTTTTCCTACCTCATACTAATATTTCTTTGATCTATATTATGCTAAACTCCTTGATATCTGCCACCTTGATCAATCATACTGTTCCTACTATGACATCTCTTAACAGCACATAACTCATACCCAAAACTAGTATTGTAGGTTATGCTATTTTTCTCCACAGGATTATTTATTTTCAAATGTACATTATTATTTTAGACCCAGATGTATATTAGTACTGTCAAGAATTTTAAACATTCTCCTAAAGAGATTCCATATCCCAACCTTAACTCTCTATAGTAAGATTTTCTTCACTCCACTGTTACAACATCTTTAACTTACTATTTTTCCATTCCACTATATTGAGACGACATTCTAGACTTGTGATTTTTTCAATCCCAATCATATTCATTCCTTGGAATTACAATCATGTTGTAATCAGGAGATCCTTGATGTACCCTTTCCTCGCCACTTATTGACAACAGACACTGCTACAACATTCCTTCTATTCTAACCTAACTATTACTTGCAACCCTATTGGTTAGGATTTACTATTAGAATATCTAGTGTTTAGTGAATTGATTTTTATCATTCTTTAGTACTTGTGATACAAACAGAAAAGAAATCACAAAAAAAAGGGAATTCCAAGAAAACAGAAAAGACATAAAAGAAAAAAAAAACAATTAGAATGTTTTTTTATATAAGATGCTATATGTTTATATGCCACCCACACACATTTTGATGATGATAAGACAATATTGTAAAACATTGACTGCCCTGAGGTTAGCAGATGAAGAAGAAAATAAATAAATCACCCTATGCCACTCATAACCCCACCAGCTTGATCCCTGATATTCCAACAATATTTTGTTGATATCACAAGTACCCCAATGACATTTGTGCATGCTGATTTTCTGCAAATGAACAATCCCTTGAGAGCATTAGTATATGCTAACCCCAGATTGAACAAATTGCACCTATTTGTTGATGATGCCTTTGCCCATGTTAAAGAAATAGCATTTGCACATGCTGACCTAGCAAATGAAATACCCCATTACCGCATGATAACCACTAATGACACATGAGATGAAGAAGCAACAGGTTATGTATGATGAAGATGACATTTTATATTAAGGTGAAACTTTATGTTGTCACAGCTGAGACTTTGTTGTAATGTTTATGCACAAAATCCCCCACATTAACATTGGAGGAGGAATAATCTTAGTCTTCCGTGGTTACGAGATAAGACACGGATATAATAGAATATTTGATGAATACCATGGAACAAATCAGAGCAGATGATTGTTGCACATATGAGGACCATATTTGAAGTCATTATTGAAGGATTATCAGTAGACAAGAGACACAAATGAATTATGATAATCCCATGGAACCACAGGTACTAAGGACACAAAATGGAGATTAAATAATGGAGAAAAAAAATAATGACTGAATAATTGCTACGCCCAGAGGTAAAGGAAATAGAGATGCATCCGCATTTTGGAGAATTTTTTTTTTGATTTTTGCTCATTGCCTTTGTAATATGAACATTGTTGTATAACAAATGACTATTCCTTATCACGAATTACAGAATGTTGTAAGATAGTTGGAATAAATTGACAATTTAAAATACTCATAACATACCCAGAATTACAGGAGAGAAAATAAATAAATGATTGATGAAAGTGGACACACTGAGATTTGCTCACACCGAGGATATTGGATAAAAAATAATGTTATCCCAAGGACAGACATGTCACAGATATATCATGGAGATATTATGACATAAGAAAAAGAAGAATATCTAGATTAGAAATGCAGCAAACTTGGTCAAGGACACCATGAAATAGACCCCCGCCCCGCACTTAAGATAACTGACGGATGAGATTTTTGAATTATAAGTACCATAAGTCACCCATCTGGCTGTAGTCAGCGGATGTTACAGGCACCACATAACTCTGACTAACCCTCGACCAGCGAAGGCAGAGTTGGTGTCGAAATTTTGCACATATGTAAAAAGACATGTTTTTGTTCATGTTTTGGTAAAGTCTAGACATTTATGTTAATAGTTCTATAAATGATTAGCTGATATATTGATGATAAATATTCGCAAATATAGTACATGGACAATTAATAAGGATATATTTCCAGTACAGAATAAGAGGAATAGGAAGGATCCACATTTTAAATATTGGAGCACCATGAGCGAGGAATTGGACTTATAAAGAAAATGGAAATGGTACACTGTATGCAAGGATAACCAGAAATAATATGGATAAATAGTAGTCAGAGTGCCAGGAACTTTGTCTTACGAGAATATTGTAGATTCCTCACGATCAATTGATTATTTTCTTCCTTTCTATGTCACATTTTTTTGAGTGATGACCCCCAAATTTTTTTTCATCTCATATTGTCAAAAGTTCTTACATCTCAGTTGATAGTTCCATAAATAATTGTTTGATGTGTTTTGCATAAAGGTATTGCTAGATAAGGTACATAGGGAGTTACTAAGGATGAATTCTCAAGATAACAGGAGGACTAGAATAGATACAATGATATTGGAACACCATAAATGATACATTGGTGTTATGAAAAAAAAAAAGGAGACAAATATAAATTGTATACAAGGATGCCTCGAGAGTGACAACATGGATACATATTGTCAAGAGTATAAGCAGTTGTCTTAAAAGAGAAAATAAAGTAATACGGAACCCAATGTAGAAAATTCATGATGATTTGGAAACTATATTTTTCTTTTCTCTTATATTTCATAATATGATAGTAACACATTCGTCTGTTGGTTGCTGAATAATGTGATGTTTGAAAATTGATGTATGGGAAGTCAAAGAAGATCTTTGAAGAATAAATATACATATAAAATAATATTTCTAGGGAAGAGTTCACAAAAAAATACTGTATTGACAGAAAAGAAGGAATGATTAGAAATAACTGACTAATGGACAGGATCACCACCAGACGTACGGATATTAGAGACAGACATCACATAGTTTGAAAAAAAAAAAAAAATGTAATATAGAACATTTTCTACAGTGACGGACTTTGAACGAATTTATACACTTTACCATTTAGAAAATGTCTATAACAAGGAAACATTCAGATAGATAAATAAGGATAAGCCATGAGGTTTTAATGCTTTTATTGTGAAAAATGATTACTTATAAAAATGATGCTGGTCGTATTATCGTCTGATAAATATGCATATTATGTTTAGAGATGTTTTCTACATGTAATAATGAGCAAGTGGCTCATTCACTGGAAAAAAAAAAAGAAGAAGAAGATGATGAGTACCCATGAAAACATTGGATATTCTATGAAAGTGGATTGCCATTACCATAGGAATTAGAGATTTTGGACATTTCTTGGAATATTGCAGAGTACTTGGGAAATAGAATAAATAAGTACGCCAAAAAAAAAAAAAAAAGATTTTTTTAGTACTTGCAGGCTTTTAATATGGAGCAAATAACAGTACAGAAAAGAGATAACACCCCTACCACATCCAAGAGAATGTAATCAACTATATTTTTGAATGAAATGTAATAGATTATGATAATCCAGCCAAGTTCTGCAAATAAGATAGTTTATTGTTTATTGTTCATTCCCACATTTTTGTTGCCAATTTGTAAGATTTTGGGGCAGTGTTGCCCTCAAAAAAATGAAAAATAGTATGATGTGATGAATAAGTTACACTTTTTGAAGTTGATGTCCACTACTAGTTTTTTTTACATAGCAGACGACCTCATATAGACATAGGACCCCAGTATAGGAATTAGATTAAATTTTTTGGAAATATTTTTGGACTTAGGAAAATTGTTGAACTTTAAATTTTTCTGAAAAATTTTTTTGAACTTAGAAATTTTTGGGGATGGATTTTTGTTATTGATAGTACTCAAATGTCTCCCTACGGGATACATTTGCGGAGCCCCGGGATCTATATGTGGCCGTGTACATAGTTGTTTCTTTGGAAACAGACTATATTCTTACAAGACAGAGGAAGCACAGACCACCCCATAATTTTATATTTTATGAGAAACAGAAAATAATAAATAGTGTCACATATTTAGGGTAGAGTCCCTTCTACACGCCATTTCTAATAATTGGTTGATCTCCCCTGACCAATCGGATAGCTCAGATTTGACCCGGGGAAAGTGGAACAACGACGCCATTTGGCAGTAGAATGAAAGAGCGCAACTCAAGAGGTCGTATCTGGTCCAGCTCTACATATTTCTTAGTTTGAGGAAATCAAACTACAACATTTATTATAAAATGTGTATTTCAGGACATTGAGTGGTTATATATATACATTTCTTACTGGCGTAAGTAGTGACAATCGTTAAATATGTATTTTGAATAGAGCTCCCAAGCCGAGTCTCAGCAGAACTAGTTTCGAGGATTTGAGTCAATTTGCAAGACACCTCAAACATGAAGGTTCGCCATATTTGAAAACTGAGTTAGGCCTACGAGACAAGGATGCAAAAAAGGATTTTTTGCAACGATAAAAGCATCTGATGAGATGATAGAACTCTTTATGCTTATCATTGTAAAAATGTTCTGAATTCCAGACTTTGTTGAAATTTTAAGTTTCATGCTGAAAGATATTAAAAGTTTTGCATGAAATCGAACGCTGTTGAAAAGGTGAATTACTACAGTTTTGAGATCTAGATAAGAAATCTGTCCATTTCAATTAAATTCGCTACATCAACACCTAAGAGAGTAAACCTCTAAGAAAATCGAACCTGGTAACACAAATTTAAGAGAGAAATCTAAAATCTCTGGTGATTAGGCCAGTTAAACATCTGCTCTCTGTAAAGTAAACTGAAAATACTGCATATACCGGCACTGCCACATGAAGGTAATATGGTGCCGTTCCAGTCCTAAGGAACACCTGCCCCGGTTACAGCTGCATTCAACAACATGTAACATATACTGACATCCAAACAGTTATCTCACAAATTAAAACTGAGAATCATAAAGTGTTATATATATTCTGCATTTCTGTATGGTGCAGAACATGGACGATGAATAAGCATTTGGAAGAAAGAATTGAGGCTCTTGAAATGTGGATATATAGAAGAATGGGGCGTATCTCATGGAAAGAGATGAGAACAAATAAGGAGGTCCTAGAAAATCTAGGTATGAAAAGAGAACTAATGAGGGAGGTCAAAGTTCGGCAGCTAATGTACTTTGGCCACATAAAAAGGCATAACACCTTTCAGAAGACCATAACAGAAGGGAGAGTTGAAGGCAAACGTGCAAGGGGAAGACAGCGCTATAAGTGGGAAGATAACATCAAAAGATGGACAGGAAAGAGTCTATCAGAGTGCACCACCAAGACAAGAGACAGAAGACGTTGGAGATCCATTACAGCCAACCTTCGTTGTGGAGATGGCAACTGATGATGATGATATATATATATATATATATATATATATATATATATATATATATATAGATAGATAGATAGATATATATATATATATGTGTGTGTGTGTGTGTATATTAATTTGTTACAGGGGTCAGCTTGTTGAAAAGTAAACAATTTATTTTAAAATGTAACTAAAATGTAAATACATATTTTCTTTTCTCAAAATTATGTCATTTTAAATAAAATAATTATATCAATTTTATAAAGTTGGACGTTATTGTTTCTAGTACGTCTGGGAATATCTGCGATGTTTTATTATTTCATTATGTACACTGATGGGTGTGTAGTCCGTGGTGGGAAATCTTGATGGGACTTCTCGGCTAGAGTTAAGGGAAGGATTGTCACTGAACATAGCGGGGCTTAAACGACAACTACCTACAGCTTGAGAATGAAGGTAGAGGCAGCCATAAGGGCTGGCTGTCTGAAAACTTCATTCACAAGGGCAGTTGTTGAGTCAGAAACTCAGTCCATGCTTCGGGAGGTCCAAACTGGATTGTTACGGCATTAATTGAAAACTACCATAGAAGATTCGAACCTTGGTGTGGATCTACTGTCCTGGTCACGCGGCATCGAAGGAGCTGACAGACTAGGTTCACGATCACTCAGATTGGGGTCATTGGATATGGACAATGGAGAGATACTGAGGACTATTTACGATCACCTATTAATGAATGGCACTACAATCGATCAATCATCAAGTCTAAGATTGCTGGTCTTTGGCATTAGCTGTAAGACTGGCAGGGATTGACGTATGAGAGGATGCATCTGGCGTGTATACAACCAGCGCGCAACACGAACAATCAACATTTACACCCTTCCACATTTGCTGAGGGAGACTGAGCACATTTGGGTTTGCCCAGAGTGCAATGACGTCGATTCTGAATAATAATGATAATAATAAGAAGAAGAAGGTATAATTATTACATATTGACAGTATTATGTATTCAAATAACAAATACATCAGACATGGAATTATGTGTCTTCTTCTTCTTTGATCCTTAGCCGCCGACTGTCATAGCAGTCAGTGACCAGCACGCCTGGTGGCGTCTTGTAGAGCAGCAACAAACTACAACTTCTTGTCTCGGTCGGCGGCCATCCTATGTGCAGTAACCCAGCTCTGGTTCATTTTTTGTTTCTCAACATTGACAGTTCCATGCCCAGATGTTCTTAGTCTCTTTCGCTTTCCTTCAGGGGTCCATAGATTAGCTAATCTTGTGATGGCATCGGGGTCTTCTCTAAGGACGTGGATGTTTTATATATCCAAATGGGCGGAATTTTAAGGGCTTTTTGACAGAACTTATGTATATCTCAAAGAAAAAGAAACAATTTATGTTAAAATATTACGGCTGAAATAATTATCATGCAAATTTTTGTAGTAAAAGTCTAGACTTACCATAAAAAAAAAAAACGTTTCCACAGGTCTGATTCTCCTAACATCATTTTTTTCATAAACCATTTCCATTTATCCATAAGAAATATCCATTTATCCATAAGAAATATCCATTTTATTCGTTTCTGATGAAAAATAGTGTTTTTGTATCCTTTTGAAACACGGAAGTCTTTAATAAAAAAAATCACACGAAAAAGAAATTATACTGATAACGTGCATGAAATCTAATTATTTCATGTGATTAACACATGTGGTCTGAAATAAGTGAGATAAAAAAACAAGAGGCAGGTCATATTTGATGCTTGAAACTGTTTACCCGACAGCTATGCTCAGCTGAATAAATTTGCATTTGGGCGTCTTTCAATTTTTGGATCAACTTTAATTATATCAAAAGCAAATTAAGAAGCCAATTGAATGACATGAGTCTCCAGTCATGCTTGAAAATGAAAACAACAGATTATTCAACTAACTATTGACCAACTTTGCAAGGAAATCCAACAGCAAGTCTCATTAAATTTTCTTCCTTTTTATTTGTAAATTTTATTTTATTATTGTGGTACATCTTATCTGAATATTTATTACTGAAAAAATGTATTACTTATTGTGCATTAAAATAGCATTTGAAAAATTGTATTTATTATTTCAATTATATATATATATATATATATATATATATATATATATATATATATATATATATATATATATGTCAAGTGCTTAGCTGTGTGTGCACATTGACAAATATGTATTACATTACACAGGAAGCGACAAACATGGCTCGTTATTCACAGCTAATGTTAACTCACTGAACTCCAACAAGTAGGCACGATATCCAACAACTTTATGTCACAAACTTGAGCATAAACATAATAACACTATCAGAATGCCGCTTTGGCCATAAATCACAAGAAAAGCACAATGTATGATGTGCATAATTGGAACATCATCTAATGGAACGAATTTCATTATATCTCAATATATTTTCTACTTTACGTCATCCAATTCGCCTTCACTCTCCACATAATCTCTCCTCGCTCCAATCTCTCTCTCTCTCTCGAATGCCTTACCCACACATGACCCTTTTCACACCTGACCAGTCTTCTCCACCACTTTGTTCACAACAGCTCAGTCATGCCCGTGAACTCGACATTGGCGCTTACTGCTACTAATGCTTTCATGCCCACAGTCAAACTTAACAGTCACTCACTTCAACTCACAACTTACATAAATACCTCTAGCTCCAGTCGGAGCATAAATACTGAAATTCATTCTATAAACCGTTCGTGACAATATATATATATAATTATTATAATTATTATTATTGAATGAGAGATACCATGCGAATTTTTTTGTGTGGCTCTTCAATTTTTTTTTTAAATGGAGACAAAATAAAATATTTAGCTCATTCTTATTGAAACGTTCCCGCCTCCTGCCATAGTGACTTTTGATTATGGAAACAATGTCAGCTGGGAATTCCATAAACCCTCAGTATTTTCCACAGGTTGTTAATGAGTATGCTGTCAAAAGCCTTTTCAAAATCAGCAAAGTTAATGTATAGCTATCTCTGCCATTCTGAGAACTGCTGTACAGTGTTCATGTGGGTGAATATATGAACAGCGCTATTTTCTTTTTGAACCATGCTTGTTCTTTACCTCAGTTTATGGTCTACTGCTTTTGAAATTAGCTCGAGAATTATCCTGCCTAGTGTTTTACTGGGAACTAAGAGGAGAATAATTCCTCTTGAGCTGTTGCAGTCTTTAAAGACGCCATTCTTGGGCAAACTGACAATTATTCCTTTATTCCACTCCGTTGGCGTTGTCACTATTTTCCAGACTTGGGTAATGGCGGTTCTAATAGTTCTGCTGCTAGTTCATGGTCTGTCTTAAATAACTCAGCATTTAAAATGTCGTGACCAGGAGCTTTTCCATACTTTAACCGTTTGATAGCTGTGATTATTTCTTCCCTTCTTGTAATGCCTGTATTTACGTCTAGATCATTTTCAGCCTCAGGAACCTTCAGCTGCATCTCTTGCGGTTCCTAATTCAGTGTTTCTCTGAAGTGCTCTGCCCATCGTGTTTCCTGCCCCTGTGCTGTGGTGATGAAATTTCATTGCTTATCTCTTACTAACGTAATATTGTTTGCACCCCTTTTTTCGCGGATGGTTTTAGTTATTTTATATACTTTTTTATAAGGCTACCATTAAAAGTTAGTTGCTTATCCTTTACAGGACGTGGCAATCAACGCCAGCTTTTATTGGCTGTTTTTGATTTTTCTAGGAAATTTTTCCACTCAGTAGTTTGCCATTGCTTTTTGAACGGTACGGCGCTTATACCATTCTTAAAAATCCACACAAAGCGATCTGCTACCAAACCGCCTGCAGCAGGTTTCGTACTACCATTACGTACCCGAAATTGCATAAGCATTTTGCTGAATAACTGAATAATAGTGGTGAAAGATACTTAAATATGTGTTTACCACAGAGATGCTGCAAAAAAATTACAAGGAAGGTGAGATACCAGTGGCATTAATTTTGTTTTAATAAATCTGTTTTCTTTGACATATAATCATATATAACCATGTTTATGTTGATGTAAAAATGTATGTCCGTTTTCGAGATGTCCTCAAGTATTGCGGAACTAAAGATCGCCTAGTTGGCCAACCTTGGTTTAGATTAAGTTCAATTAGTAGTTGTATTAGTACCTGTTGTGTTGTCTTAGTTTATGACAGATGTCAACTACTAGAAAGGATTGTTTAGTTGTGTTAGTACCTGTTGTGTAGTCGTAGTTAATGACAGTAGTCAGCTACCAGAAGGGATTATTTAGCTGTGTTAGTACCTGTTGTGTTGTCGCAGTTAATGACAGATGTCAGCTCCCAGAATGGATTGTTTGGTTGTGTTAGTACCTGTTGTGTTGTCTTACTTTATGACAGATATCAGCTACCAGAAAGGATTGTTTAGTTGTGTTAGTACCTGTTGTGTTGTCTTAGTTTATGACAGATGTCAGCTACCAGAAATGATTGTTTAGTTGTGTTAGTACCTGTTGTGTTGTCGTAGTTAATGACAGATGTCAGCTGCCAGAAAGTATTGTTTAGTTGTGTTAGTACCTGTTGTGTTGTCTTAGTTTATGACAGTTGTCAGCTACCAGAAGGGATTGTTTAGTTTTGTTAGTACCTGCTGTGTTGTCGTTGTTAATGACATATGTCAGCTACCAGAAGGGATTGTTTAGTTGTGTTAGTACCTGTTGTGTTGTGGTAGTTAATGACAAATGTCAGCTAGCAGAAGGGATTGTTTACTTGTGTTAGTACCTGTTGTGTTGTGGTAGTTAATGACAGATGTCAGCTACAGAAGGGGTTGTTTAGTTGTGTTAGTACCTGTTGTGTTGTCGTAGTTAATGACAGAAGTCACCTACCAAAAGGGACTGTTTAATTGTGTTAGTACATGTTATGTTGTCGTAGTTAATGACAGATGTCAGCAACCAGAAGGAATTGTTTAGTTGTGGACGACAGGCGTTCTGAACCTTTTTTTTTTCTTTGTTTTTGCTCGTTTCCAACTTCTGTCTCTCATTTGCCTTTGTGAGCCCCCCCCCCCCCCCCCCCCCCCCCCCCCCCCCCCCCCCCCCCCCCCTCCCCCCCCCACACCCCGCCTCCCCCCCCCCCCCCCCCCCCTATAGCCGCTGTTAGCTGGAAAAAAGGTACTTTGCCATCTTACTGTTACCACCTAGAAAGATGAGGACTTGAAGGGCAGCAACAATGTTTCTACTTTGTTCTGTCAGTGGCCATCCTTCGTGGAGTACCTCAGCTCTGGTTCATTCTTTGTATCTTGGCCTCCACAGTTCTCCCCGACGTTGTTTTTAGTTGGCCTCTTTCGCTTTCCTTCATAGGTTTATAGCACCAGCTGTTCTTGAGATGGCATCAGGGTCTCTTCCGAGGACGTGGCCAACTCAAATCCAGCGTCTACTAGCTATGATGGTGTGCATTTCCTCTTGGTTGCTCAGAGGAAGCAGTTCTTGGTTGGTGATGGTATTCGGCCAAAAGATTCGGAAAATTAAGGCAAGAAATATATTGAAAACAAAGACACATTCAAGTAAACAGGAACTACACATCAAAACTCAACTCCGACAACTGACTACATACCTGACAGTTTTATAAATATATAGGTAGGAAAAGAAAGCACTCAGTCCTCCACCAACGAAACAAAAGCGTAAAGCAAGAGAGACAGATCATCACTGACACATCAAATAAAACAGGACAATGGAAGAATGTAATGAACGAATAACTCATTACAGATTTAGAGGTCCTACCACCAATCATCATCAACAAAGTCATAAATCAGCTAAGGAACGCGACACTATCGGCAGACGCGAGAGGTAAACACACAAACTGAACTAACCAAAAACACGCATGTATCAACATTTCTCCTAGTTAACCGTTTAAGGACGAGTCCTTTTCATTTCTGCCGTCGAACCAATAATAATAGTTGTTGAAATAAAAGTGACACACTTGCAAAAAAAAAGTAGATACACAAATTGAATACGCAACAATGCTAGCATAAACGCACGCTGTGACGACTTCAGACAACCAGTTCACTGTCCGTTACACGATTAGCCCTTCTCAGGGCTTACAACAATGCTAGCAAATAAATAAAAATTTAAAAAAAAAAACGACTGAGATAACAGTCTAGCGGTCAAAATGTAATAGCTATTAGCAAAAAAATATTCTAAATATAAGCGACATATCACACATCTGGTCAGAATGGACTGACGTCGGAAATAAAGTAAAAACAGACTTAACCAATTGATAATGTAAGCAGCAGCTGAATCCGTCACTAGAGCGACACAGACAATTGCAAAGACAACTGGACTGTAGAACTACAACATCGTGAAGTTGAAGTAATAAAAGCTAGAACCACTGGAGCAAGGGAAGAAACATATGAAAACACTCACAGACACTTGTCACGTACGATATTAATATTTTAAATAATTCTCTGCCCGTGATTATTGACTAGTTAGGAGAGATAGCTTGTTTATTCTCCAAGGGAAACAATTAGATTATGAAAAGAATATTAGACTAAATATAAGATGTTCATACTTTGTAACTTGTATAAATTTATTATAAACAATTGTATTAGTAATAACATTTGTTTCAGATACTACATTTCTTATATTTTCGTTTTAAATATTCTTTTTTCAATGCAAGTTGTCGAAAACTTTAAAAGATTTTCAACTTGATGCCCATTTTAAAGTATTGAACACTTATCTGTTCTGGCACTCTCAATATTAATAATTTGTGGACCTCAATTATCCAGTATAAATTCTAATCTAACCCAGATCTAAGGGTCTTTTATATTTGGACATGCGCCCTAATATAACCGACTAGGTTGAACGGGACGCGCCTCGCCAAAACGAGGCAAAAGTTTTACATTAAAAAAAAAAAATTATCCAGTTGTTGTTGTGCACAACAAAATATTTCATCAGCACTAACTAATACTCTTCATTAACCAGAAAATGTCCTGTAATAGTTTACGGGCAAGGATTATCTCTTAACGAAGAGTTTGGACTTGCTTAAACTAAATAAATAAATGAAGACAAAACTGAATATTTGGGTTGAGACAGTGTCCAAGTGGCTAGCATTCTTGCTACCCGTGACAAGATGATCGGTATCAAAATCTTAAACAAAAAAGACGTCATTATTTTTACTTCTTATTATTTGGTTCGATGTTTATGACGTTTCAAAGCAGAGCAACTATTTCAAATATTAACCACGTGCCTGGATCAGTCGGGTATATCAATAAGCTATTTTGTAATGTATGATATTTTTCCTGATTATGTAAGAGTTACGTAATGCATGATATATGTCCTTTTATGTCTGAGTTATGTAATGTGTGATATATTTTCTGATTATGTAAGAGTTATGTAATGTGTAATATATTTCCTGATTATGTAAGTGTTATGTAATGTGTGATATATTTCCTGATTATGTAAGAATTGTGTAATGTGTGATCTATATATGATTATGTAAGAGTTGTGTAATGTGTGATCTATTTCCTGATTATGTAAGAGTTGTGCAATGTGTGGTCTATTTCCTGATTGTGTAAGAGTTTTGTAATGTGCGATCTATTTCCGGATTATGTGAGAGTTATGTAATGTGTGATCTATTTCCTGATTCTGTAAGAGTTGTGTAATGTGTGATCTATTTCCTGATTATTTAAGAGTTATGTAAGGTGTGATCTATTTCCTGATTATTGTGAGAGTTGTGTAATGTGTGATCTATTTCCTGATTATTGTAAGAGAATTTTGCAGATGAATAAGATATGTGACTGAAGAAAAAGATAGTCTCTGATGACCATATTACACAAGTTATGATAATTATCTTTAAGGATGACACATATCCAAATGATACACATACTGAAGATATACGTGCTGATGATGATACACGTGTTGATGATACATATACTAATGATACCCCTGTTGAACATACACATGCTGATGATGTATTTATGACGTTGTTGTTAATTTAACGTTTCTGCCTTTACGTAGTCACGTGACAGATAGTCCTGTAAGATTGATAACTTATTCCTTGACCAGCTACACAGCCACAGTCAGATTGACATTGCATTTGACTGTATTACTGTGATCTATATTTTGCTTATTAAGACTTCATGTAGGCTAACATCAGTCAAGCACTCTCACCACTAACAAGATTAGGTTTCCATTCCTCTTCCCTTCATGCACCATAGATATACTCGTATATTGCAAGATGATAGACAGCCCATCTGACCGCCTCAGACTGTTGTAGTTCTGACAACAGATGCTATAGACACAAACGAACTGACAAATCTTCGTCTCAGAAAGCAGATTCGGATGTTGCACTTGCAAAAATGTACAATATTTTCACTTTTACAAATTTATGAAGTATAAGACGTTTTAGCTTGTTGGAGTAGAGTTAGATGAGTTTTACCAAATGTATTAATATTAGACGTTTTAGCTAACGTGGTAATCATTTATTTGGATGGTTTATATATGGATTAATATTACAATGTCACAATGCTGCCAATGCTGGAGAGCCGCGGTAGCATAGTGGTTAGTGCACTGACTTTCTAGCACAGTGGTCTATGGTTCGATCCCCAGACGAGGCGGGAATTTTTTAAGCCACAAACGGCTCCTGGGTCGACCCAGCCCCAAATGGGTACGAGAGCAACTCTGGGAAGGTTAAGGCGGCCGGTGTGATGGCGACCACATCACCCCTCGTGTGCCGATGGTCAAGATAATATGGGCCTAACACCATATTCCCAATATGCCTCAATGGACGTGTAACGGGTTCCTTTACCTTTTTTTTTATTTCACAATGCTGCCACTTTGATAACTCTGAATGGTTTATATATGCATTAAATTTAAAATTTCACAAGGTAGCCACTTTGATAAATTTGGTTGGTTTCCATATGGATTAATATAATTTTTCTCAAGGTTGCTAATTTGAGAAACTTAGATAGTTTATGAGAGGCCGACAGTGTAGATGTACAGGAGCCCCGTTTAGTGACTTAGGTGAAACTGTTTGAGTTAATTGAATTAGATTTTTGGGGGGATTTTTTTTTAGAGTATTGATGGTACTCAAATGTCTCCCTCCTGGATACATTTGCATGGGCCCTGAATCTATGTGGCCGTAGGACCTACCACCATAACATTTATTCGTGCTACTGTCTATAATAAAATAATAGAAACTATCATTCACTATTATAACAAATAAGCAAGCAAGAACGTTTTTACAAATATTAAAAAAAAACCTGAGACACACTGAGTGCAGGGTGAAGTAAGGTAAAATTAACTTTATCAGTTTTGACATAACCCACGCTAGAAATCGGCGGGAGTTACCGTGGAGATTAGTGATGTAGATAGGAATGGCCTCACTCCCGGTAAGACAATATGATGGAATGACCGGTAAATAAATGAATAGAATAAAACTTCAATAAATGAAAAGTAACCAGCAAGCGCACACCACTAACCCGGCTGAAAGATAATATTCGGAAAGTTAGTTGTTCGGAGCTGAGCATTGCATTAATAAGACGTGTTGGTTACCGTCTTGCTCCCACGTTGAGATATTCAACAAGAAATGTATTGTACGTCCATACTCTTCGATATACCCGCAGTCGCAGGAAGAGAAGTCTTTGGTTGTGTAAAATCTGCTCGTGCAGATTTTATCTTAGTGATTCACCTACGTAAGTAAGAACCATCTAACTTGGTCGTTTTTTTTTAAATTTCAGCTCATTTTCTCGTAATAATTCTTGAAAATAAATGAAGCTGATAAACTAGGAAATAAATACTATAGTGCAACCTTCGAATGAAATATCCAACTATGGAATAAATATCCCTAAGAACTTGGAGGATTTTGATGTTGTGGAATATTTTTATAAGCCACAATGGATAGAAGTGAAGGAAAGAAGATACACCGTGCACATTGTTAAAGAAGATGCATTATTGTGAATACATGCACCATTATTTATATATTGCCTGTTGATGTTCTAACAGTTCTGTTTAAATGAAATTTCGTTTTAACTGTCAAGGCTCTTGATGGATTACTTGTCAGATGATCAAGTAGATGTACTGTACAACATTAATATATCAACACTACTATTATCTCCTATTGTAACATCTTATGAGAGGAGCGAACAAAACGGAAAACAATTAGACATAAACCAAGAAAGAACAACCTCTGGCGGACTTTATTTAATCCAGTCAAGATCAAACTTGGAATAGGCGATATAGGTGAAGAAAACAGGACGATTATATTTAATTAGAGCACCACTCACATCCGGTCACATACTAGCTATAATGATGCCGTGACGAACGGTCACATAGTAGTTATAATGGTGCCAAGTGACCTCTTTCCTTTATGCACCTGGTCACAATATTAACCTTAGACGGCGGAGCAAGCAAAGACATCAACAACATAATGAACAAAGCAAGAACAGCCTGTTTTAGTCTAAACAACATCTGGAAATCTAATAAGTACATCACAAGCACAACATTAAGTTTATATCAGAGCTGTGTGCTTTCTGTGCTTCTCTATGGTGCAGAATGCTGGAGAGTTGCAGAAAAGGAAATGTCGAAATTGTCCTCTTTTCACACAACATGCCTAAGAAAAATTCACCGAATCTTTAGGCCGAATACCATCACCAAACAAGATCTGCTCACTCGGAGTAAGCAAGAGTACATGCACACCATCATAGCTGGCAGACGCTGGAGCTGGGTTGGCCATGTCTTCAGGAGAGACCCTGATGCCATCACAAAAATAGCTATGCTATGGACCCCTGAAGGAAAACGAAAGAGAGGCCGACAAAAACATCTCGGCGGAGAACTGTGGAGGCTGAGATGCAGGGAATGAACCAGAGTTGATGCACTGTACAAAAGATGGCCGCTGACCAAGCAAAGTGGAATCAATTTGTTGTTGCCCTACAAGACACCACCTGGCGGGATGGCCACTGACTGCATTGGTGGTCGGCGGCTAAGGATCAAAGAAGAAGATGACGTTGATGTTTACGAATCACTTGGTCTGGGAAATTTTAATTTTTCTCTTATGACTGGTGATATGATTCTTTAGGTCTCCAGTCTTTTAATTTAAAAATGCGGGTTTACTTTTAAGTTTTTAAAGTTGCCAAAATACTCTGTCCTGGTCCTTTAAGTTTCAGGTTTATAATTTACAACTCCGGGTTTCAAAGTTGCCCAAATACTTCGATCTGTCACTTATAATTTTAATTTTAGAAACCTTTGTCCGATCGTTCTCTCTGGCTCTGGTGAATTGCTTGCTTGACGGTGCGATGCAGTCCGATTTGTGACTTCGATTTCGATAGATTATATTTCCATTTCTCAGTTCAAATCCCAGATTGTACTTCCTACGAATTTGCCAATGAAAGACAAACTCTATTCCAGCTCTCACATTAAGACAATGGTAAACTCTTTAGAACTATTTCCTCCCCCCCCCCCCCCCCCCCTCCCCCCCCCCCCCCCCCCCAGTAATTTTGAAATATCAACTTTTAAATTTCCAAAGTGTGACCACTTTTTAATAATGCGGTAATACTTCCGATCTCATCTTTATGCAAACGCACAAACAAAATATGTGAACTTATTTCCTGTCTAGATGCTTTCCCACAAAGACACATTATCGGTTATATTCATACAAAGATGATCCAGCGGAAACGATTACGTCTTATCACCTGTGTTTGTGTAAATCCCTCAGAAGGATTTCTCAGACAGACAATACGGCTTTCTTATCATCGATCGAGCGCTACCGTTTATTGTCAATAATGATCGACTTTACCACAGGTGGCTAGACGACTTAGGTGATAAATTATTCTCTGACCTGCCTAATTAGCTTACGACGATTCACAATGCGAAACGTACACAAGTCTGGGAACGAATGCTGCAGAATACAGGTGCATAAAATATGTCAAAGCATAGAACGATCGGTGATGAAAATGAAGAAAAGATATGATACTGCCGGAGAGGAAGAAAGTTATAAAAGTGCACAACTGAATCACCACAATCTTAACGGAACTACAGATGAGCTGAGCTAACTGGGACAGATTTGTAATGTTGACATAATTGCAGTTGAGCTGAGCTAACTGGGACAGATTTATATTGTTGACGGAACTACAGTTGGGGTGAAATAACTGTGACATACTTTTAATGTTGATAGACCTACAGATGATCATCCCGGGACAGATTTGTACTGTTGACAGAACTACAGATGGGTTGAGATAACTGGTACAGATCTGTCATGTTGACAGAGGTACAAACGATCTAACTGGAAAAGATTAGTAATACTCACAGAATTACTGATGGTTCTGACTGGAGGAGAATTGCAACGCTTTCAGATATGTTTTGTGAAATTATTAATATGTGTCATAGTGGTATGAGAATGATTGTTCAAACCTTTAACTAAGACAATAAATAAATTGACAATAAATACGCTGTCAAGTAAGCAGAAACTACACATCAAACCCCAACTCCAACAACTGACTACAGAGATTACAGTTATATAACTTCTTCTTCTTCTTAGATCCTTAACCATCGACCATCAAAGCAGTCAGTGGCCATCACGTCTAGTAGCGTCTTGTAGGGCAACAACAAATTGATTCCACTTTGCTCGATTGGTGGCCATCCTTCGTACAGTGCTCCAACTCTGATTCATTTTTTGCATCTCAGCCTCTACAGTTCTCCGCCAGGTTGTTTTTGGTCGGCCTCTCTTTCGTTTTTCTTCAGGGGTCCAAAGCATAGCTGTTCTTGTGATGGCATCGGGGTCTCTTCTGAGGACATAGCCAACCCAGCTCCAGCGTCTGCCAGCTATGATGGTTGTGGTAAAGTGGGATGTTATAAATATTTATAGGGGACTTAGTGTACTGACTGAGATCAGCTGTGAAGGTATCTGTATCTAATAGGTGTAGTGTTTTACAGATAACCTTACTTGCTACCACATTATAACTCAGTCAGAATTATTCTGGAATATTGTGATGACTACGTTAAATGTCTAGGGTATGTATATGATGAAGTGTAAGTCACAACAACAACAGACAGATAAACAATTTAATTTATTCCACCACACTTGACAACACTGTGACACTCACACACATTTAACACTCTATAAGACTATCTTAAATGAGGCACTGGTAAAGTTTCAAATATAAATATGTATTAATTACTTTTACTAATATATGTGTCCTGATTCAAATACAAAGTGAACCAGAAATCACAATCAATTGTAATTACAATTTATATGTACAGAATTTATCAATATGAGCCTTGTAGTGACATTTTATTAATATTATCCTATGTGTGTCAGTTGTGTAGTAGTAATGTGAGGTAATACTGGTTTTGTTTTTTCAAGCTATGTTGTTATTTGTCATCATGACTTCAAGTGTTTGTTTATCTTGGAAATAATATGGGGAAAAGTTCACAGTTCCTATCAATTTAAGGTAGAAGTATACCCAGAAAAGCTTAAAAAAAATAAAAATCCAACAATTTTCATTTTCATGCTTTAAATCATCGTCAACATGTTCTTGAACTAAAAATAATTCATAGAAGCTTAGAGATACTCTGGTTTGATAGGAATCAGTGTTTTTCTACACACGCCCCCTTGAGTGATTTGCATAGCAACCAATGTTTATAGTTGGTTACCATGTGAATAATGACCCAACAAGAAGGTGCGTAATTGTAAAACTGCGAAATTATAATTATACATAGGCAACAGGAAAAAGATATTTATAACTTTTCCACGGGGAATCACTCAATGATTTCTTGTGAATTTTTCAAAAGTGTGTGTCTAGAAAGCTTTGATCGTAAATTTCAACATTTGTTACATGCATAGTGCATTTTCACCAACATCAACTCTATTTATTGCTAGTTTTATACTGATTCTGTATAATAGTAGTTAGCAGAGCTTCTTTTGTTCACAATGAGAAATAAGACAAAGACTGGGAGGCGTGTACACCAACAAACCGTTGCCTGAAAATGAGACACCTATTGTCGATAGTGACGCTATAAAACCTCTGTGCTCCTCAGCAAAGAAAATAAAGGTCATAAAGGTCCAAGAAAGTGAAGGACAAGCTAAAAATGACAACAAAGGAAATGGGTTTATCCTTATGGATGTAAAACTACTGTTTGGGTTTTTATGCGCTAACTTTAGATGTGACAAATGTTATCAGTACTCACTGACCTGTGAGATCGTCGAAGAGACTCGGAATGGCTTTTGTCATGAAATCAGTATCAAGCGCACAAACATTGGCGAATGGACTGCCAATTTCAATACTTCTGATGTTTCATCTTCAGCTACTCACAAACAAAGAAGTAAATGTGCGAATGGTGGCATTTGTGCGTTCTATTGGGAAAGGCCACAGTGCATTGCAGAATTTTTCGATATACATGAACACAAGTCAACGCATGGCAAAGAAAGCATACAGGAGAACGCTGCACAGGATCTATTCAGCAAGTAAGGACATTGCAATGGAAAGACCCTGAGAGCACTGAAAATGGGATTCATAGACACTGCA
This sequence comes from Oreohelix idahoensis, assembly GCA_024509875.1. Classification (NCBI taxonomy): domain Eukaryota; kingdom Metazoa; phylum Mollusca; class Gastropoda; order Stylommatophora; family Oreohelicidae; genus Oreohelix; species Oreohelix idahoensis. Next base: position 107,775 of record JAMPIV010020127.1, on the reverse strand, counting down.
GCTGCAGTAGAAGGAGACCTTTATTCAACAGGAGCTCATTAAACTTCATTTTGTGAGTTCTTTTTCTGTTTTTCTTTTTTTTCTCGGAATTGTCTTTTTAGCATAATTGGTGATATTTGAAACAAGATATCTCTGGATCTGTACATTCAATTGACATGAAAATTAACACAGTTGGTTATCATATAATCTTACAGATTATGACTTAAAATGGATACAATTGAATTCAAAATTTTAGTTTTATGACCATCATGCATATATAATGAGGCACAAATATCAAACATTCAAGAAATATAAATTTTGAAAATTCATTACAAATCAACCTTTCGGTCAATATCTGTTATTTTAGGTCAAAACCTCAAGCTATATATACTAATTCAATTTGCCAAGTTTCAGTCAGATCCCTGTAAAAATAACATAGTTATGATGTTTTAAAAAAGGTGTATAATTTATTCACTACGGCGGCCATATTGGATAGCTAATTTGCATAATTAATGAGGTCATTATGTGGACACAAATGTTAAGTCCATACTAACACTATACCCATGGTTGTTTGATTCTGAAAGGAAAATTTGAGTTTTTTACCCTACAAGGTAGTCTACTACCTTAAACACTGTATTTTCCCTCTGTTTTATTATAAAGTAAGATTTTGAGGGGGGGGGGCATAATGTTGAGCTCCTCTGGCCACAGACGCTTATCTTTCGTGATGGCGGCAGGAAAGGACTCCTCTGCTCGATAGCCTCCCTGTGTTATGGAGACACCTCACTGGTCACTATCTGGACCCAGGAGTATGCTGTCAGCCTCTAGGTTCAGCAAAGCTCAGACCAGGTGCTGTTCAATAACTTTAGGACCACGGTCCCTGAAACAAGAAGGTTGTACCTCCTATTTCAGAACTAATTTATAATAAATTTCCAGACTGAACACAATACATAACAAACACTGAGTTCAGAGCGGTAGGCCAACTGCTATCTTCATCTGAAACAATTTTCACCAGTATACTCCTCCCTAATGGTTACTACGCCTCTGCAATTCCAGCATGATTTCTTTCTAGTCAATAAGATAGGTGTCAGTGTACTGTTTGGCAATTCCATGTAGTTTTACTTTCCTCCGACACCTTCTGTTCAGGTTGGAGCACTATATAGGCTTTACCTCATGTTTGCTACTGAACCACACATATATACAGACATAAATTATCAATTTACATTCAATTTTCATTAAAAAGATATCAAATATTTCAAGCTTACCACAATTCATGGAATAACACACAGTTACGTTGACTGGCAATGAATATAGCACAATTTCGATCTGCCGATGTCCCAGGCTTTTATTTAGAAAAAATATGCACTGGCGCTCAACGCACTGGTTCTTTAGTAAGTTTATTTGAAAATGTGGTGCTGACCTGACGCCTCTGATTGACTATATTGGCGGGTCTAACCAATCGTGCCATGTTTACACAGCTTTTCAAAAAAAAGTACCCTTCCTTCCGTCTCCCCTAACAACAAAGAATCACTATTTATAGCCCGACTAATCGTGTTTAGCCTTACATTTACTTCTATCCAATCAAATAGGATTTAACATGGGGACCTCTTTCCCGTACAATGGTGGTTTTAAAATCTGCCACTGAGCGATTCTGATTTTGGTGTTGTCTGACAGCACCACCATTTTATTTTGGCTATAATTTGTTAATTCCTAGACTATTTGCGTAACACTTAACATATTATTTGTCAGCAAGTCCTAAGGAACCCAAATATACAAATTTAATGGGGCTAAGGGGCTGCGTTCAAAATATGTATTTTCCAGGATAGTCGTGTAGTTTTTTTTTATTTTTTATGTTTAGAACCGCCACCTGTCCTGCTGTACTGTCAGACTAATGTCAGGATTTTAGACATAAAACAGTAGAATGTCATGTTTCCTAATAAGCGTTTTGTAAGTTTTTAAAACCTAACTCTCGGATGGGTAGTGTTTTTTATCACTGTCGATTTGAAAAAAAGCTAGTGCTTGTGGCCTTACACGCGTGTTAGGGGTGGCATTAATTGTGTATCGCGAGACTGTGGTAGTATTGCCAGCGTTCCGGCTTTCAGCCCCTCCCTTTCTTTCTATCCTTAGTCCATCTGTCTTTCGTTTATGGTAACTTAGTGTATAAAATGACATGAATGGAATATTAAATATAGGTCAGCTTGCGTATCTCAAGGTTTTTCTTAGAAAGGCAGTACACGTTTTATCGTATAAAGCGGGTATTGAAGCAGTAGGCTTTTACTATCAACGTGAAACGTTACAATTTGCAGACGAAAGAGAAATCAAGGGGGATTTCGAGTACAGTCATTGTGACAGCACTGTTCTTTACCATTCTTCTTTCCTTTTATTAAATTTATTTGTTAGGCTTTACATTTACGTTTTAATTTATATATGTGGATTAGAATTTCTCACGACAATGGTGTGCATGTCCTCCTGCTTGCTCCGTGTAAGCAGATCTTGGTTGGTGATGGTATTCGGCCAAAAGCTTCGGTGAATTTTTCTTAGGCATGTTGTGCGAAAAGAGGACAATTTCAACATTTCCTTCTCTGTAACTCTCCAGCATTCCGCACCAAAGAGAAGCACAGAGAGCACACAGCTCTGATGTAATTTTAAATTTGTGCTTGTGCTGTATTGAGAGGACTTCCAGATGTTGTTAAGCTAAAAAAAGCTGTTCTTGCTTTATTCATTCTAATGTTGATATCTTTGTCTGCCCCGCCGTATGGTGTTATTATGCATCCTAGGTATGTGAAGGTGTCTGTCTTTACCATTTGCTGATTCCTTAATGATATGGGCTCAGGGTTGCTTACATTGAGCGTCATGACATCTGACTTCTTTAGATTGATGTTCAAGCTCACCTGCTGGCTATATTTATTAAGTCTATCCGTTTTTTCCTGGATGTGTTGATGTGAATGTGCTAGTAGTGTAATGTCATCTGCATATTCCAGATCTTCCAATGTAGAAAATGTAGTCCATCTTATTCCTCTTGGATTGCCCTCTGTTGTCTGGCGTATCACCCAGTCTATGACTGTTAAAAATAGAGTTGTTGATAAGGGGCATCCCTGTCGTACTCATGTCTTCACCTCAAAGGTTAGGTTGCTCTGCCCAACACTGCATGTAAAGTTGGCATAGAGGCTTTTTATGATTGACACTATGCAGCTTGGAATGTCATAAGCCCTCAATATTTTCTATAAACTGTACCTATGTATGCTGTCAAAAGCCTTTGTCAAAATCAACGAAATTAATGTACAGCTGTCTTTGCCATTCTGAGCACTGTTCTATAATGTTCCTGAGAGTGAATATATGATCCACACATCGTCTGTTCTTTCTAAATCCTGCTTGTTCTTTCCTCAGTTTGTAGTCTACTGCTTTTTAAATTCTCAGTATAATTATCCTGTCTAGTATTTTGCTGGGAACTGAGAGAAGAGTGATTCCACTCCAACTATTGCAGTCTGCAAGATCTCCCTTCTTGGGCAATTTGACAATTATTCCTTTGTTCACTCTGATGGAGTTGTCCCTGTTTTCCAGACTTGTGCAAATAGTGGTTGTAATAGTTATATAACTACGGGTAGAAAAATAAAGCAGTCCACCAACAACGAACCAAAACCGTAGAACAAGAGAGAGAGTTTATCACTGACATATGAAATAAATCAACAGTCAAACAATGAACAATCCAATAGAAGAATTACTTATTGCTATTTTAGACACCATACGTCAAATCTTCATTGATTAAGTCATAAATCAGCTGGAGTTAAGGAAGACCACACTATCCGTAGACACAAGAGGAAACGAAAAACACACATGGATCTTCATTTCAGCTAGTAGTACTTATAACGACACGTCGGTACACTCGCAATAATAGATATAGAAATAAAAATCATTACACTTAGAAATAATAAATAAGTATAAACAAACAAGCAGCAACACTTAATAAGCTGATGACGTGACAGCCAAACATCCAGCCAGCAGTCCTTCACAGCAATAAACATTTTCATGGTTAATAAAAGTGCCCCCCACAAATAAATAAAAAAACAGGACAGAGATAACAGTCCATCTGTCAAAATGTTATAAAAATGTACACAATATACCCCGACTTATAACCGAGAGATCACATTCCTTGTCAGGTTTTGACGTGATGTTCAATCTCGGAAATAAGTGAAAAAAACAAAACAAAAAAACTTAACCATGTTATACTTTAAGCAGCACAGAAAAGGAGATAGGGGAAGGCATCCAATTTACTTCCGAAGGGGAACAATTCAACTATTATTAAAATATCAAACTAAATAACAAATTTTCATTTTTTATTTATTTCTTATCAATTCAGTACACATATTTATTTATGGCACAACAAAATCTCTTATTTTTATTAGTACATTTATAAGTTGTTAAAAAAACATGTGTTTACCATTTTTAGAATTAAAATTCTTTAAATAATATGGAGTTTGATGCGCAAGCTAAAGAAGTGATTACTTTTTTCTTCTACCACTATCAATCACAATTAAAAACACAACAAATTTTGATGGAGTCGCAGATGTGCACTCCAATATGTTTCATCGGCGCCAAATAGCGCACTTCGACAATACTGTAAATACATTTTTTTACTTGATCGGTTCTCTCCTATCCCAGGGACCGGAGTGGCTAAAAGACATGGCGTCCACATCTAATTCTGAGGACACCTAGGTCGGTTCCCAGTACAGGGAATATTCTTGATGGAATTTTTTCAGAACTAATAATGTCTTACTCCCCCCTGATTCTCTGAGTAGTGAGATCGGATAACTAGCCTTATTGGATCAGGGCGAAAACATTGTAGGTCTCGTGTACAAGTTTCGCACGTTAAAAAATATTCGGCAAATGTAAATCATAAAGAGTAGGCCATACGACCGCTGCCGTGTCAGAGTTTACACAATTAAGAAAACCTACCAGATACAAAAATATTTATAGAATGTGTGATTCATGTATACACACAGTGGGACGCTCGCCGATGCTTTGGAGTTTGTGCACTGTGCCGAGATTCTCCTTGTGAGCTAAAGGAGGAGATCGGACCACTGATGGAGTTTTCCGTGTACAATGTAAATGGTCCTTAAAACAAACCAAACCAAACAAACAAACATCTTCTACCTTGGTGTGTAGAGATTAGCCAGAGAGAGCGCCATGGTATCCTGTAAGCTGTATATCTGTTTGCCTGGTTTCAGTACAGTCCTCGGTCCATCAGGGATTGTCTAATGTTGTTCTCCTAGCAAATTCTTGGTCGTCCTGGAGATCTTGATCCCTGGCTATTGGTTTCCCATTTGTGTCGTGGTAGCCTGTGACGGATTGCCTCCCCTTAGCTCTGCAGTAGTGGCCCAACAGTGGCCATAACTCAAGAGTTTGTAAAATAGGTCGTCAAAGGTGTCTATCTTCACACAAGATTACTCTTGGCAGTGTTGTAGATAGAAGAGTAATGTCGCTTCTATCCCAAGGGACTGTTCATAAGATATTCCCGAAGTCAAGAACAATGCTGTATTGGTAGGGCATATGTTAACTTATATAGGTTCGCCGCCTTTTATGAAGAATTAAGCAAATGTTTTAGCCCATTAAAGCCCCCAGCTGGTGTAAATCTAGCGAAATTCTTTTATTAGAATTAAGTCTATATATGTAAATATATGTCTAAGTGTAAATATAGATCTTAAAGAGTCTTGCACATACGCTTGCTTTAATACATATAATAAACGAATGAATTATGGTTGGTGTGTTTTAAAATAACATGTAACAAATTTGATAATCAATTAGATTTCACAGGTTGAAATGATGGTGCATTTTTTAATGAAAGTGTTATCTTCATAGAGACTGGATAGAGGAATGTTAATGTTCTTTGCTGTTGCCTTTTGTTAAGAACTTAGCTTAGCATCGATGACTACTGCAACCGTGGTTTCAACAGTTCTTCAGTAATGATGACACCTTACAGTCTGATAGCTTTGTTCTATGAACAGTCTAATAGCTTCGTTCTACGAACCGTCTGATAGCTTCGTTCCACTAACCAAAAGCAACTTTTGGGAAAATAATTTCCTGGCACAGTTTAGAATGGGCACTAGCAACTTAGGTTAAATGCTTTCGAATCCCTTGGTCTGGGAATGTTGTATTCCTCTTATGAGTCAGGATGAGGCTTCTCTGTGAGAATAAAGGGCAGGGTTGTCGCTGAACAGAGTGGAGCCTACATGACAACAACTTTCAGCATGAGAATGGAGGTAGAAGCAGTTACTGCAGCAATGAGGTGGCTGTCTGAAACTCCATCAACCGGGGCAGTTATATGTATGCTACAGGTACAATTAGCATTCATTCTCTTCGACATTTGCTGAGGGAGACTGAACACTTATGGATTTGCCCGGAGAGCAGCAAAGTCGATTCTGATTAACAATAACAGATGTGTAATGTTTGTCATGGATTGCCTCCCGTTAGCTCTGCAGTTGGTGTCCACCAGTCGCCAACCCTCAAGAGTATCTAATATGGGTCTTCAAAGGTGTCTACCTTCGCACAAGATTACTGTCGGTAGAGTTGTAGATAGAAGGATAATGACTCTTCTATCTCAAGGGAGGTTTCACAAGATGTTTTCAGAAGTTAAGAACAATGCTGCATAGGGCAGAGCACTATTAACTTATATTTAATCCTTCGCCTTTTGTGAAACATGCAGCAATGGTTTTATGATGGTAATTGGCCGCCAAATGCCCACCATGGTCTGGTTTTTTGTGAAGTGTGTAGATGATGTACAGTCAAACAATGATCATACAAAAACAGGGCAATCCATACAAAGACGTCAGTTAACTCACGACGTATAAAGTCAATGATGCTTGTAACAGCTAGTGACGTTTTTCTGTATCATTTATTGTGGACGCCACAGTGACAAAATGTATACGCGAATATGTAGGTACATCAGACAGTCATTATCACAGCAACAATGTCAGTATAGCAATGGACGGTAGACAGCATCATAATAAAGGTGATTCACAGGCATGTCAATACATTATAAGGCTGTAATGTAGTCGGGAAAATTCTCCATCCCTTTCTATCTTAGCCAGAAGATAACCAGATGTATGAGATCAGTTCACTCTCCTTAATCTGACTTCAGCAAGACAGGCACGTCTGCCGAAGTATAAATAATGTCCTCAAAAATATCCTCTAGATAACAAAGGTTTTCCAAACCTAGTTCATGTAACAAAGTAGCAAGTAATGGTCCTTGGGACATGCATCAACCGATGCAGTACAATACAGCGACATGTGAGCTGGGAAAACATCTCGTGACGACGCCTTTCGAAGACAGGCTATGAATCAAAAATCGCTCACGACCAAAAATCGATAGAGTTAATGAAAAGTTAATTTACCTTGCCTTCAGGAAATACACAGAAATATTACGCCTCCCGGCATGTGGAAATACACTAGAGGTATTATCTCGAATAAACGAAATATCCATTAAGAGGACTTCACATTCCTGACAGAACAAAAAAAATAGCGGAGATCCCCTCTCAGCGAGGCATCTTTCTAGCTATTCAAAATCGCTCACTGACTGGTGGGCGGAAATCGATCGACCAAGAAGCAAGACCAGTCATGCGCAGTCCAGCGCAAAATGACCACAGCTCAGAACTTAAGACGCAAGGACCTTTACTACGAACCAGCGTAAGAATGATTACCTTAAAAGGATAACCCAACAGGTTGCCAACCGTTTTCTGAGAAAACGGCCTAGCATAGCAAACTTAACTGCATTCAATACCAACGCGAGGAGACAACTGCTTACCGAGAAAAGTGACTATAAATTTCAAGCAGTTGTTGCCCTTGCGTTATAAAATATATATTGTAATAAAACGATGTTGCGAGAATTTCTCACGCAACATATCACCACCTCCTCCCGATAAAAAAAAAAATGTGGAACATATTTTTTTTTTTTTTTTAAATATCAAAGAGCATGCGATAAGCGGCTCAAAACGCACGAATTATGCGCTGATAATTAATTAAATTGCCTAACATGAGGCTAAATATAGAGTGTCTGGTGAGGATATACCTCAACAGAAAAATAAATATGTCTCAAAAAATATTCACATCGGGGAGGTGTCACCAACACACATCACGTTAGCATGTAAACACAATATACGTATGCAAGTTACCATAGACATCAATAAATAGCATAATCTAATATTGTCTTTAAAAATGGATGTACAAATCTGATAGGAAAATTTAAATAGTACATTATTTGACATGTAATGACATAAGTACATAGTAAAGTTAAACTACATGACGATCCAGGACATATCCTCTGGCATTCCGAGGGTAAGTACACAATCTAGAACTCGTCATGCTTGATAATAGTAAGGTAAGTCCTCAGCTCATCAATGACATTCTGAGAAAGTACAAGCAATATAATGCTAATTAATAACTAATATGCTTCATAAGGTACAATACATTATTAATAATTGTGGCTGTTTAGTAAACTAACGGCCCTTATATTAACCACTCAGTCTTCCTCTATCATCTTAAAAAACGAACAGAAGAAGATGATAACAAAGCACGATAGTGTGTACATATAAAGTGAGTACAGATGTGCTAATCTATTGTAGTAATATAGGTGTGTTATGACTCTGTAATATATGGAAATATAGGACAGAAGTATTAGTTGGAGTCATGTGGGCATCTAGACAAAATGTCAGCCATCACATTATCCGCACCACGGATAGCTCGTACCGTGAAGTGAAAAGGTTGAAGAGCTATAGCATATCGAGTGGATCTCGAACTCTTCAAATTCTTAGTCTGAATAGCTGTAAGAGCTTTCTGATCAGTCTCTAGAATGAAATGTGCGCCCAGGAGGAATCTTTGTAGTTTTAGAATTGACCAAACCATCGCTAACAACTCACGGTCTAAAACCGAGTAGTTCCTCTCTGCCGCATTTAGTTTTCTAGAAATGTACATAACAGGATGCAGAGTATTTGCATATTCTTGCATCAGTGCTGCTCCAATCCCAGTGGATGAAGCATCACTCCGAAGAACAAAAGTCCTATCAAGAGTAGGTAATCTTAAGATGGGAGGAGAAGAAAATATATTCTTGATTTGGTCTAGTGAAGATTGGCATTCTTCAGACCAACGGACCAGATTAGGCGAACCTTTCTTCAACAATGTTGAGAGAGGTGCCATGATCGAAGATAAATTTGGAATAAATCTCCCATAAAATTGAATTAAACCTAAGAGACTCCTAACTTGTTTCTTCGTTTTAGGAACAGAGATGTTCAGTATTTTGGAAGTATTGTGGTCTTCTGTCTTCAAGAGACCATGACCAACACGATGACCCAGGAAAGAGATTTCACCAAAACCAACAAAAGCTTTAGAAGGTTTTGCTGTCAAATTATTCTCACGTAGAGTGGACAGTAAGTCATATAACCCTAAATAGTGATCTTCCCAGGTATCACTGAAGAGACAGATGTCATCTAAGTATGCGATGACATCCGAACGATGTGACAGAATTCGACGCATCATGCGAACGAAAGTGGCAGGGGCGTTCATGAGACCAAAAGGCATAACATTCCATTGAAATAGACCCCTAGGTGTAGAAAAAGCAGTAAGAGGTTTGGCATGCTCTGCTAAAGGCACTTGCCAATAACCTTTAGACAAGTCAAGTTTAGTGAAGAATCTAGAATTAGAAAGTCTAATCAGTAGATCTTCTAACAAAGGCATCGGTTCAGCATCGAACTTTGTGACCTGATTCAATTTGCGATAATCAACGCAAATTCGTATGTTCTTATCCTTCTTCCGGACAATAACCATGGAAGAAGAATATGGTGAAGTCGATGGTTCAATTATATTTAATTGAATCATTTCATCCAATTCCTTTTCCACTTGCGACTGAAAGTGTATAGGGATAGGATAAGGCCTAACCCTAATTGGATTATTGTCGGTAAGAATTATGTCATGTTCTATGACATCTGTGTGTCCAGGAATGTCAGTGAGAACATCCTGAAATGTTTGTAACATCGACGAGACTTGTCGATGTTCGTCACCAGAAAGATTAGGAGAAACAGAAACGTTTTTCCAAGATTCCGTGGAATGTAATGGAACCACTGGAAGGGGAAGATTGACATCAGAGAAGGTAGATTCCTCATCCTGTATGACAGACAGGGATGAATAATGACCGTGAGGTGCAGGAGCATCATCCGTTGCCTGGAAAATAGGCAGCAAATAGTCCGGACGTTCGTGAAATTCCGAAAGCATGTTTATGTGGAAAGTTTTATGCTTTCCATCAATATCGACCACATAGTCAACATCGGAAATCCGAGAGACTATTGCATACGGACCTTTCCATGCAATAAGAAGTCTATTTTCCCTACTGGGGAGTAGGACGAATGCTTTGTCACCTGGACAAAGTTGTCGTAGACATCTATTCTTGTTAGCAAACTGCCTTGCCTTCTCTTTAGCAATTTCTGATGAAGCAGTTGCTAGCTTACATGCCTCAATGATCTTTTGTCTAAGAGCAATGACATACTCATATGAGGATTGAGTTTCATCGCTAATATCATCGGCAGTGATGAGATCGTGTAATAAAGACATAGGGCCGCGCGGACGCGCGCCAAAGACAAGTTCGAAGGGAGAAAATCCTGTGTGTTCATTAGGGACTTCTCTATAGGCAAAGAGAGCCGCGGGTAAAACCCTGTCCCAATCTTGAGGATGATCTTCAGTTATCTTACCAAGCAAAGTCTTGAGCGTTCTATTCAGACGCTCAACTAACCCATTAGACATAGGATGGTAGATACTACTGAGAGATCGTTCAATATGTAAGGTAGACATTACCTGTGACATAGTGTCCGATATGAGTTGAGTGCCATGGTCTGACAATATTTCTCTGGGGAACCCCAAGCGAGAAAATATCAACCAAAGAGCATCTGCGATATCTGTAGTAGATATGCTCTTAAGAGGGATAGCCTCTGGCCAACGTGTGCACATATCGACACATGTAAGGATGAACTGATGTCCTCTGGCCGACTTGACCTTAAAAGGGCCAATAATATCTATGGCCATTTTCTGAAACGGCCGAATAGGAATGTCAGCAGCCTGGATAGGCGCAGCATGTCGTGGTCCTCTAGATTTGACCTCCTGACATACCTTGCATGATCGGCAGTAAATACGAATGTCCTTGTTGACAAAAGGCCAAAAGAAAGCCGCAAGGACTCTCGACTTCGTACGGGCAAAACCCATATGTCCAGCACATTGCGAGTCATGAGCATGTTGCAATATTTGCACTCTCATGCTCTTGGGAACAAGAATTTGCGAATGCGCCGACGTAGTCGAATCTTGTACCATACGTACAAGTACGCCGTTTCTCATTGCAATCCAAGATTTTCTATTTGTATCCTGATTCGGATCACCTTTCTTCGCAAGAATGAAGAATTTTTTTAAAGAAGGATCTTCTTCTTGCAATTTTATGAAAGAGTCACGAGTGATTACTAAGTGACTATCTTGGCTATCAACTTCATTATCACTATTCAGTGAAGTTTCGGGTGTTTGTAGAGCTTGTGCTCTTGTAACCACTGCATTTGTAGCTTGCATGTTATTATCTTCCCAAGCAGCAATCTGCTGTGGGGTACACTCCCTAACTCCGTGAATACGACCAATAATAAGGTCCGCAATAGGATTAGGTAAGAGACAAGCATGCACATCTCCAGTAAAGAAAGGAGTGGCAATGCGAATTACAGCAGTAGGATATTTTTCTAGAGTGCCGCCAAATGTGACACATTTAATAACCTTTCCTGTAGCACAAGATGGATCTACAAGCGATTGTCTAACACCAATAGTGGTGCATCCGGAATCGAAAAGTAGTGAGACCGGAGTATCATTAACAAGACCCTTATGTAGGATTAAAAAACCCCTCCCGTCATGCGCAACAGCAGCAGGAAGAGCGGGAAGAGGGTGACCACAACTCAAAGTAGTTATGGTACCCGGTTCGAATAAAGTACTGCATTGGGGGCATTTGTTTGCTCTCTCAAAGTCAAAAGTAGAACCAGTGACAGCGTCAAAGTTTTTATTATCAACAACATGATTACAGGCTCCCTCAGTTTCCTGTTGTACAGAATTAGCCTGCTGATATCTCTTTTTTTTGTGTTGAGACCTACCGCGACTATTATTACCTCTGAAGTTATCAGAGTTATTATTATCTCTGCAGTTATTATTGTCTCTATTGTAATTGTTATCATGATTCGAATTCCAGTTTCCACGATTACTATCATGTTCACATTGATGCGAACATCTATTTGTTTGGTTTTGAGGTCTTCGGCAGGAATAACCTCTATTACCATATCCTCTTTTGAAATGCCTATAATTATTAGGGTGATAGTAACGAGTACTATCAGGTTGTCTCCAATTCTTCGAAGAAGAATCACCATGAAATTGATTTCCATGATTTTGACAGAAATTACCGCTGCCCTTTCTATCAAAATTTTGTTGGGATCTACGAGCAAAGTTTTGACCATACGGTGCTGCCGAAGCAACTGGTAAACCTTCTTTCACCTTAGAGTTACCCATGGTTATGTGTGGGTGCGCAGTTACATATTGGCAACAGAAATCTTCCATTTCTTTTATTGTTTTAGGTTTACGTTCATGAAGGAAAGCAAGGAAAGACTCATTGACAGACGACATGACTTTGTCTCTAAGTATTAAGTCCATAAGTCCTTCATAAGTTTTTTCCGTCTTAGATAGTTCAACCCATCGTGAGAAAGTAATGCGTATTCTTGCAATAAACTCGGAGAATTCAACTCCATTTTCAGGTACCATGTTTTTAAAATTGTAGACGATAGCCGTCTTCGTTAAGCTGATATTTCTTTAACAAAGCGGCCCTGACAACCTCATAATTGTTCTTGTCAGGTTCATCCACCATATTTAATATACTTAGAGCTTTACCTGTCAGTATCCCTGATAACTGATAAACATATTTTGCTTTGTCTATGTTATGAGCTGTACATGCTTGTTCAAATCTGTCCAGATAGAACATTATGTCATCACTGGAAGGACTAAATGTTGGTAACTTAATCTTAAAAGTATCATTATTAGCCTTACCAGAAGATGAACCCTTGTTTGAATCATTACCATTACTCATGTTCATCAATTTCAATTTTTCCAACTCTAAAGCTAAGACCTTTTCTTCATGTTCCATTTTTGCTTTCTCTTTCCTCTCATCAGACTCTCTCTGTAATCTTCTTTCCTCAGCCTGAGCCTCTATTTGAAGTCTTTCAGCTTCTTTCTCAAGTCTTTTATTCTCAGCTTCTTTTTCAAGTCTTTTATTCTCAGCTTCTTTTTCAAGTCTTTTATTCTCAGCTTCTTTTTCAAGTCTTTTATTCTCAGCTTCTTTTTCAGTCTTTTATTTTCAGCCTCTAGCTGGAGTTTTCTTTCCTCAGCTTCTGATTCCCTTTTTTGTTTTTCCATTTCCATTTGGAATCTTTTTTCATCCACCTGCATCTGCAGTTTCTTTTGTTCAGCTTCCATTGCTTTATCATATCGAGCAGTTGCAAATTCTTCTAACTTATCACCAGTCTTCCCAAGCAATTTACCCTGCTCAATAAAGTGCTCAAATGTAGACATGATGAGTAATAATATGAGTTCAAAAACCTGAAATAATTAACTAATTTATTTCAAACCTAAGTGTAACAAGTCTTAATTAAGCACTTGTATATTCACATCACATTATATTATCCCAGTCTCTGTGGGAAACAAGTCTCCAATCAAAGAACTTGTATATGAAATATCAACACTCAATTCTTGATCATAAGTGCACTTCTCATTCAATAGTGCACGACACTATTCATCATTCATTTATCATCAGTGTAGTAGTAACAGTGCATTAGCATAGCCCATTAACTAATTACTATAACTGTAAACAATGACTATGTAAACACATGCAGAATGTAAACATTGAAAATGTAAACAATGCAAACAATGTAAACAATAACAATGTAAACAATAACAAAGATCAGCAACAATACAAAAACGTTCGCAGAAATCAACTAAAAATAAAGCAGAAATTAATGAAATATCACAAAAAATGTGACGATATCTGCGATAGAATTAAACAAAATACATGACACCACAGTGTATAAACAAAAATGTTGTATGAAACTAAACTATAGTCAAGAGTAGGCTAACAAATACAAACAAATCAAAACAAAACTAAAGAATGCGAAATAATAACGAAAACAATATTAATACATGTCATCACAACTAACATAAATAGCAACAGAAGTCGCTTAGCAAATTCCAGTATCGGAAATTTGCTCACCCTACAGAAAACGCTCACAATAGACGACCTCTATGACGTGGCATGATCTAAGGGAGACACCACCCAACCGAGAACCCGCTGAAATATAAACATATAAATATACGAATAACATATAACAATAGAATGAGATGATACACAGAAGACTCAGCAGAAGTATAAGGGCACAGTTTACGTACAAACAGGCCACTTAACTTATAGGCTTCCAATCGTAGAACAGCAGAAAAAAAACGGATGTCAATCAACGTCCTAAAGAGCGAAGCTCCAACGATGATGGCACATCTGAACTGCTTCCACTGCTAACACGATGGTACTAGAGCTTCTGAAATACTGTATGTTGAGTTGTTTCGGCACTTGACCCTCTTATCCAAAAGTAAGTTGATGGAAATCGGTACTTGGCCTTCTTCAGAAAACAACCCGTTTCAACCGGCACTTGACCTTCACAAAAAACGACAGCACTGGAACCTTGACAGCAGCAACTTGCTTGACTTGCGTAAAAGAAAACAGCAGTCCGAGTTATCCGGCAACATGTAACAACGCCGGGTACTGTCAAATTTCTGTTTCAGTCAAAAAATTGCAATTTTGACATTTACCGGCAACGCCGAGTACTTTGAAAATTTTGAAGATGTTGACTGTCTTGAAGAATGTTAATTTCTTGAAGGATGCTGATGAATTCTTGTTGAAAATGAAGTGGGTAAGGGACCCCGTGTTTGCTGGTACCAGATCAAACCAGCTTATGGCCACCAAATGATGACGCCCAATTTATATTATGATTGAGTAATTGGCCGCCAAATGACGCGTGCACCATGAGGTGAGTGATGGTGCCCGTGGTCTGGTTTTGTGAAGTGTGTAGATGATGTACAGTCAAACAATGATCATACAAAAACAGGGCAATCCATACAAAGACGTCAGTTAACTCACGACGTATAAAGTCAATGATGCTTGTAACAGCTAGTGACGTTTTTCTGTATCATTTATTGTGGACGCCACAGTGACAAAATGTATACGCGAATATGTAGGTACATCAGACAGTCATTATCACAGCAACAATGTCAGTATAGCAATGGACGGTAGACAGCATCATAATAAAGGTGATTCACAGGCATGTCAATACATTATAAGGCTGTAATGTAGTCGGGAAAATTCTCCATCCCTTTCTATCTTAGCCAGAAGATAACCAGATGTATGAGATCAGTTCACTCTCCTTAATCTGACTTCAGCAAGACAGGCACGTCTGCCGAAGTATAAATAATGTCCTCAAAAATATCCTCTAGATAACAAAGGTTTTCCAAACCTAGTTCATGTAACAAAGTAGCAAGTAATGGTCCTTGGGACATGCATCAACCGATGCAGTACAATACAGCGACATGTGAGCTGGGAAAACATCTCGTGACGACGCCTTTCGAAGACAGGCTATGAATCAAAAATCGCTCACGACCAAAAATCGATAGAGTTAATGAAAAGTTAATTTACCTTGCCTTCAGGAAATACACAGAAATATTACGCCTCCCGGCATGTGGAAATACACTAGAGGTATTATCTCGAATAAACGAAATATCCATTAAGAGGACTTCACATTCCTGACAGAACAAAAAAATAGCGGAGATCCCCTCTCAGCGAGGCATCTTTCTAGCTATTCAAAATCGCTCACTGACTGGTGGGCGGAAATCGATCGACCAAGAAGCAAGACCAGTCATGCGCAGTCCAGCGCAAAATGACCACAGCTCAGAACTTAAGACGCAAGGACCTTTACTACGAACCAGCGTAAGAATGATTACCTTAAAAGGATAACCCAACAGGTTGCCAACCGTTTTCTGAGAAAACGGCCTAGCATAGCAAACTTAACTGCATTCAATACCAACGCGAGGAGACAACTGCTTACCGAGAAAAGTGACTATAAATTTCAAGCAGTTGTTGCCCTTGCGTTATAAAATATATATTGTAATAAAACGATGTTGCGAGAATTTCTCACGCAACATATCACCACCTCCTCCCGATAAAAAAAAAAATGTGGAACATATTTTTTTTTTTTTAATATCAAAGAGCATGCGATAAGCGGCTCAAAACGCACGAATTATGCGCTGATAATTAATTAAATTGCCTAACATGAGGCTAAATATAGAGTGTCTGGTGAGGATATACCTCAACAGAAAAATAAATATGTCTCAAAAAATATTCACATCGGGGAGGTGTCACCAACACACATCACGTTAGCATGTAAACACAATATACGTATGCAAGTTACCATAGACATCAATAAATAGCATAATCTAATATTGTCTTTAAAAATGGATGTACAAATCTGATAGGAAAATTTAAATAGTACATTATTTGACATGTAATGACATAAGTACATAGTAAAGTTAAACTACATGACGATCCAGGACATATCCTCTGGCATTCCGAGGGTAAGTACACAATCTAGAACTCGTCATGCTTGATAATAGTAAGGTAAGTCCTCAGCTCATCAATGACATTCTGAGAAAGTACAAGCAATATAATGCTAATTAATAACTAATATGCTTCATAAGGTACAATACATTATTAATAATTGTGGCTGTTTAGTAAACTAACGGCCCTTATATTAACCACTCAGTCTTCCTCTATCATCTTAAAAAACGAACAGAAGAAGATGATAACAAAGCACGATAGTGTGTACATATAAAGTGAGTACAGATGTGCTAATCTATTGTAGTAATATAGGTGTGTTATGACTCTGTAATATATGGAAATATAGGACAGAAGTATTAGTTGGAGTCATGTGGGCATCTAGACAAAATGTCAGCCATCACATTATCCGCACCACGGATAGCTCGTACCGTGAAGTGAAAAGGTTGAAGAGCTATAGCATATCGAGTGGATCTCGAACTCTTCAAATTCTTAGTCTGAATAGCTGTAAGAGCTTTCTGATCAGTCTCTAGAATGAAATGTGCGCCCAGGAGGAATCTTTGTAGTTTTAGAATTGACCAAACCATCGCTAACAACTCACGGTCTAAAACCGAGTAGTTCCTCTCTGCCGCATTTAGTTTTCTAGAAATGTACATAACAGGATGCAGAGTATTTGCATATTCTTGCATCAGTGCTGCTCCAATCCCAGTGGATGAAGCATCACTCCGAAGAACAAAAGTCCTATCAAGAGTAGGTAATCTTAAGATGGGAGGAGAAGAAAACATATTCTTGATTTGGCCTAGTGAAGATTGGCATTCTTCAGACCAACGGACCAGATTAGGCGAACCTTTCTTCAACAATGTTGAGAGAGGTGCCATGATCGAAGATAAATTTGGAATAAATCTCCCATAAAATTGAATTAAACCTAAGAGACTCCTAACTTGTTTCTTCGTTTTAGGAACAGAGATGTTCAGTATTTTGGAAGTATTGTGGTCTTCTGTCTTCAAGAGACCATGACCAACACGATGACCCAGGAAAGAGATTTCACCAAAACCAACAAAAGCTTTAGAAGGTTTTGCTGTCAAATTATTCTCACGTAGAGTGGACAGTAAGTCATATAACCCTAAATAGTGATCTTCCCAGGTATCACTGAAGAGACAGATGTCATCTCTAAGTATGCGATGACATCCGAACGATGTGACAGAATTCGACGCATCATGCGAACGAAAGTGGCAGGGGCGTTCATGAGACCAAAAGGCATAACATTCCATTGAAATAGACCCCTAGGTGTAGAAAAAGCAGTAAGAGGTTTGGCATGCTCTGCTAAAGGCACTTGCCAATAACCTTTAGACAAGTCAAGTTTAGTGAAGAATCTAGAATTAGAAAGTCTAATCAGTAGATCTTCTAACAAAGGCATCGGTTCAGCATCGAACTTTGTGACCTGATTCAATTTGCGATAATCAACGCAAATTCGTATGTTCTTATCCTTCTTCCGGACAATAACCATGGAAGAAGAATATGGTGAAGTCGATGGTTCAATTATATTTAATTGAATCATTTCATCCAATTCCTTTTCCACTTGCGACTGAAAGTGTATAGGGATAGGATAAGGCCTAACCCTAATTGGATTATTGTCGGTAAGAATTATGTCATGTTCTATGACATCTGTGTGTGTCCAGGAATGTCAGTGAGAACATCCTGAAATGTTTGTAACATCGACGAGACTTGTCGATGTTCGTCACCAGAAAGATTAGGAGAAACAGAAACGTTTTTCCAAGATTCCGTGGAATGTAATGGAACCACTGGAAGGGGAAGATTGACATCAGAGAAGGTAGATTCCTCATCCTGTATGACAGACAGGGATGAATAATGACCGTGAGGTGCAGGAGCATCATCCGTTGCCTGGAAAATAGGCAGCAAATAGTCCGGACGTTCGTGAAATTCCGAAAGCATGTTTATGTGGAAAGTTTTATGCTTTCCATCAATATCGACCACATAGTCAACATCGGAAATCCGAGAGACTATTGCATACGGACCTTTCCATGCAATAAGAAGTCTATTTTCCCTACTGGGGAGTAGGACGAATGCTTTGTCACCTGGACAAAGTTGTCGTAGACATCTATTCTTGTTAGCAAACTGCCTTGCCTTCTCTTTAGCAATTTCTGATGAAGCAGTTGCTAGCTTACATGCCTCAATGATCTTTTGTCTAAGAGCAATGACATACTCATATGAGGATTGAGTTTCATCGCTAATATCATCGGCAGTGATGAGATCGTGTAATAAAGACATAGGGCCGCGCGGACGCGCGCCAAAGACAAGTTCGAAGGGAGAAAATCCTGTGTGTTCATTAGGGACTTCTCTATAGGCAAAGAGAGCCGCGGGTAAAACCCTGTCCCAATCTTGAGGATGATCTTCAGTTATCTTACCAAGCAAAGTCTTGAGCGTTCTATTCAGACGCTCAACTAACCCATTAGACATAGGATGGTAGATACTACTGAGAGATCGTTCAATATGTAAGGTAGACATTACCTGTGACATAGTGTCCGATATGAGTTGAGTGCCATGGTCTGACAATATTTCTCTGGGGAACCCCAAGCGAGAAAATATCAACCAAAGAGCATCTGCGATATCTGTAGTAGATATGCTCTTAAGAGGGATAGCCTCTGGCCAACGTGTGCACATATCGACACATGTAAGGATGAACTGATGTCCTCTGGCCGACTTGACCTTAAAAGGGCCAATAATATCTATGGCCATTTTCTGAAACGGCCGAATAGGAATGTCAGCAGCCTGGATAGGCGCAGCATGTCGTGGTCCTCTAGATTTGACCTCCTGACATACCTTGCATGATCGGCAGTAAATACGAATGTCCTTGTTGACAAAAGGCCAAAAGAAAGCCGCAAGGACTCTCGACTTCGTACGGGCAAAACCCATATGTCCAGCACATTGCGAGTCATGAGCATGTTGCAATATTTGCACTCTCATGCTCTTGGGAACAAGAATTTGCGAATGCGCCGACGTAGTCGAATCTTGTACCATACGTACAAGTACGCCGTTTCTCATTGCAATCCAAGATTTTCTATTTGTATCCTGATTCGGATCACCTTTCTTCGCAAGAATGAAGAATTTTTTTAAAGAAGGATCTTCTTCTTGCAATTTTATGAAAGAGTCACGAGTGATTACTAAGTGACTATCTTGGCTATCAACTTCATTATCACTATTCAGTGAAGTTTCGGGTGTTTGTAGAGCTTGTGCTCTTGTAACCACTGCATTTGTAGCTTGCATGTTATTATCTTCCCAAGCAGCAATCTGCTGTGGGGTACACTCCCTAACTCCGTGAATACGACCAATAATAAGGTCCGCAATAGGATTAGGTAAGAGACAAGCATGCACATCTCCAGTAAAGAAAGGAGTGGCAATGCGAATTACAGCAGTAGGATATTTTTCTAGAGTGCCGCCAAATGTGACACATTTAATAACCTTTCCTGTAGCACAAGATGGATCTACAAGCGATTGTCTAACACCAATAGTGGTGCATCCGGAATCGAAAAGTAGTGAGACCGGAGTATCATTAACAAGACCCTTATGTAGGATTAAAGAACCCCTCCCGTCATGCGCAACAGCAGCAGGAAGAGCGGGAAGAGGGTGACCACAACTCAAAGTAGTTATGGTACCCGGTTCGAATAAAGTACTGCATTGGGGGCATTTGTTTGCTCTCTCAAAGTCAAAAGTAGAACCAGTGACAGCGTCAAAGTTTTTATTATCAACAACATGATTACAGGCTCCCTCAGTTTCCTGTTGTACAGAATTAGCCTGCTGATATCTCTTTTTTTTGTGTTGAGACCTACCGCGACTATTATTACCTCTGAAGTTATCAGAGTTATTATTATCTCTGCAGTTATTATTGTCTCTATTGTAATTGTTATCATGATTCGAATTCCAGTTTCCACGATTACTATCATGTCCACATTGATGCGAACATCTATTTGTTTGGTTTTGAGGTCTTCGGCAGGAATAACCTCTATTACCATATCCTCTTTTGAAATGCCTATAATTATTAGGGTGATAGTAACGAGTACTATCAGGTTGTCTCCAATTCTTCGAAGAAGAATCACCATGAAATTGATTTCCATGATTTTGACAGAAATTACCGCTGCCCTTTCTATCAAAATTTTGTTGGGATCTACGAGCAAAGTTTTGACCATACGGTGCTGCCGAAGCAACTGGTAAACCTTCTTTCACCTTAGAGTTACCCATGGTTATGTGTGGGTGCGCAGTTACATATTGGCAACAGAAATCTTCCATTTCTTTTATTGTTTTAGGTTTACGTTCATGAAGGAAAGCAAGGAAAGACTCATTGACAGACGACATGACTTTGTCTCTAAGTATTAAGTCCATAAGTCCTTCATAAGTTTTTTCCGTCTTAGATAGTTCAACCCATCGTGAGAAAGTAATGCGTATTCTTGCAATAAACTCGGAGAATTCAACTCCATTTTCAGGTACCATGTTTTTAAATTGTAGACGATAGCCGTCTTCGTTAAGCTGATATTTCTTTAACAAAGCGGCCCTGACAACCTCATAATTGTTCTTGTCAGGTTCATCCACCATATTTAATATACTTAGAGCTTTACCTGTCAGTATCCCTGATAACTGATAAACATATTTTGCTTTGTCTATGTTATGAGCTGTACATGCTTGTTCAAATCTGTCCAGATAGAACATTATGTCATCACTGGAAGGACTAAATGTTGGTAACTTAATCTTAAAAGTATCATTATTAGCCTTACCAGAAGATGAACCCTTGTTTGAATCATTACCATTACTCATGTTCATCAATTTCAATTTTTCCAACTCTAAAGCTAAGACCTTTTCTTCATGTTCCATTTTTGCTTTCTCTTTCCTCTCATCAGACTCTCTCTGTAATCTTCTTTCCTCAGCCTGAGCCTCTATTTGAAGTCTTTCAGCTTCTTTCTCAAGTCTTTTATTCTCAGCCTCTTTTTCAAGTCTTTTATTCTCAGCTTCTTTTTCAAGTCTTTTATTCTCAGCTTCTTTTTCAAGTCTTTTATTCTCAGCTTCTTTTTCAAGTCTTTTATTTTAGCCTCTAGCTGGAGTTTTCTTTCCTCAGCTTCTGATTCCCTTTTTTGTTTTTCCATTTCCATTTGGAATCTTTTTTCATCCACCTGCATCTGCAGTTTCTTTTGTTCAGCTTCCATTGCTTTATCATATCGAGCAGTTGCAAATTCTTCTAACTTATCACCAGTCTTCCCAAGCAATTTACCCTGCTCAATAAAGTGCTCAAATGTAGACATGATGAGTAATAATATGAGTTCAAAAACCTGAAATAATTAACTAATTTATTTCAAACCTAAGTGTAACAAGTCTTAATTAAGCACTTGTATATTCACATCACATTATATTATCCCAGTCTCTGTGGGAAACAAGTCTCCAATCAAAGAACTTGTATATGAAATATCAACACTCAATTCTTGATCATAAGTGCCCTTCTCATTCAATAGTGCACGACACTATTCATCATTCATTTATCATCAGTGTAGTAGTAACAGTGCATTAGCATAGCCCATTAACTAATTACTATAACTGTAAACAATGACTATGTAAACACATGCAGAATGTAAACATTGAAAATGTAAACAATGAAACAATGTAAACAATAACAATGTAAACAATAACAAAGATCAGCAACAATACAAAAACGTTCGCAGAAATCAACTAAAAATAAAGCAGAAATTAATGAAATATCACAAAAAAATGTGACGATATCTGCGATAGAATTAAACAAAATACATGACACCACAGTGTATAAACAAAAATGTTGTATGAAACTAAACTATAGTCAAGAGTAGGCTAACAAATACAAACAAATCAAAACAAAACTAAAGAATGCGAAATAATAACGAAAACAATATTAATACATGTCATCACAACTAACATAAATAGCAACAGAAGTCGCTTAGCAAATTCCAGTATCGGAAATTTGCTCACCCTACAGAAAACGCTCACAATAGACGACCTCTATGACGTGGCATGATCTAAGGGAGACACCACCCAACCGAGAACCCGCTGAAATATAAACATATAAATATACGAATAACATATAACAATAGAATGAGATGATACACAGAAGACTCAGCAGAAGTTCTTGACTTGCGTAAAAGATAACAGCAGTCCGAGTTATCCGGCAACATGTAACAACGCCGGGTACTGTCAAATTTCTGTTTCAGTCAAAAATTGCAATTTTGACATTTACCGGGCAACGCCGAGTACTTTGAAAATTTTGAAGATGTTGACTGTCTTGAAGAATGTTAATTTCTTGAAGGATGCTGATGAATTCTTGTTGAAAATGAAGTGGGTAAGGGACCCCGTGTTTGCTGGTACCAGATCAAACCAGCTTATGGCCACCAAATGATGACGCCCAATTTATATTATGATTGAGTAATTGGCCGCCAAATGACGCGTGCACCATGAGGTGAGTGATGGTGCCCGTGGTCTGGTTTTGTGAAGTGTGTAGATGATGTACAGTCAAACAATGATCATACAAAAACAGGGCAATCCATACAAAGACGTCAGTTAACTCACGACGTATAAAGTCAATGATGCTTGTAACAGCTAGTGACGTTTTTCTGTATCATTTATTGTGGACGCCACAGTGACAAAATGTATACGCGAATATGTAGGTACATCAGACAGTCATTATCACAGCAACAATGTCAGTATAGCAATGGACGGTAGACAGCATCATAATAAAGGTGATTCACAGGCATGTCAATACATTATAAGGCTGTAATGTAGTCGGGAAAATTCTCCATCCCTTTCTATCTTAGCCAGACGATAACCAGATGTATGAGATCAGTTCACTCTCCTTAATCTGACTTCAGCAAGACAGGCACGTCTGCCGAAGTATAAATAATGTCCTCAAAAATATCCTCTAGATAACAAAGGTTTTCCAAACCTAGTTCATGTAACAAAGTAGCAAGTAATGGTCCTTGGGACATGCATCAACCGATGCAGTACAATACAGCGACATGTGAGCTGGGAAAACATCTCGTGACGACGCCTTTCGAAGACAGGCTATGAATCAAAAAATCGCTCACGACCAAAAATCGATAGAGTTAATGAAAAGTTAATTTACCTTGCCTTCAGGAAATACACAGAAATATTACGCCTCCCGGCATGTGGAAATACACTAGAGGTATTATCTCGAATAAACGAAATATCCATTAAGAGGACTTCACATTCCTAACAGAACAAAAAAAATAGCGGAGATCCCCTCTCAGCGAGGCATCTTTCTAGCTATTCAAAATCGCTCACTGACTGGTGGGCGGAAATCGATCGACCAAGAAGCAAGACCAGTCATGCGCAGTCCAGCGCAAAATGACCACAGCTCAGAACTTAAGACGCAAGGACCTTTACTACGAACCAGCGTAAGAATGATTACCTTAAAAGGATAACCCAACAGGTTGCCAACCGTTTTCTGAGAAAACGGCCTAGCATAGCAAACTTAACTGCATTCAATACCAACGCGAGGAGACAACTGCTTACCGAGGAAAGTGACTATAAATTTCAAGCAGTTGTTGCCCTTGCGTTACAAAATATATATTGTAATAAAACGATGTTGCGAGAATTTCTCACGCAACACTTGGGTTGAGGATTTCATAAAAACAATTGTCCTCTTGCTATTTCCTTAATAAATTTAGCTGGTCTAAGTGAGTCCTGCAACCTTGATTTCGTCAATTCTTCTATGATACGGGCTCTTCTCCACACAACTCGTCCAATGTAGGCGGTAAGTTTTGATTCCCTGCTGTTAACTCACATCTAGTGGCGTAGGAACTTCAGACTTGCAGCTTCACACCATGTACGAGGTTGCCAGCCTCATATATAACCGCTTAGCAAGGAAAACATGCCAAATTCATTTTGGGAACACAATCACAGTAAGAATGGACACAGCACAAGTCTGGTAAACAGGGACAACACCAACAAAGTGGAAAAAAGTTAGTTGCTTGGCCTTTACAGGACGTGGCAATCAACCGCAGCTTTTATTGGCTGTTTGTGATTTTTCTAGGCAATTTTTTCATTCAGTAGTTTGCCATTGCTTTCTGAACGGTACGGCGCTTATACCATTGTTAAAAATCCACACAAAGCAATCTGCTACCAAACCGCCTGCAGCAGGTTTCGAACCTGGTATATCTGGATTATGAAACTGCGTTCATATCCATTAGGCCACATACGCCGACTAACAAAGTGGAACAAAGGAATAATTGTCAAATTGCCTAAGAAGGGAGATCTTGCAGACTGCAATAATTGGAGAGGAATCATTCTTCTCTCAGTTTCCAGTAAAATACTAGGCAGGATAATTATAGAGAGAATTTCAAAAGCAGTAGACCACAAACTGAGGAAAGAACAAGCAGGGCTTAGAAAGAACAGAAGATTTTTAGATCATATATTTACCCTCAGGAACATTATTGAGCAGTGCTCAGAATGGCAAAGACCGCTGTACATTAATTTCGTTGATTTTGAAAAGGCTTTTGGCAGTATACATAGTGACAGTTTATGGAAAATACTGAGGGCTTATGGAATTCCAAGCTGCATAGTGTCAATCATAACAAGCCTCTATGCCAACTTTACCTGTAGCGTTGAGCAGAGCAACCTAACTTTTGAGGTGAAGACAGGAGTACAAAAGGGATGCCCCTTATCAACCACTCTATTTTTAAAAGTCATAGACTGTGTGATGCGCCAGACAACAGAGAGCAGTCCAAGAGGAATAAGATGGACTTCATTTTCTACATTGGACGATCTGGAAAATACAGATGACATTGCACTACACGCACATTCACATCAATACATCCAGGAAAACCGGATAGACTTAATAAGTATAGCCAGCAGGTGGGCTTGAACATCAATCTAAAGAAGTCAGATGTAATGACGCTCAATGTGAGCAACCCTGAGCTCATATCAGTAAGGAATCAGCAACTGGAACAGACAGACACGTTCACATAGTCTGACCGTAGGACCTACTACCATAGCATTTATTCGTGCTAGTGTCTATAATAAAATAATAGAAACTATCATTTACTATTATAAAAAAATAGACAAGCAAGATTCTTTAAAAAAAATATAAAGTAACCCGAGACACACTGAGTGTAGGGTGAAGTAAGGTAGAATTAACTATGTCAGTTAGAAATCGGCGGGAGTTTACCGTGGAAATTAGTGACTTAGATAGGAATGGCCTCACTCCCGGTAAGATAAAATGATGGAATGACCAGTAAATAAATGATTAGAACAAAACTTCAACCAATGAAAAGTAGCCAGCAAGTGCGCACCATTAAGCCGGCTCAAAGATAATATTCGGAAAGTGAGTTGTGCGGAGCTGAGCATTGCATTAAGACGTATTTGTTACCGTCTTGCTCCCACGTTGAGATATTCAACAAAAAATGTGTTGTACGTCCATACTCTTCGAAATACCTGCAGTCACAGGAAGAGAAGTCTTTGCTTGTGTAAAATCTGCACATGCAGATGTTATCTTAGTGATTCACCTACGTAAGTAAGAACCATCGAACTTTGTTGTGTTTTATTTCAGCTCAGTTTTTTTGTAATAATGCTTGAAAATAAATGAAGCTGATAAAGGAGGAAATAAATACTGTAGGGCAACCTTCGAATGAAATATCCAACTATGGAATAATTATCACTAAGAACTTGGAGGATTTTGATGTTGTGGAAGAATTTTATAAGCCACAATGGATAGAAGTGAAGGAAGGAAGATACATAGTATATATTGTTAAAGAAGATGCATTATTGTTAATACATGCACCATTACTGATATATTGCCTGTTGATGTTCTAACAGTTCTGTTCAAATAAAAAAACGTTTTTAACTGTCAAGGCTGTTGATGGATTACTTGTCAGATGTTCAAGTAGATGTACTGTACAAAGTTAATATATCTTCACCACTATTATCTCCTACGGTAACATCTTATAAGAGGAACGAACGAACCTGAAAACAATTAGACATAAACCAAGAAAGAACAACTTCTGGCGGACTTTAAGCCAGTCAAGATCAAACTTGGAGTATGCTATATAAGCGAATAAAAAGGGACGATTATATTTAATTAGAGCACCACTCTAACCCCCGGTCACATACTAGTTATAATGATGCCGTGACGAACAGTCACATAGTAGTTATAATGGTGCCAAGTGAGCAATCCTCTTAAGGAAAGTGGCCATAATAGAGTATCACTGGGAACAACACTCAAGTGAATTGTTACAAGACGCAATATTATCGAAAAATAAAAGAAATTGCCACGGATAATAGGGATCAGCAGCCGACTGAACAACAAATACAACATCAATTCCTTCAACAGCAAAAAATGCAGCAACAATATGTACAGCTCCAACAAGCACAGCCCGCAGCCTCAGCACTGTTACCGCCTGAAACAGAGCCCACCATGATGGCGCTGCAACAAATAATTGCCACACTGAATAATGTGGATTATTATGCCAAATTTAATAAGATAAGGTCCATAATTTCGCCTTTCAGTGGAGATGTGAAGAAATTTCGGAGATGGATGTCTGATATTGACAAGTTTGCCTCCATCGTTGATGCCGTGAGTGACACAGATAAAAAGCGGATTGACTTTTAAAGCTCAAATTCGCTTGTTACTGGCTTTCTAAGACGAAGAGGACAGCTATACCCCAATGAAACCTATGACTCCCTATAGAAAGAAATGGTTCAACGATACAGCGCTATTGTAGATAATGAGCTTGCTTGGTCATTGTTAAGGTAGATCAGACAGGAAAAAGACGAATCTGTACAATTTTATGGTGATCAGCTTCTTAAAAAGCATTTTTTGACGGATCAGTAGCTACCCCTGGACTGGAAAGACACCTTGTGTGTATTTGTGTGCATGGATTATATGCGGACCACTTAAAACTCCATCTCATACGCAAAGATACCAAAACTGTCACTGAAACTATCCAGGCAGCAGTACAAACCGCTACAACACTTCAAGAATACAATTGTTTCTCACGAACAGACAGATCCTGATCATGATACTCAGGAACAAACAGAGCGACGCTCCCACACCGATAACGTATAAAATAATTGCCCAGAAGAAACAAACAACGAAGTGACAACCAACCTGTATCAACAAGAATCGGATATCGATACCCTTGATCCTGATAGCAGAGAAGAATCTTTTATCTATACTTCGCCCCCTGACATACGCACACCTGTCAAATGACCGTATTTTCCTTCCTCCAACGACTCGCCTCCAGTTACAAAGTTCGTGAAGCTTCCACAGGAGCATTTTCTGACGGACGAAAATGCGTATAAAACGTCGCCCAGTCAACAGACAGAAAAACGATTCGCCAGTCAACCCTCATTTATATCGCTCGCAGTCATCGCACATGGCTCCATCTTGCAGAAAAATCGTTAATGTCACGTCACAGTCTGTGTTTACCTCACAATACGACTCTCGATTGTCCAGTCGCGAAAAAGCGATGCTGGAAATGGTGAAGGAACTGAAAGAACTAGCAAAGTTTTTATAGGTGCACCAGTGTGTCCTAATGTACTTGTCAAAACAAGTACACTCATCGCGACTGTGTTATATTTCTTTTTACCAACGCTTATTATTTTTTTCTTTACAAAAATTTGTTTCTGGCCGATACGTCTCACGCAAAATTTGTTTGGCCACTACGTCTCACGCAAACTTTTTAGGCCGATACGTCCCCCGTACATTTTGTTTCAGCTTTCTTGAAGATGACAGTTCCCCGATGATAAAGTTCCTGATTGGAAATGCCACAGCCACACTTGGTATCCATTTCTTCCCCGGTGAGGTAACCGCTGATGATCAGATGACATTCAGAGATACCGCCTTGTTTGTTACAATGTTTATTTATTTTAGTACTGACACCGATTATAAGTATGATATGCACTTCACTATTCATGTTTTGACTCCACACCTAGAGATGATTATACGAGTGTTAAATGACAACATTACTATGGTTTATATCACAGTAATGCCATATTATCATATTGGATAACAATAAAAGAACTTAAATTAGTTGTTGAACAACTTATACATTTCTACAGAGACTGCAGTTTATAAATCAAATAACCATACTTACTGGTTAAAGATAGTCCTTAGGTTACATTTACCAAATTCAGAACCTTGGGGTCAAAGTCTAGAGATTTACTAATGTGAATTACAAACAATCCTAATACTATTGATTCACACATTGAGATTTGATTACTTTTCACTCTTTCTCCCTTACAATCTTCGTTCCCCTGCTGTTCCAGAGATAAACTTGTTTTCTTCATATGAATCTTTGGAAATTCACGCTGTTCTTTTGCATTATGCACTGATTGTCATTCCATTAATTATCATTGAAGAAGCCTACGACCTACATTGAGTACATTCTATCCTTTCACCTATACTAGTACTTTTCATTTATTATAGAAATTCTATCACTCACCCCCTGACAGCGTATAAGTGAAACGCCCATGCTATTAAAATTAATACACATGGTTGCCATATTATGCCATTCTTTTCCACAGATATATATTATGAGTGTATAACCACACTTTTTTTTAGTGTGTAATGTTAATAGGTTTTTTTTCTCTCACCATTGTCAGACCCATCCTGATTGTGTAATAGCCATTTTTTATGTATATATAGTGAAATTAAACTAATTAATAGATTTTGTGCTTGTGTATAGGGTGAATATCAACAAATGACTATTTACAGTGTACAATGTTTATACATCCAATGTTGACCCGACATTATAGGAAGAATGAAACTCCCCTTTTACTCCACCCTTCACACCCCATCATCTTATTCGTTTCCCCTTCCTTACTCTGTCTCACATGATGATTTCTAGGATTGACACTACATTCTAGACTCAGGATTTACCTTTCATCAACGTCTCCCTCAACTTTACTTACAATTCTTCTGTAATCTGGAAACCCTTTGTTATTTTTCTACATCCAGAGACCATATTTACTACTTTTCACGACTTGCCTACACCTGACTCTATTCACTTGTCCAGCCCATTTCCATAAATTGTACCCTTGATATTAGCAAAATATTTGAAATTAATATAGTTGCTGTTATTCAAAATTTATAGATTATAACCAGAAATAAAGGGGCCAACCACGGGATTAAAAAAACAATGTAATAAAAAGGTGAAAAAACAGTGCATATATTTTTACATTAAAAAAATCAGAAGTTGCAATAAAAATAAATACATTTAATTTATTAATAATAATAATAAAAACGTTGTTATTGTTAAAAGTTGAAATCACTTTTTAATAACACACATGTCACGTGACCATGACAAATGTTCAGTGCGATCCTTGAGCTTGTTTTGAGGCACATAGTTTTTTTAAATCAGGTTCAAGTGATGTAAGATACAGTCTCAATTCTGGACCTGCATTCAGTTTACTATGGTATTTATTTTTTATGAAGGTATAAGAAAAGAAAGCCCTCTCCACCAGCTCAGTATTTGTAAATGGCAACAGAAACTTAAGTGCCTTGTCGGTCAGCTGTTCATATTCTCTGCTGATGTCTCCCCAAAAATTAATAAGGAATTTTCCTTTGAATTCAGCTCTTAAAGTAGTATCAGTCGAAAGTTCAATCAACTTCTCTTTTTCGTTGATTGATAATGTGGCTGCTTGGAAATATTCTTCTTCAAGAGGATTTACAGTCCAGTAGTTCTGTTTTCCAGGTTTCGGAAAGTAGTTCTCGAAAGATGATTTTAGCCCTTTCAAGTGTTCAATTATTTTCTCGCTCATTTCCTGGGAGAGGTGCAGCTCGTTCTCAGATAGGAAATTGTGCAGTTTCAAATACCTCAGGCTGGCCTTTTTCAATACACGACCTCCAAAAATCTAATTTTTAAATCATAGATTCAATTTTGACTGAAACATTGAAGATCGTTACCGAGCTATTCTGAAGTGCCAAATTTAGTTTGTTTATTTGTAGAAAAATATCCGATAAGTATGCACCAAAAGTCTTAGGCGTGTCCTGAGAAGTACTTGGCGATTGATCACATTCCAGATTATCTTTCAGCTTTTTTACTGTGCCGGTTTTCAACCACTGATCCATATCTAATAATACACGAATTGAACAATTAATCACTTCAAGTTAAGTTAAAACAATAACAAAAACTACTGATATAGAAACACTGTCTCACGTTTGTAAAATTTGGGTCAAAATCTACACTAATACTTCCGGGACATTAGACGTTCATAGATAGTGTGTAAGATCAAACAAGTCATATTTTTGATGAAATATTCAACGGCACAACTATAATCCCATAGTCATCATAATGAAGACTATTGTGTAAAAATATTGAATTGTGGTCACACGAAACGCCATAGATTTTCACACACGCCAGTCCAAGCAGACAGCACGCCAGTGGCGCGCAAGAAAAACGGCGGAGATCGTCTCACACAGTTCATGTTGTATAGTATAGCGTTGAATTAATTTCACAACTTTGGAGTTGTCTTTTACACTGTTGACATATGTATATTTTTTCCGCCATTACTCATTTTTTTTCGCGTACCCCTGAACGTCCTGTCGCGTACCCCCAGGGGTACGCGTACCACAGGTTGGGAACCGCTGGTCTAGATGGTGATCTGGGCTGTCGGACGATGATGTCCGTTTGTGATTTTTCTCTATATCATCATGGGGATTGGAAAGTTTCGATATGACTGAAATGTCAATGTTTATCCAGTGATTGTTTGTTAAGGGTGTATCCGGAAGATTCTGTATGAAGGTAAATTACATTCTTATTACTATGCCTTTGGCTGCAGAACATTTGAACTTACCTATCGGTGAGTGAAGCTCACAGATCTTGAGAGACAGAAATTCTTCTTTGCTTCTAGTTCTAGCCAAATGAGACTATATGTTTTCAAGTGAACAGAACCCTAATGATGATGATAAATTATTGTGGACGCCGCAGGTTGGCGGTATATATATATATATATATATATATATATATATATATATATATATATATATATATATATGTATATATATATATATATATATATATATATATGTTTAGCATGGTTTGATCGTGCCTGCTAAAAAAGGATACACAGCTGTCTACATATTGAGGCCCTGTATTGCGGCCAATATTTTTCAGCAAGAGGAAATATACCTGGCGAGCTATGCCAGTTGAATAACAGCCTTATGTATTATTGCTACGCAATTTAGGAGCTCGTTTGTTGGATGACATAGCTAATTAAGTACCTGACGCGCTGAGTCAATGGTACGGAAGCTACATTACATATTGTAACATTAGGACAGATGATGTTTGGGTATGTCCTAGTTGATGTATGATGCAAGCCTTTGATTACCAGACATTTAACAGTCATTTATTATCTATGTGAAGTCCTTGATCTCGTCGATTTGACTGTCCTGTTGGTGCTACTGTCAGTTTCGTAAATAAATGTTTGAAACGTGCCAGCAGTCTTCAGTTTATCATTGACTACTGCATGTGAGTGTATGGGTGCATTATTGACTTAACTAAGAGCCTCAAGCATTCGTGTCCTCGTCTACACCCACACTCAGCACATCATAATACCAATATCACAGATCTACAACATGTACGCTGTTTACTGTGAGGGACCATAGTACCCCTGGCAGTGCCTCACTCTGGTAGCCGTTACATTCCTGGCAGTTACATTTCTGGTGACCTACATCGACACTGCAACATTACACAGTCCAGGTGATAAACAACACGTTCACTCTGCCAGCTTTCACATCACGCATAAACAGACGGTTACATTTATGGTGTACCAGATTTGTGAGTTTTCTACATTTTCAAGACAGTGGCAAATAGGTCAACAACTGAGCTGACTAACATAAACACTGACGTTGGCATTTTTGTGTTACTGCTACATGGACCACAACTGCTACGGAATTGAAGTGACATTGTTATACATTTCTGGAGTTCTACAAAAAAGTCAATATATCTGAGCTATCAAGTCACATCATTACCTGTCAACACAAGATTGTAAACAGTACCGCTGGCTGTTTACACTGCATTCTGAGCTATCAAGTCACATCGTTACCTGTAAACTTAAGAACGTAAACAGTACCGCTGGTTGTTTACACTACATTCTACAAACATATCGACGTTGGATTTTCTAATCTCAACTGGTGTCGAGTATGATTTTTGTAGCTACACTTTGGAGACCACTGCCTGTTATGAAGTTACGGTGACCTTCAACGGTGGATCGTCTACCATTGTTGTTGACAGTAGTACCACATTATATTGCATCTTTGCGGCTATGGAGGAGTGTGCTAAAAGATAAGTGGCCGGTTGATACAGAGTAAATATTATCAAAGGTAAGTGATCTTGAAAATGTTAAGCGAATAGATTCGATTACGGGTTACGTTGCTTGGTTAAGCTGATGTTAAGTTAAAAATGTATTAGGGGAACTCCCTCGTATGATCGAGAAGTTTCCAAGTCGGTAAGCGGGGCAAGCACTGGTCAGTTCAAATTGCGGAGATGTGTTTTCTCTGAACTGTCGTGAGCTGTGAGTAAGCTCGTGTGACTAGCCCATGCAATTATCGAGACTGAGTTGTGTTTTTTAAACAGCCGAGTCTCGTGTCTTTTTTAGGCGGAACTAGTGTGTGAACTAAGAGCATTCTGTTTTTGGGTACCGACGGGAGAGGTCGGTCCTACAGTGTGTGTTTTGAGTATGCCTGCGCAGTGCGAAAGTTATAGAGGCCATTATTTGTGTAGGCCTATAATTCCTGAGTTTATTGGAGAATTGTGTTTGTGAGTATTTTTTAAGAGGTAAGGATCCAGGACTTATGTTTGACTATATAAATGTCAAGATGAGTGAAGGCGAGATTACTGCAGACTGCCAGGGAGTGCAGTCTTGCGAGAAATTGCCGCGAGTATTCACTATCGATGTTAGAAGCATCGTTTGAGGCCATTTATTATTGATAGCACGGTGAGGACAACCGTTTGCTGGGAAAAGGATCCATTGTCTATTTATTATAATGCTGATGTTAGAAGCATCGTTTGAGGCCATTTATTATTGTCAGCACGGCGAGGATGACCGTTTGCTGAGAGGATCCATATCTACATTAAAGCGCCAAGGTTGAGAGCGTCTTTGATGAGGCATATATGAGGAGGCCATTGTAATTATTGAGAGGATCCATATCTATATTAAAGCGCCAAGGTTGAGAGCGTCTTTGATGAACCATATTTGAGGAGGCCATTGTAATTATTGAGAGGATCCATATCTATATTAAAGCGCCAAGGTTGAGAGCGTCTTTGATGAACCATATTTGAGGAGGCCATTGTAATTATTGAGAGGATCCATATCTAAATTAAAGCGCCAAGGTTGAGAGCGTCTTTGATGAGGCATATTTAAGGAGGCCATTGTTATTATTGAGAGGATCCATATCTACATTAGAGCGCCAATGTTGAGAGCGTCTTTGATGAAGCACATTTGAGAAGGCCATTATTTATTAGATTAGCATGGTGATGCCGACCGTTGCTGAGAGGATCCAGTGTTGATGTTGTAGAGTGCTAATGATTCTGAGAAGTGGAGATGTGACTGGAGTACTGTATTATTGTATTACTATGACTTGTACTTTGATTATGACTATGTGTATTTCATATTAACGTATCGTGACAATAAACTATATTAAATGTCACCTGTAGTTCCACGACTTGTACGTGCGTATCTGTGGCGTATGATTGTACCCACGCACACTCACTACAACATTTAACACGGTAGGAAAACAGTAGTTGTGACTGTAGTAACGCATGACCATAAATAGCCTGTGTGGCGAGATCTAGGTCAACAGACAGATTGAATTCACTAACATTATCTCGTGTGTAGCAGTGGTATGTTTAGTCTTACAGAATTTGATATTTTGACATTCGCGTGATATAAGAATTACTGTTCTGCTTGGCGTGGGCGTATGAACAGTTTGACCATTAGAGAAACACCCATCACCATTTATTCAATCTCCAAGACCAGTCATCAATTATAATATTTAATAATTCATCAGTGACTCCTAAACTAATCTTCACCACTATCACCACCAAAATTTACGACGGCAACATTTGGTGGGCCAGTTTATTTAACGGAATGAAACCCACGGAGTTCACATGATAGGAGAGCCCTGTGTAGGCGTGGCTTATGTATCCTAGCATTGCTTCATAGTCCTCGACCTAGTTGGTTAACTGTGTCCAACACGGTAGAATATAACAGTGGGAAGTTGACAGGTTGTTGGTAGACAGTCAAGTTTAACTAAATGTGAAGTGTTTTTGAGGGGTCGTTTGCAGATTATCTCAAGTCAAAAGTCACGGAGGTTGCTGTGCTGCGTTTTTCGGTGTCCTGATGCTGTTTTGAGCGCATTCTACACTTTGGCAAGAACCTGAAGAGAAGAAAGTCTAGTTCGTGTACCTTTCTGCGCTGGAACGGTTTTATCTGCAGAACTTTGTGATATCTGGTGTGTTGGCGGAAGGGAAGGAAATATATTAAGATAAGTGATTTTGTTCTGTGTAGATTGTGCCACCTTTGTGCATTTCAGCAAGTCTGCCTGTACTATCCAAGGCTATTTCCTGTTGATAATTGTCGTTGTGTTTTCGATAATTATATCGAGTGATTGTACAATATGTTGATGCATAGGTAATGTATGCTATGTAATAGTACTATAACAGAAATTGGTGTACAGTAATTAAGAAATAATTGCAATTTCTTAAAAAGATAATTGGCTTGGTGATGTGAAAGTTTAATTAATACATATATAGTTTTCTAAGTAAGTAAGTCACTATGGACTATGATACAGATCCTGAGTATATAAAATACCGTGAACTATTAGGATTTGGAGACCGTGAGCTGACTGAATCTGAAATAACAAGATTGATATTTGAAAAGCTAATTCATGAAAGTGATGAGAGGTATGAAAAAAGGATGATAGAAGAGAAGAAGCAACTGGACATAAAACAGAGTACCCTAGAGCAAAGGGAAAGTTTCATAGAATGTACTGCTGAAGAGAGTAAACTTCAGGAGAAATTATCTAAACTAACGAGTGATTTATGTAAATCAAACTCAGAACTTGCTAGTACTCAAACAGCATTGAGTGTAGCATTGTGTAAGATCAAAGAGTTAGAAACTCAGGTTAAAGATAACGATAGTGAAGTTAGAAATCTAACTCAGGAACTTCAAGAAAGGAGAAAGATATATGACGAATTGAAACTTGAGATTGCTGAACATAGTAGGACGTATACAGATACGCGCCTTGATTTATTAGATGATATTGCAAATCTCGGTGGCGAACATGAAGAGAAAAAGATTCATAAGCTTAATAAGAGCAGTGACGATATTAAGATTCAAGCACTACAGCTGGAGTTGACTCAGTTAAGAGCAAATAAAGAACAGTATGAGAAAGAGACATTAGTAGAGTTGATGGCTGAGAAAGAGAAAGTCACTAAGATTAAAAATTTACTAGCAGAGGAAAGCTGTAAAGTTTTAAGAGCTGAGAGTTTAAGCAAGAAATTAAGTGCAGATATTGCACTTAAAGATATTCAAATTTCAGAAGACAGAATGAGAATAGATGGTTTACTTGACATTCTCTTAAAGAAAAAAAGGTGGTCTTCTGTCAGTGTTGACAGTGAAAGACATAAAGCAAAAAGTCAGTCCTATACACTTTTTTGCGGACTCTAAAGTTAAGAATGGTGGACAGAAATCTTTCCGAGGGAAATATAACTTTCAACGCAATGAAGATGATTCTAGCGATATTTTTTCCTGGCGGCAAGCTAGCAAAGGAAAATCTACAGTATTAGATAACCCTGTAGATAACAAAAGAAACAATAATAAATTTCAATTTAAGTTGTTAAAAACAAACAAGGTATTAGGTGAGAACTCTGATGGCTTGATAGCAGGGAAGAAAAATAGCACTCCTTATTCCAGGAAGGAAACATATTTTGTGAAAAACAATAAAGATATTGTTTAATCTTTCGGTCATACCCAGTCAAGTCAGTGTGACCCATTTCTTAAACACACTGCCACAAACAAGGATAAAAATACTTTTGATAGAAGATATAACCATGAGGTTAAAAAGAAACAATTTGACAGATCACAGTATCGTGATCCTGAGAGTATTAGAAATTATAATGGAAATAATTATGTGAAAGAGTGTCAATCTGGTAATAAATTTGTTGATAAAAAGCCATTTCTATCTAGTAGATATTTTTATCCAAGAGAAAATGCTAATCGTAATCATGCTAACTGGGATGTAAAACAGTACAACTGTGTCAATAGAACAAATAACAATGTTCTTAACAGCAATTATAGAAATTGTAACAAGGTTAGCTGTACTCCACATGAGAGCAAGGTTGTTAACAAGCAAAGTAATAACACTATTGATTGTCACACTAGTGGTGTCGAAAGGTCATCTCGTTCTTGTGAACGTAGTAATTTTTTTCAGCCTACAACAAGGATGAACTTTCGTTACGGTCAAGTGATCGCTAAGCCTTCTGTGATGTTTACATCGTTTAAGGAAGACTTGTTGAGGTGTGTGAAAAGGGGCCAAGACTCTACTCCACCTCAAGGGATAGGTAAACGTGAAAGTTGATTTTCCGTTTTTCCTTATTAAATCTAACAGATGATTAATAGAAATTTTGATTTGTATTATCTCGTAGCGTGCAACGTTGTGATGAGTTGGCGCACTTGTTGACATTATTCGTGAAGAATGTGGATTATCTATCAAGCAGAACCTATTAGCGTCTCGCTATACATCTGACGAGTCACTTTTTGGAGGATCAAGAATTATTGACAGATTGTCGGGATATATTTTTTTTACAGCTGATTTATTTTTTAGAATAGTACATTTTATTGTATTCTGTGGATAATATATCATATGATGTTGTATTAAAATATTGGTAATTTCTTTGAAACATTATGATGTTCATTTTGATGCATCATTTGATTGCTAAGTATATATTTTTTGTAGAACATATATGATTGTTTTGATAATGTACCAGTTAATTTGTATGCAATTGTATACTATTCTGTTTTGATTGTGTGTAACATATGTGTTGGTAATAATTTGTGTGTAATTTTGGATAAATGCAGTGAGCGGTGTCAAACCTGTGCTCATTTTTCTGTATATTTTTCGGGTTGTAGCTGTAATTGTTAGGATAATTATAAGGATTTATTGTTATGTTTGTTCATTTGATGTTGTTTCCGTAACTTCATTATTTTTTTACATAGACAGGGGTGTCAGCCCTATGCTAAAACCCCCAACCTGGAGGACCAGGGTACCAGCTTTTGTCTGACCCCTACCCAAACAGACCAGTCCAGCTTGGTTGAACCTACCAGGAGTAAAACTCCCACTGGCATAGCTCTGGGGATTGTCAGGGTACGCAAGCTGCCATACCGCTACAAGGTATAGGTACCATTGATGGCAGACTTAATAAATTTAGCCAGCAGGTGGGCTTGAACATCAATTTAAAGAAGTCTGAGGTCATGACGCTCAATGTGAGCAACCCTGAGCCCATATCAGTAAGGAATCAGCAACTGGTACAGACAGATACCTTCACATACCTAGGAAGCATAGTAACACCAGACGGTGGGGCAGGCAAAGACATCAACATCAGAATGAATAAGGCAAGAACAGCCTTCTTTAGCCTAAATAACACCTGGAAGTCCTCCCAGTACAGCACAAGCACAAAATTAAGATTATACCAGAGTTGCGTGCTTTCTGTGCTTCTCTATGGTGCGGAATGCTGGAGAGTCACAGAGAAGGAAATGTCAAAATTGTCCTCTTTTCACACAACAATGCCTAAGAAAAATTCACCGAATCTTTTGGCCGAATACCATCACCAACCAAGATCTGCTTACTCGTAGCAAGCAAGAGGACATGCATACCATCATAGCTGGCAGACGCTGGAGCTGGGTTGGTCATGTCCTCAGAAGAGACCCCGATGCCATCACAAGAACAGCTATGCTTTGGACCCCTGAAGGAAAGCGAAAGAGAGGCCGACCAAAAACAACTTGGCGGAGGACTGTGGAGGCTGAGATGCAAAGAATGAACCAGAGTTGGGGCACTGTACGAAGGATGGCCACCGACCGTGCAAAGTGGAATCAGTTTGTTGTTGCCCTACAAGACGCCACTAGGCGTGATGGCCACTGACTGCTTTGACGGTCGGTGGTTAAGGATCGAAGAAGAAGAAGAATTGTTATGTTGTGTAATATGATTTTGTAGAATTATCTTGCATGTATCAGAATTAATTGTGTATTTGAATTGTTAGAAACATTGATCTTGTTAGAGCATAGTACCTAGAATTTAAATAATAAGATTTTTTCAACATTTTTGCAGCAGATTAATTTGATAAACAAAACCTTTGCAGGTATTTTTATAGAACTTCTTTTTCATATCTTATTGTACCATTAAATTTTAGATTTATTTATAATATATCATACTAGGCTGAGTAAGATATAAATTTACAGTTAAATAACACTGAAGCTCAACGCTATTGTTAATCAGAATTAACTTATAAATTAAATTGAACTTTTTTGGTAAAATTGATAGACACATCTGACACTTTTGTTTGTTAAAAGATGGACAGATTGTTGTAACATTATGTTATGTTTGTATGTTGGAAAGTTGATATACAGATGACATCGTATTTTTCTTAGGTGTTTTTTGGTGATGTATTTTTTGAGAAAAGAAGAAAAACTTACATGTTTTGATTTAAGTGTTTGTCTAGAGATAAGATATTTTATACTTCTCTCATTTTGTTAAAAGTTAATTTCATTGTTAGTTTATTAGTTATGACTTAGAATTACTTAAATAATAATTTTATTTTTTGATAACTTATCGTTCTGAAATATTTTGTATGGTAATTTTGAAAAAAAAAATTGTTTTTTGGCATTGAAATTTATTTTTGTGTGCCCTATGATTGAAAGGGATATTACTTTTTTTGAAACTTGTCTTATTTGATATTATGATGTATTTTTATTATTTAGCGGTTGATTGTGCGTTAGGTCAAAACTTAGTTATCGCGAATGCTATTTTTTGTTTGTGTACGGTTTATAATTTATTTTCAATTAAGTATAACTTTTGTAACTTAGTTAAATTACTTATTAGACTTTGTTTAGTTATGAATTATTCTTTTTATGGTGTTAGTATGGATATACTTTGACATTTTGTTTTGTGCCTTGTAATCATGTTTGTATTTAATTTTTGTGAAAGATATTGTCTGATCTAAACATCTATTAGTATGTATTGTTATTGACTTTCTATGCGTTCATACCTTTGCTTTCCATTCGTCTTTGTTGACTATCCTTCATTTCATTCTATCTTTTTGTTGTCTTTCCGATATGTGTTCATATCTTGTTTATATTTCCGTATCACATCTTCGTTTCTCTTCATTCTACTTGTATACTTCTCCTTCTTTCGATACTTATACTTTCATTCGTTGTATTCTTGAGTTAATTATATAACTTAATATAATGTAACTAGTATTTTGGTAAATTTGTATTTATTGTACATGAAATTGTTTTTCTTATTGGTTATCTTGTGCTATTGTTGATTGTTTCTCATTTTCTGATTTCTTACTTTCCTTTACTACAGATCATTCTTCTGTTACTTGATCTTGTTCTTTCACTTTCTATTGGTTGTTACTTGTACTAAATGTACTTAGCTTGGTGTTGTAGTAAGATTAATTTTGGTATGCTTGTATTATGATTGATGCTTTTGTTGTAATTTACATCGGTAACATTCATTGGGATATTTCATTGATTATGTTTGATGTTTTAGTTGTAATATTACATTTATTGCTGATATTTCTAGTAGATGTACTATTTTCATTTGTTATAGGTATATTTTTTGGTAGCCATATAATATAATTTCATTTATCTCTAAATATTTGGGACTTAAATTTTCAAAAAAAAACGATAAATCATTTTTTTTCCCGGGCGGTGTGGCAACTGATACAGAGTAAATATTATCAAAGGGAAGTGATCTTGAAAATGTTAAGCGAATAGATTCGATTACGGGTTACGTTGCTTGGTTAAGCTGATGTTAAGTTAAAAATGTATGATCGAGAAGTTTCCAAGTCGGTAAGCGGGGCAAGCACTGGTCAGTTCAAATTGCGGAGATGTGTTTTCTCTGAACTGTCGTGAGCTGTGAGTAAGCTCGTGTGACTAGCCCATGCAATTATCGAGACTGAGTTGTGTTTTTTAAACAGCCGAGTCTCGTGTCTTTTTTAGGCGGAACTAGTGTGTGAACTAAGAGCATTCTGTTTTTGGGTACCGACGGGAGAGGTCGGTCCTACAGTGTGTGTTTTGAGTATGCCTTTGCAGTGCAAAAGTTATAGAGGCCATTATTTGTGTAGGCCTATAATTCCTGAGTTTATTGGAGAATTGTGTTTGTGAGTATTTTTGAAGAGGTAAGGATCCAGGACTTATGTTTGACTATATAAATGTCAAGATGAGTGAAGGCGAGATTACTGCAGACTGCCAGGGAGTGCAGTCTTGCGAGAAATTGCCGCGAGTATTCACTATTGATGTTAGAAGCATCGTTTGAGGCCATTTATTATTGATAGCACGTTGAGGACAACCGTTTGCTGGGAAAAGGATCCATTGTCTATTTATTATAATGCTGATGTTAGAAGCATCGTTTGAGGCCATTTATTATTGTCAGCACGGCGAGGATGACCGTTTGCTGAGAGGATCCATATCTACATTGAAGAACCAAGGTTGAGAGCGTCTTTGATGAGGCATATCTGAGGAGGCCATTGTAATTATTGAGAGGATCCATATCTATATTGAAGCGCCAAGGTTGAGAGCGTCTTTGATGAACCATATTTGAGGAGGCCATTGTAATTATTGAGAGGATCCATATCTATATTAAAGCGCCAAGGTTGAGAGCGTCTTTGATGAACCATATTTGAGGAGGCCATTGTAATTATTGAGAGGATCCATATCTACATTAAAGCGCCAAGGTTGAGAGCGTCTTTGATGAGGCATATTTAAGGAGGCCATTGTTATTATTGAGAGGATTCATATCTACATTAGAGCGCCAATGTTGAGAGCGTCTTTGATGAAGCATATTTGAGGAGGCCATTATTTATTAGATTAGCACGGTGATGCCGACCGTTGCTGAGAGGATCCAGTGTTGATGTTGTAGAGTGCTAATGATTCTGAGAAGTGGAGATGTGACTGGAGTACTGTATTATTGTATTACTATGACTTGTACTTTGATTATGACTATGTGTATTTCATATTAACGTATCGTGACAATAAACTATGTTAAATGTCACCTGTAGTTCCACGACTTGTACGTGCGTATCTGTGGCGTGTGATTGTACCCACGCACACTCACTACAACATTTAACACGGTAGGAAAACAGTAGTTGTGACTGTAGTAACGCATGACCATAAATAGCCTGTGTGGCGAGATCTAGGTCAACAGACAGATTGAATTCACTAACAGTATCTCGTGTGTAGCAGTGGTATGTTTAGTCTTACAGAATTTGATATTTTGAATATTCGCGTGATATAAGAATTACTGTTCTGCTCGGTGTGGGCGTATGAACAGTTTGACAATTAGAGAAACACCCATCACCATTTATTCAATCTCCAAGACCAGTCATCAATTATAATATTTAATAATTCATCAGTGACTCCTAAACTAATCTTCACCACTATCACCACCAAAATTTACGACGGCAACACCGGTTTTAGTGTGTAAACTGTGCCTTTATTTTGTGTAAAGCTGAGCCTTCCTCTAAACACATTCTACATATTGTGTATTTATATATGTGTCATAAAATTAACAAGTGATACAACGTAAAAATATCTCCAAAGGATAAAATGTAGGGATAAAAACATATTGCGTAAGCTGCTGATAGTACATGATCGCCCTGACCGCGGGTCATCACCCTCCATAAAAATTGACTTGTTAGACGGAAAATCAAAACGGTTACCATTTGGAGGGATGAGAACGGCAGATCAAAAGGAAAAAAAAAAATATGACTGAAAAAAATTGCGTGAGACTAGCAAGACTAAGGAGACGCACTTGGGGGGGGGGGGGGGCAACGGAGGAAAAATTCACGTCCCCAAATTGACACGAGGTACGGAAACGGACGCTTTTGCGATACCAAGCCTTTGATTTGAATTCAGCGGCTAAACGCAGATGCTTGAAATATTACAAAATTTAAAAAGTAACTTTTCTTAATATTAATGTTAGGAATATAAAAATTAGCTGGCCGGATGGCCCATTCTGAGCAGTGAAATAATATGTTTTTAATTTTACAGACGGATAGATAATAATGAAAATAATGACAAAAGACAGTGTTGTTCACAACAGCGAAAGACTGCATTGAATCAAAAGTGTCGCTATTTGCACAAAAATCGCGACCTTGAGACGCAGGTGTTCAAATCTACTTAGCATGGAAGAGAAGGGATATTGGTGGAA
Organism: Oreohelix idahoensis; assembly: GCA_024509875.1. Classification (NCBI taxonomy): domain Eukaryota; kingdom Metazoa; phylum Mollusca; class Gastropoda; order Stylommatophora; family Oreohelicidae; genus Oreohelix; species Oreohelix idahoensis. The sequence continues at coordinate 64,630 of JAMPIV010020127.1, read as the reverse complement.
GCTGTGTCTAAAAATAACTTTTATCGACAAAATTTTGGAGGGGAGAGAAAGGTTGGTTCAAAAATCAAGTACGTTTTTGTGAAAACGCAAGTAGAGACGGACAGACTAACAGATAAAAATCCATACTTGACTGAAGCATGACTGAAATGACTTTAGTGTAGGAAATTTGAATTTAAAAAAAAACCAAGGCATTGATTGGCCACAGACAATCATATTATCCGCGCTCAGACGAGCTTTTTTGCCATTCCTCAATATTTGTCCAGTGATAGACACAGTAAATTTCAAGTGTGGTGATTTCCAAATGAAATAAATTGAAATAAGTTCAGGGACGCCATACTATAGCCAGCAGCTCAGCTGAGTTTTGCTAGCATTTCTGTGTTCTTTATTCATAATCTGAGCTGTGAGTTCGATCTTGACACTAAGGTGGGGTCAAATGCTGATTAATAATTGAAGTGAGGACCCGTGCAGGGTACATTTCGACAGAACATCTGTGTATTGCTCAAGCACGGAGAGGTGGGGCCATCATATTCCAGCACCAGAACAAATCTGGCAAAGTTAAGTAGGCTAGCTGGCCTGCTGAACTTACACCAACTTCATAAAACTAGCACCCAAGAGAATTTACTACTGAAGCATCCCATTTCCTTCCATCATTAATGGACAATGCTGTGTAGGCATAAACAGGGAGGGATGAAGCCACCCCAACAGCACATCCATTCATAGTTTTCCCAGGAAAATTAACATTACGAACAGTAATACTATAATTAATCTTGAAGATTGCATATGTAAACATCTTTCATTTAACATGCCATTTATTCATGCCATTCATTCATAAATTTCAAAATCTTTGCATAAGTTCTGGCCAAAATAAAACCTTGGTTCAGAACAAATAAATTTAAAAAAAGATTTTCTATTCTAAATTTAACCAGCTGAATTTAGTTCATTGTGTTATAAATTTTATTGATAGTATTAGACTTAATTAATATCTGTGGGTGTGTGTATATGTCCATACAACACATTGCATTCAGTACCCTAGATTTTAACGTAGCCACATTCATTAGTAAAAAAAAGATATGTGTGAGGTCATAAAGTGGTAGCACGAAAGGGCCTTCTGTATATTCACAGTTACAATTATCTCAGGAGCCTTCACAGCTGACCTCACGCATCACACTAGGTGATAACACCACCATACAATACCATCAAAATCCACTACATATATTGGGGTCTTGTCCAGGGATAATTAGCATAAACAGTAATATAAGGATCTCCTGGTGGGAGAAATAAAATTAGGGGAACAAAATTGTAAAATTCCCTTAAAATTAAAAGTGTCCCTTTAAATTAAAAGGGCAATTAGAAGTTGGTGAATCTTCACAGCCAGTAATAATTAATTAGTTAACTGGTTAGTTAGAATTAGTTAGACTATAGTCATAAGAAGTACTTAGTGTATTTACTGGTTAGAGATTTATCTTGTATATTATTATATTGTCTAAAAAGTATGGCGGAGCTAGCAAAATTTAGATCAGCTGCTGTGCTGACCGCAAAGGAGATGGGAATGGATGGTCAGGTTTTGGTTCAATATGTAACGACTGAATGTGATAAATATATTGAACGGGAAGAAAGGAGATTAGAAAAAAGAGGCTGAAAGAAAATTAGAGTCTGAAAGGTTGGCTGAAGAGAAGAGGTTAGAGGCGGATAGAGAAATTAAGAGGCTGCAGATTGAGGCAGAAGACAAACGACAGCAAAGGGAGGCAGAAGAAAAAAGATTGACTGCCGAAAGGGAGGCAGAAGATAGAAGGTTGCAAAGGGAGCACGAATTACGACTAAGGGAGCTGGAATTACAAGGCCAGGCTCCTGAAAATGGTGCCAGCCCTTTTGCCTCAGATGCTACGCCCAGTCTGGGAGCCTCAAACTCAGCTATGGGGTTTCATTTAGACCATTTTGTTGAAAAAGACGATGACATAGAGGGGTACCTAGGACGTTTTGAGTTATTAGCTACTACATATGGGTTAGAGAGAGAGAGAGGTGGAGTTTAAAGCTATCACAGGGACTGAGAGGTACTTCTTATGAAGTCTTTGCTAAAATGAACAGGGAAGACCAAGACAATTATTACATGTTAAAGCAGGCTTTGTTATTAAGGTACGAGAAGAATGGTGAATTTTATCGTAAGAAATTTAGAAATGCCAAACTGTTGTCTGGGGAGACATACCACCAATTCTCTGCTAGACTGGAAACCTATTTGGAGAAATGGACTGCTCTGGGGAAGACCCAAGATCTTAAAGAAATGATCATGATTGAGCAATTGAGAGAGTCCATGGCTCCAGACATGAGAAAATTTCTCATGGAACAAGGTGCAGAGAAGTTGGGAGAGGTTTTAAATGTCGCTGAGAGGTATCAGGCAGCCCAGGCAGAGGTAAGTGGTGCTAAAAAGAAGCACATAGATAATTTTAAAGCTCCACAGCAATTTAATAAATTTGATAATAGAGAGCAGGGAAATAAAGGTAGGACAAACTTTGAGCGGCCAAGAAATGACTATCGCGACAGAAACTCACAGTTCAATGACCAAAAGTTCAATGAAAGAAAACCGTTGAACCAAGGAAAAAGATGGTGTAAATGGTGCAAGAAAGATAACCATAACACCGAATTTTGTAGAAGGAAACCTTCAAACATTGCTGCAATGAAGTCGGGGACGCAAAGATTAAAGGTTAATCCTAATGGACAACAGGAACCTTATCACCCCCCAGTTTGTGAGGATGTTATTTGTAATGGGGTCACCATAAGGTGCCTTTATGATACAGGTTTGGATTATGATTCAGTTGTGAAGTCTAGCCTAGTGGACCCAAGTCAGTATACCACAGAAACAGTGGAAATACAAGGGGCGACTAAGGACATACCACTCATGACACTTCCCATCGCAAGGATAACGGTGAAAACTCGCTATGTGGAAGGAGAAATCAGAGCAGCAGTGATAGATGAACCAATCTACCCTCTGATATTGGGGTGTAGATACGTCTTCTTGGGGAATCCCGAGAAACCTGTGATCATGGCGACAGTGCAGACCAGGTCACAGAAGAAGGAGGAAGAAGGTGAACCAATAAATGCTCCTCCAGAGGAGATGAGAAAGGCGCAGGCTGAGGATAGGACACTCAAGCCATGTTTTAAAAAATTGCCCAAATGCCACACACCTCCGAGCAAGGGGGAATATTTCATGAAGAACAAACTATTATACAGGAAGGCCGGAACTGGAACAAATGGTCACAACCAGCTGGTTCTTCCCACCTCATATAGAGATAAAGTGATGGAACTCGGGCATGCGATTCCCTTCAGTGGTCACATGGGGATCAGCGCCACAGGACAGCGTATAGCTTGTCATTACTTCTGGCCAGGGATAACGGAGGTTATAAAAAGATATGTCAAATCCTGCCCAGAATGTCAAAGGGTAGCTCCAAAGCACTGGACTGCTCCTGCAACTCTAGGGGAAATGCCCATAGTGGGAACACCTTTTGAGAGGGTTGCAGTGGATATTGTGGGACCTCTCACTCGGACCAAGAGGAGGAACAGTTACATCCTTACTCTGGTGGACACTTGTTCTATGTGGGGAGAGGCGGTAGCCCTGCCATCAATTGATTCAAAACATGTAGCAGAGGCACTACTTACAATATTCACCCGATTAGGATTCCCGCATCAAATCTTGACGGATAATGGATCTCAGTTCAAAGGGAAACTAACGGAAGAAGTTTTTAAACTATTTCAAGCCAGACACTTTCATTGTAGTCCGTACCATCCACAAGGGAACGGCCAGGTAGAGAGGTTCAACGGGACTCTCATTTCTATCCTGAGAAAGCTGGCACACGAAAAACCGGATCTGTGGGATCAATTCCTGCCCGCCGCATTGTTTGCGTATCGGGAGGTACCCCATAGTTCAACCGGGATGGCTCCCGCAACTCTGCTATTTGGGAGGCCAATAAAAGGTCCTTTAGAATCTTTATTAAGGACCTGGACGGATGAGAAGGCGGAAGAACCTGTTACCTCATCTTATCAATATGTGAACGAACTGACCACTCGTTTGAAAGCTGGATGGAAACTGGCAAATGATAATTTGAAACAAGCCAGGAAGAAACATGCAGCATATTTTAATAGGAAGGCAAAGGACCGAGAACTAGCTGTGGGAGAGAAGGTGCTTCTTCTACTACCCGGTAGCCAGAATAAATTACAAATTGGTTGGCAAGGTCCATATACGGTTCTAGAGAAGGTGTCTAGAACAAACTATAAAATTGACAAAGAGGGGAAGGAGAAAGTTTATCATGTAAACTTATTAAAGAAGTATCTGGACAGACCACTCCAGGAAAGCACCCCCTTATTGACCTTGGCTATTGCAACCCAGATGCAAAAGGAACCACTCACCTCACATGAATACCCATTACATCCTTGTGAAACAGCAGCACAGGTAAAAGTCAGTAAGCACCTGACTAAAAACCAGAGGGAGAGAGTTCAACAGGTTCTGGAGGAACATACAGATGTATTAACAGATAAACCAGGCCCTACAAATTTGCTACAGTATGACATGAAACTGGTAGACTCAAACCCAATCTGTATGAGAGCCTATTCTATTCCGTTCGCGAAGGAGAAGGCATTGAAGGAAGAAATAGATTATTTGCTGAAGGAGGGGATTATTTCGCACAGTGAATCATCTTTTAGTTCTAGTGTCGTTTTGTTGAGAAAACCGTCTGGGGAACACAGACTGTGCATAGATTACAGGAAACTGAATGCTGTCACAGAAGGACAAGTGGATCCATTACCAGACACAAAACAGTTATTTGCCAGACTGAACAAGGCAAAATACTTTTCAAAGGTGGATCTTAGTAAAGGCTATTACCAGATCCCAGTGAAGCCTGAAGTGAGACCTTATTTGGCTTTTAGCACTTCGGATGGACATTATGAATTCAATATGCTACCATTCGGACTGAAAAATGCTCCGAGTGTATTTTCAAGGATGATGCGCAAATTGTTGGATCCCCTGAATAACCCATGTATCACGAATTTCATGGATGATATTCTCGTCGCCACAGAGACATTTGAAGAACACATTGAAGCTCTAGAAATGTTATTTAATAGACTTCGGGAGGCGAACTTAACTGCTAGGCCAACAAAATGTTGTATTGGATGCAAAGAGTTGGAATTCTTGGGACACACTGTATATCAGGGTAACATGACCCCTGACCCCAAGAACTTGGAAAAACTGCAGAGAGCACCTAGACCACAAACAAAAAAGGACGTGCGATCATTCGTGTCGTTATGCGGATTTTATCAGAAATACATCAAAAATTTTAACGCTATTTGTGCTCCTCTGACTGATCTGACTCGCAAGGGACTTCCAGATAAAATTATTTGGACTGCACAATGTGAACTAGCGTTCCAAGAGTTAAAGGAAAAACTCACTAGCAGGCCTATTCTCAAACTGCCTGATTTGACACAGGACTTTGTCTTAAGAACCGATGCAAGTAATGTAGGACTCGGAGGGGCTTTGTTGCAAAGATCATCTTCACCTGATGGGGAACTGAAACCAGTCGCTTATGCAAGCCGCAAATTGAATAAGGCGGAACAAGGATACTCCACAAGCGAAAAAGAATGTTTAGCGTTAATCTGGGCAATAAAGACGTTTCAAATCTATCTGTATGGTAGGACTTTTGTGGTGGAGACGGATCATCAGCCTCTCGTATTCTTATCTCAGGCTAAGCATGAAAACGCAAGATTGCTGAGGTGGTCTTTATTGCTTCAACCTTATCAGTTTAGTATCCAATATATCCCAGGCAAATTGAATGTCGGTGCAGATTTCCTCAGTCGGCACCCCTGTGATCAAAATTAGAGTAATGGCAGACGGGAGGAGAGATTTTATCTATGTGTATCACTGGTTTTAGAACTTGCCGTAGGCATGTTTTCAAGTGGGGAGATGTGTCATAAAATTAACAAGTGATACAACGTAAAAATATCTCCAAAGGATAAAATGTAGGGATAAAAACATAACGCGTAAGCTGCTGATAGTACATGATCGCCCTGACCGCGGGTCATCACCCTCCATAAAAATTGACTTGTTAGACGGAAAATCAAAACGGTTACCATTTGGAGGGATGAGAACGGCGGATCAAAAGGGAAAAAAAAAATATGACTGAAAAAAATTGCGTGAGACTAGCAAGGCTAAGGAGACGCACTTGGGGGTGGGGGGGGGGGGGAAGGGGGGGAAAGGGGGTGGGAACGGAGGAAAAAATTCACGTCCCCAAATTGACACGAGGTACGGAAACGGACGCTTTTGCGATACCAAGCCTTTGATTTGAATTCAGCGGCTAAACGCAGATGCTTGAAATATTACAAAATTTAAAAAGTAACTTTTCTTAATATTAATGTTAGGAATATAAAAATTAGCTGGCCGGATGGCCCATTCTGAGCAGTGAAATAATATGTTTTTAATTTTACAGACGGATAGATAATAATGAAAATAATGACAAAAGACAGTGTTGTTCACAACAGCGAAAGACTGCATTGAATCAAAAGTGTCGCTATTTGCACAAAAAAGCGCGACCTTGAGACGCAGGTGTTCAAATCTACTTAGCATGGAAGAGAAGGGATATTGGTGGAAGCTGTGTCTAAAAATAACTTTTATCGACAAAATTTTGGAGGGGAGAGAAAGGTTGGTTCAAAAATCAAGTACGTTTTTGTGAAAACGCAAGTAGAGACGGACAGACTAACAGATAAAAATCCATACTTGACTGAAGCATGACTGAAATGACTTTAGTGTAGGAAATTTGAATTTAAAAAAAAAACCAAGGCATTGATTGGCCACAGACAATCATATTATCCGCGCTCAGACGAGCTTTTTTGCCATTCCTCAATAGTTGTCCAGTGATAGACACAGTAAATTTCAAGTGTGGTGATTTCCAAATGAAATAAATTGAAATAAGTTCAGGGACGCCATACTATAGCCAGCAGCATTTCGACAGAACATCTGTGTATTTCTCAAGCACGGAGAGGTGGGGCCATCATATTCCAGCACCAGAACAAATCTGGCAAAGTTAAGTAGGCTAGCTGGCCTGCTGAACTTAACCAACTTCATAAAACTAGCACCCAAGAGAATTTACTACTGAAGCATCCCATTTCCTTCCATCATTAATGGACAATGCTGTGTAGGCATAAACAGGGAGGGATGAAGCCACCCCAACAGCACATCCATTCATAGTTTTCCCAGGAAAATTAACATTACGAACAGTAATACTATAATTAATCTTGAAGATTGCATATGTAAACATCTTTCATTTAACATGCCATTTATTCATGCCATTCATTCATAAATTTCAAAATCTTTGCATAAGTTCTGGCCAAAATAAAACCTTGGTTCAGAACAAATAAATTTAAAAAAAGATTTTCTATTCTAAATTTAACCAGCTGAATTTAGTTCATTGTGTTATAAATTTTATTGATAGTATTAGACTTAATTAATATCTGTGGGTGTGTGTATATGTCCATACAACACATTGCATTCAGTACCCTAGATTTTAACGTAGCCACATTCATTAGTAAAAAAAAGATATGTGTGAGGTCATAAAGTGGTAGCACGAAAGGGCCTTCTGTATATTCACAGTTACAATTATCTCAGGAGCCTTCACAGCTGACCTCACGCATCACACTAGGTGATAACACCACCATACAATACCATCAAAATCCACTACAATATGCCATGCATATTTTTTGTATACATGTTTTTGTTTACATGTTTATTTAGTGTGTATTTCAGTGGGCTGGTTGGATAAGGTAACTCCGATAGAAAATACTTATTACAAATAAGGGAGGGAAACCTGAGGCCTGTAAACAGTAAATTAATATGAAACAAATATAAAGGTATGTTATCAGGCACTCGCAGGAAATAAAGAAGTAGAACACCAGACAACAGAAAAACAACAGACATGAGTGGCTTACCCAGGACTTGAACACTGGATCTTCCGTGCGACAACCCCGCCTAGCCATGCAAGCGAATCACACTATCCGCTCTGCCATCTACGCATCATCAAAAAATGATGTTTCAATGGCAGGTCAATAGTGCGAACCACAATACACGACACCAGAAGTCCTCCATGGGCAGTTCAGCCTATTAATGACGCAATCACTTCTGTTGTATTTCTATCAAGCAGTATAGGCCGAATCCAACAAGACCCTTAGGACCTTAATACTGTGTCCAGTAAATGATAGTAGACTAGAACAGTGAGAACAGGATAGTGGGTAGGTTTGGTATTGTAGAAACATTTATTACAAATAAGGGAGGGAAACCTGAGGCCTGTAAACAGTAAATTAATATGAAACAAATATAAAGGTATGTTATCAGGCACTCGCAGGAAATAAAGAAGTAGAACACCAGACAACAGAAAAACAACAGACATGAGTGGCTTACCCAGGATTTGAACACTGGACCTTCCGTGCGACAACCCCGCCTAGCCATGCAAGCGAATCACACTATCCGCTCTGCCATCTACGCATCATCAAAAAATGATGTTTCAATGGCAGGTCAATAGTGCGAACCACAATACACGACACCAGAAGTCCTCCATGGGCAGTTCAGCCTATTAATGACGCAATCACTTCTGTTGTATTTCTATCAAGCAGTATAGGCCGAATCCAACAAGACCCTTAGGACCTTAATACTGTGTCCAGTAAATGATAGTAGACTAGAACAGTGAGGACACAGTATTAAGGTCCTAAGGGTCTTGTTGGATTCGGCCTATACTGCTTGATAGAAATACAACAGAAGTGATTGCGTCATTAATAGGCTGAACTGCCCATGGAGGACTTCTGGTGTCGTGTATTGTGGTTCGCACTATTGACCTGCCATTGAAACATCATTTTTTGATGATGCGTAGATGGCAGAGCGGATAGTGTGATTCGCTTGCATGGCTAGGCGGGGTTGTCGCACGGAAGGTCCAGTGTTCAAATCCTGGGTAAGCCACTCATGTCTGTTGTTTTTCTGTTGTCTGGTGTTCTACTTCTTTATTTCCTGCGAGTGCCTGATAACATACCTTTATATTTGTTTCATATTAATTTACTGTTTACAGGCCTCAGGTTTCCCTCCCTTATTTGTAATAAATGTTTGTACAATACCAAACCTACCCACTATCCTGTTCTCACTGTTCTAGTCTACTATCATTTACTGGACACAGTATTAAGGTCCTAAGGGTCTTGTTGGATTCGGCCTATACTGCTTGATAGAAATACAACAGAAGTGATTGCGTCATTAATAGGCTGAACTGCCCATGGAGGACTTCTGGTGTCGTGTATTGTGGTTCGCACTATTGACCTGCCATTGAAACATCATTTTTTGATGATGCGTAGATGGCAGAGCGGATAGTGTGATTCGCTTGCATGGCTAGGCGGGGTTGTCGCACGGAAGGTCCAGTGTTCAAATCCTGGGTAAGCCACTCATGTCTGTTGTTTTTCTGTTGTCTGGTGTTCTACTTCTTTATTTCCTGCGAGTGCCTGATAACATACCTTTATATTTGTTTCATATTAATTTACGATAGAAAATACTACGTGATCGAGGTTCTATCGTGAGCGTTTTCTGTAGGATTACGCATATTTCCCAAGTGGAAATTGCTAACAACCTGTGTTGCTACTTTTCAGTTTTTATTTCTTAGCTGTGACGAGATGCGTTAGTGTTGTTTTCATTATTTTTTCCATTCTTTGATTTACGATTTGTTTTGTTTGTATCTGTTCGTCTCTCCTTACTTTCATTTATTTCTATACACCTTTTTGTTTATAACAGTGTTGTCATTTGTTTTATTTTCGCAGTTATCATTGTAAAATTTTAACTATTAGATTCAGTTAAGCTTTATTTATTATTGTAATACATTGTTGTCATACAGTCTATAGATATACTTGATCATTGACTATTAGTATTAATATCATACACTTTTCAGATAAAGGTTAGTTATAATAATAATGTTATTGAGAAACAAGGTAACTATAGAACAGTCCCAACTAAGATGGTTTGGCCATGTCTGCAGAATGGGAGAAGATCGGCTAAACTATACAAGGTCTTTGACTAAGACTTGTCTCTCAAAGAGAGTGAAATAAAGTGAAGTGAGTATACGAACGAACGAACGAACTTTTTTTTCAAAGGGTTGAGAATTGGGCACGCACGCCCGTCTAACATTCTGCCCTTCCTTTCGCTCACCTTTCATACAATATCCTTTCAATAGCACATGTATTTTTAGCATTATTTAAGCATACAACATTATCGAGGTAAAATAATAACATACATTTGTAACATGCAGACATAATCAAAATTAAGGGGGGAAAAATTATTAATTAAATTACATTAACAAAAATTAATACCTTAAAATAAAAAAAAATAAAATAAATAAATAAATAAATAAATAAATAAATAAATAACAAACACAATCTAAACCATTCATACGGTAAATAAGACATAATTTGAAACGTAATTAGATAATGGTGGCATATAATAAGAACTCGTGACATTTTTGGAAATCTGCTGAATTAGCTGGGACTTCATGTGTTGTCAGCGCATGCGGAAAATGTTCCCACAGGTGAGCGACTTTGAGTCCCAAGCAGATACTGCCACATGGAGTGAATTGTTGACGCCTCCACTACACGAGATCCAGTTTTATGACCTATGCTCCTTAGGGAGGTAAAGGGTATTGACTGATAGATGAGAATCGTACATATAGGCCCGTCTTTCATTGTGCCCTTCCTCTTACTTATCTTTTATTGCTAGTTATCTAGACATTCTCTAACATACTTAAGGTATTAGTTCAATGGTGATTCAACTTATAAGTAGTATAAAAGCATACATTTACAATATCTGATTACAATTAAGAAGTAAGGTATATTAAAATGAAAAACTAGATCATCAGACCCTCCATACAGTATATTAGATAATAATAATTCGAAACATAATCCCTTAGGGCGGCATATAATCCGCACTCATAATGTATTTGAACAGTCTACGATTATACGAGTAGGGACTGTGTATGTTTTTTCAGGTCACGTGGAAGATTGTTCTAAAGATGAGCAGCTGAGTAAGCCAAGCTCTTCTTGTACAAATCTAGCCTCGGCTTGGGTACCTCTAACTGGTTTAAGCGCTGACTACGTTTTCCATTGAATTTTAAAACTTGCCACAGATACGTTGGAGCATTATGTGACAAGATTTTGTGAGCGAATTTAGATTTGTTAAATAAGAAGCGCTTTCTAAGGGGTAATATTTTAAGATACTTATATAGATCTATACAATGTGTTTGGTGTTTATCAGCAACTAGGCGCACTGCACGTTTTTGAAGTGAATGAAGCCTTTTTGTGTTGGATATGGAACAACCATCCCAGATTGTGGAACAATAGTCTAGGTATGTTTGTATGTGAGATGTGTAGAACATTTTCCTTGCCCCCTCATCCAGGAAGTGTTTGATTTTTTCTAATTGGTAAACTTTTTGTGCCGTTAGCTTTGTGAGCGCACTTACATGTGAGTTCCAACTTAGGTGCTGGTCAACAGTTAGACCTAGAGTTTTATGTTCATTTACGTTTTCAATTAGTGATGTTCCAATGTAGAGCTGAAGTGTTGTTTTCTGCGAGTTTTGTAGTTTTTGTCTGGTTGATATTAACATACATTTCGTTTTACTAATATTTATTTGCATTCGATTCTCGTTGCTCCACTTAATAATATTATGTGTGTCAGTTTGTAAAGATAGTTCTAGTGCAGTGCAACTTTTGTCTAGTATTACAGACTTGTCTCCCATCAAGGTGGGATAGGTGATTTATTTAATTTTTAAGGTCGGATCTCACATAGTTGACATAATGTCTACATTACTTTACTTTATTGAGCAAGGGAAGTCCCTTGGCATGACTGGAGATAAATTAGAAGAATTTGTACTTGGTGAATATTACAAGACTCAGGAGGCTGAAGAGAAAGGGTTAGAGAGAGAATTTAAGGATAGAATGCGAATGCAGAAGTTGGAGATGAAAAAGCGAAAACTGGAATTTGAATAAAATCAAAGACTGCACGAGCAGAGATTGTTATTTACGAAGGAGAAAAAGGAGCTGGAAGATGAGATGGGCTCAATTAAAGATAAATATCTATGTAAGGAACAGTCTCTTATTAATGAGCTGGAACAAGTCAAAATAAACAATGAGAAATTGAAGATGGAGTTTCTGAACAACAATGATGCATTTGAGAGTTTGATTCGAAATTTAAACTTAGAGAATGAGAAGTTGAAGTCAGATTTTGTAGAAATGAAGAAACAGAAATTAGAAACTGAAGAGAGAATGCAGATGCAAGTTGAAATATATGGGAACTTGCATGAGAAATTCTCAGCTATGGAGCTGGACAAAATAAAGGTAGTGATTGACTTACACAAAGCAAACTTGGAACTTGCTAGTGCGCTAGATATGTGTTGCAAATTAAAAGCTCAGGCCAGACAAGACAAGAAGTCTTATGAAGAACTAATTCTGAAGTTAAGGAATGAAGTGGATATTTTTACGAAATACTGCTATAAAGAAGAGTATTGAATCTCTTGAAGAGATTAATAAGTTTAAGAATAGCAAGAATAGAGATATTCATGCCCTACAACTAGAGTTAACACATCTGAAAGCAAATAAAGAAAAGGATGAGGAAATTGATGAACTTATGACTACTCATCATAGTGCTATGGAAGCACTCAGACTTGAACTTGTTCAGGAGAAGACTAAGGCTTTAGAAACTACATCTCAAAAGGAAAAATTGAGATTAGATCTTAGAGATAGAATAGTTAAAGAAAAGACTCTAACTTCGCAGTTAGATGACTTAAGGTTAGATTGCAACAGACTTCATGTTAAAGTCAACGAGAGAATTCACAAAGCTGTTGCTAGAGAGAAAGCTATGGCAGAAGTGGAAATTGCAAAACTTCGTAACAGGATTGATGGATTACTAGATATTGTTTTGTAGCATAAGCTGTTAACTACTACCAAGGTGAATGAAGTTAGACATAAAGCTGATGGTTAATATGTTAATGCAAAGAGTCAGCGACATGCACTCAATGCTGGTAGCAAGATTAAACAATGTGACCAAATCTTTTCGTGGCAAATATGGTTTCCCACGGAATAACGATACTGCCTCGGATAGGAGTGATTCTTGGCGTCAAGCCAACAGAAGTAAATCAAGTTTGGATCACGGTGAGGACTTTGAAAAATGTCAGGACAAGATTCCTCAGGATAACCATGCATCGACCTCTCAGAGTTCTAATAAACATATAACAGCCGTCAAAACTATTAGTACCCATCATACTCAGCCGAGTCAATGTGATGTACCTGTTAAGCCCATTGCCACAGGCAAAAATAAATGCAATTTTGCTAGGAGAGATAATCGTGATTTTGGACAGTACCAAAGGCGTCCATCAAGTTATGCTTCTTCTTCGAAGAACTGGGGTCAATTTGATAGTCCTCGTTATTTTGGCCCAGTCACTATAAGAACTTTGGAAAAGGTGACTCCAATAGAGGTTGTCAACCTTGTGGTAATTTTTCTGGAAGACAACGAAATCCATCACAAAGATATTTTGACCAAAGAGAAAAATAACAGTATATATTAACACATTTGTTTCACCTTAGATTAGTAAATTGATTGTTTTCTTTCTCTATTGCTATCTTTGGTGTAATGTCGAAGGTTAAGGTTGACATAAAATAAAGGCCAAAAAAATAAGAAAAGGAAAAATTTTAAAATGGCCACATATGATACTTAAATAATTTTGTAGTGACTATAGTGCATTATAGCATGTTACTAATTGTGTCATTTATATTGTTCTCAGTGCAAACTAGTACCAAGTACGGAGCGCTTGTGAGAACCATGATGACGCCATACCTTACTTTTGTTCAAGAAATCGCAGCACTTATTTGTATATAATATACTTCTATTGTTAGATAATGTGTAAGGAATTTAACAAATTTGGTCATGTCCATCCATTACATATATTAATGGGATAACATTGTAATTTGTATATTGATATGACTTCTTGAGATAGATTGTGATTTGTCATTGCTATGATTATAGTAATGCATAATTGTTTGATACTTATGTAATTTTTGTTAGTATCGCCAGCAACAGAGGTTTCTTTGATGGTACCTTCCCGAAGATATTTTCTATTATTTGGTGAGATGATTTGATTCTCTCCGGTTGATTCTTTCATTGGCGCATTATTCATGTGTCATGAGCTTGTGGTATCTTGCTCATTGATGTATTGAAGCCATATAGGTAAATCTATTTAATACTTTTGTTGTAAAACTTTATTGGTCAAAGTTGGATAAATGGGTATTAACTTCTATGGCAGTTTGTTTAAAGGGTTATCTTCTCTTTCTTTCAATCGTTGTCGTTGATCTGTCTGAACGATGTTCAGTTTTATGCTGTGTAGGCATGCGCAGAGTTCTGAGCGCGAACTGTGACTTCCATCACATAGATGGTGATCTGGGCTGTCGGACGATGATGTCCGTTTGTGATTTTTCTCTATATCATCATGGGGATTGGAAAGTTTCGATTTGACTGAAATGTCAATGTTTTCCCCAGTGATTGTTTGTTAAGGGTGTATCCGGAAGATTCTGTATTAAGGTAAATGACAATCTTATTATTATGCCTTTGGCTGCAGAACATTTGAACTTACCTATCGGTCAGTGAAGCTCACAGATCTTGAGAGACAGAATTTCTTCTTTGCTTCTAGTTCTAGAAAAATGAGACTATATGTTTTCAAGTGAACAGAAGTCTAATGATGATGATAAATTATTGTGGACGCCGCAGGTTGGCGGTATATATATATATATATATATATATATATATATATATATATATATATATATGTTTAGCATGGTTTGATCGTGCCTGCTAAAAAAGGATACACAGCTGTCTACATATTGAGGCCCTGTATTACGGCCAATATTTTTCAGCAAGAGGAAATATACCTGGCGAGCTATGCCAGTTGAATAACAGCCTTATGTATTATTGCTACGCAATTTAGGAGCTCGTTTGTTGGACGACAGAGCTAATTAAGTACCTGACGCGCTGAGTCAATGGTACGGAAGCTACATTACATATTGTAACATTAGGACAGATGATGTTTGGGTATGTCCTCGTTGATGTATGATGTAAGCCTTTGATTACCAGACATTTAATAGTCATTTATTATCTATGTGAAGTCCTTGATCTCGTCGATTTGACTGCCCTGTTGATGCTACTGTCAGTTTCGTAAATAAATGTTTGAAACGTGCCAGCAGTCTTCAGTTCATCATTGACTACTGCATGTGAGTGTATGGGTGCATTATTGACTTAACTAAGAGCCTCAAGCATTCGTGTTCTCGTCTACACCCACACTCAGCACATCATAATACCAATATCATAGATCTACAACATGTACGATGTTTACTGTGAGGGACCATAGTACCCCTGGCAGTGCCTCACTCTGGTGGCCGTTACATTCCTGGCCGTTACATTTCTGGTGACCTACATCAACACCGCAACATTACACAGTCCAGGTGATAAACGACACGTTCACTCTGCCAGCTTTCACATTACGCATAAACAGACGGTTACAACCCCACAGCTAGAATCCACCATACCCAAGTAGCAGGGTTGCCGATAGTATTTTTAGTGTCATTATTATTGTGATATTATTATGGTCTGTTTAATAATTTAAACCATAAATGAATATTGGAAGAAATAGACAGCAATAGATTGATGAGAATGTTGACATTGGGAATAATACTAATATCCCTGAGGCACCCGCGCACCTGTTCATGGGATCATTCAGATGACTAAATTTCCACCCATTGTTCCCCCCATGCATCACATGGAATCACTATATCCCCCACCGACCCGCCCCTGACTGTTCATATATGCGTATTGACTGGTTTTGTGATTAAAGCAGAAATAGATATGATATTGAAGGAAAAAAAGAAGATAACCCTTGATGACAATACCCCAAACATTGTGCAACTTCTGCTTCAATGTGATACACATGCTAATAATGCATTTATGACATTGGTATTAATTGAACGTCTCTGCCTTTACGTAGTCACGTGACAGATTGTTCAGTAAGACTGACTAATTTTGCAGTTGAATAAGATATGTGATGGAAGAAAAAGATAGTCTCTGATGACCATACTACACAAGTTATGATAATTACCTTTAAGGATGATACATATCCAAATGATACGCATGCTGAAGATATACGTGCTGATGATACACGTGTTGATGATACATATGCTAATGATACCCCTGTTGAAGATACACATACTAAAGATATACGTGCTGATGATGATACACGTGTTGAAGATACATATGCTAATGATGCCCCTGTTGAAGATACACATGCTGATGATGTATTTATGACGTTGTTGTTAATTGAACGTTTCTGCCTTTACGTAGTCACGTGACCGATAGTCCTGTAAGATTGATAACTTATTCCTTGACCAGCTACACAGCCACAGTCAGTTTGACATTGCATGTGACTGTATTACTATGATCAATATTTAGCTTATTAAAACTGCATGTAGGCTAACATCAGTCAAGCAATCTCACCACTGACAAGATTATGTTTCCATTCCTCTTCCCGTCATGCACCATAGATATACTCGTATATTGCAAGATGATAGACAGCCCATCTGACCGCCTCAGACTGTTGTAGTTCTGACAGCAGATGCTATTGACACATACGAACTGACAAATCTTCGTCTCAGAAGGGAGATTCGGTGTTTCACTTGTAAAAATGTAAAATATTTTCACTTTGTCAATTATGCTGAAGTATAAGATATTATTTGTTGGAGTAGAGTTAGATGAGTTTTACGAAATGTATTATTAGACGTTTTAGCTAACATGGTAATGATTTATGGATGGTTAATATATGGATTAATATTACAATTTCACAATGTTTGCCAATTAATAAATTTGGATGGTTTAAGACGCGGATTAGACAAATAGAATGTTAGTGCACACTTAATAACAAGTGAATTGTTTATATATCGCATTTAATTAATTAAAATTTCATGCAAGTTTTAGGCCACAAAATTTGGCTCCTGGTCTATAAGCCCCATAAATTTTTTTCACGAGAACTACTTTGGAAAACTTAAGGTTTGATGCCTGAGCACATCATAGTCCGTGAATGAACAGGACCCCGTTTTAGTAATATGGGCCTAACAACATTTTATGCCCTCAATGAGTCGTGTAATAGGAATTAATATTTTATTTTTTTTTTTTTAGAGGTTTTGATGGTAACAAATGTCTGCCACTTAGATAAATTGAATGGTTTATAATATGGCATTAATATTAAAATTTCACATTTAGTTTGCCACTTCTATAATAAATAATGGTTGGTTTTTCCACTATGGAAAATAAATTTCTATCACAAGATTGCTACTTTAAACAAATATATAAAAGGAAAAACTAAGACACAGTTTAGTGAGAGGCCAAAAGTGTAGATGAACAGGTAGCCCCCGTTTTTAGTGACTTAGGTAAAACTCGTTTGAGTTAATTGAATTAGTGGATTTTTAGGAATTTTTTTTACCGAGTATTTTTTAGACGGTAACCCAAATGGAATGACCAATAAATAACGCTCCTGGATAAAACTTGCATGGGCAATGAAAATGTGCCAACAACGCCGCACCACTAAACCATAAAGATTTATTCGGAAAGTGCTACTGTCTATAATTGCTTTAAATAATTGAAACTATCATTGCACTATTTACAAAATAAAGCAAGCAAGAAATTTTTTACAAATCCATAAAAAAAACCCGAGACACACTGAGTGCAGGAAGAGAAGTCCTTTGCTTGTGTCAAATCTGCACTTTATGCAGATTTTTGATCTAGTGATTCCACCTACGTAAAGTAAGAGGCGCATCGAACTTTTTGTTGTTTTTTTATTTCAGCTCAGATTTTTTTTGTAATAATGCTTGAATACATTCAAGTCTCCCGATAAGAGGAAATAACTGAGGGAAACCTTCGAATGAAATCCAAATTGAAAAAAAGTAACTAAGAACTTGGAGAATTTTTGATGAAAATTTTAGTAAGCCCAGCAATGCGCATACAATCCAGTGAAGGAAGCTGATACACTGATACACATTGTTAAGTGAAGATGCATTATTTGGTAAATTCATGCAGCATTACTGATATAAGACGTTGCCCACTTGATTACCAGTCTCTGTTCCCACGTAAAAATTCGTTTTAACTGTCCAGGGTGTAAAAAGTTTTGTTTCCTTTATACTCTGTAAAGTTGCTTTTTTTTTTTTTTCACACACTACACTGTAAAGTATCAGTCTGTCTGCTCTGTAAGGAAAGAGTGGTGTGTTGTTGAGATCAGGCATGCTCCAGTCTACCCAGCTGTAAATGGGTAACTCACCCTAGTCCTGAGTTAGGGAAGGCAAAGGCTCCAGGGGAAGCAGGCCCTAAACTTGGTCACTTCAGCCGACGCAGGATGGTGTATGTATCAAGTAGAAGTGTAGAGTGTGATTACCGCGAATGGTGTACTGTTCGTGTGCTGACCAATATAACCACTCACACTTGTGTCTACAAGGCACCAATGCAGACTGCTGGAATCTTAGTTTACTCAATTTATTCAGACGTACACACTGGGACATACGAGTACATCATGGTTCGTTGACATATCAATTTGTAGGTATACATAGCAGATCTGAAGTCATGACACCTTCAGAAATAATGGGCAGTACATCAAAAGTTCAATGTCATGATACATTATGGCCACATCCCCCTATCTGACTAAACGCGTCAGTGAAGGGCGGATCGATAAATAACCAAAGTTACTTGACGTCCATAGTTTGTAGTATATATTATGAAACCACGAAGGGGGGTTTCTAGCAGGATTGAGATCTCTCTGTCACTGTCCGATAATAAGATAAATAATCTGTTCTCTTGGCAGTGATCAAAACATATGATGACCGAAATCCAACATGGCTACATCCCTGAGTTGTCGTTCACTCATGCATAGGGAGGAGGATATAAGCCAGAGTTAATTTGTAATGGGTATATAAAGGATTTCATAAATGTTTCCATACAGCTCTACGGTGATCAGGTTAATTTCACGTAGCCATAACCGCTGCAGGAAAATCTGTCATATTCGTCGATACCAAACACGACACTAGCATAACGAAGCACCAAAAGTCAAGCTAGGCCTAACCGACGAGAGATCATCAAAAATAGGAGCTGGGTTTACCTGGAGTCCGAATCATCTATATACTGACATAAGGAGAGTCTCTAACACAAACTATCGTAGAGACACCATCTCCTTCAGAAGAAAAACCACTTCGTGAGACATTTTTTTCTGACGAAAGGACCAGCTCTAGAAAAACGTACCCCGCCATTTGTAAGCAGTACATCGGAACTCATCACGACTTGTCAAGACAACTCATACTTCCGCTAGACCGGAATACAAGAATCTAGTCCCTCCTACCCATCCAAAATATACAATATAGGACTGATTCTACTTGTACTAATAATATGTAATACATATGAATTCAGGCCATAAACACAATAAGCAAATTAATATATTTTCTGGCCCTAAAAAATAAGTACAAACGCAAGCGCAATATCCTTGCGCTGGATCAATATCCAGAACGATTACTCCTATAATCAAAAGTGTGAATCAAACATGGATTATCTCGCTTTTACCATAGACAGCATTTTCATACACAAATGAATGAATGTCTATATTTTTCCCATATTAAATAGCCATATCGATTTTTGTAAAATGTGCGTCAAAATATGCACGCAACACAGGGCTGTTAATGGATTACTTGTCAGATGATCAAGTAGATGTACTGTACACCGTTAATATATCTACACCACTATTATTTCTTATGGTAACATCTTATGAGAGGAACGAACGAACCTGAAAACAATTAGACATAAACCAAGAAAGAACAACCTCTGGCAGACTGTAAGCCGGTCAAGATCACACTTGGAGTAGGCTATATAAGTGAAGAAAAAAGGACGATTATATTTATTTAGAGCACCACTCTAATCCCCGGTCACATACTAGTTATAATGATGCCGTGACGAACAGTCATTTATTAAGTTATATATGCCGTGAGAGCCGTAATAGTGTTATAATTAGTGCCAAGTGGACCTCTTCCCTTTATGCACCTTTGTCACAGTAGTAACACCCAGACGGCGGAGCAAGCAAAGACATCAACAACAGAATGAACAAAACAAGAACACCTTTTTTTTCACAACCAAACATCTGAAGATCTTCTAAGTACAGCACATGCCGACAACATTAAGTTTATATCAGAGATTGTGTGCTTCCTGTGCTTCTCTATGGTGCAGAATGCTGGAGAGTTGCAGAGAAGGAAATGTCGAAATTGTCCTCTTTTCACACAACATACCTTAGAAAATGTCACCGAATCTTTTGGCCGAATACCATCACCAACCAAGATCTGCTTACTCGGAGCAAGAAAGAGTACATGCACACCATCATAGCTGGCAGACGCTGGAGCTGGGTTGGCCATGTCCTCAGAAGAGACCCTGATGCCATCACAAGAACAGCTATGCTGTGGACCCCTGAAGGAAAACGAAAGAGAGGCCGACCAAAAACAACTTGGCCGAGAACTGTGGAGGCTGAGATGCAGGGAATGAACCAGAGTTGAGGCACTTTACAAAAGATGGCCGCCGACCGAGCAAAGTGGAATGAATTTGCTGTTGCCCCACAAGATGCCACCATCCGGGATGGCCACTGACCGCTTTGGCGGTCGGCGCTAAGGATCAAAGACGAAGAAGACTGTGGTGGGTTTTGATGTTATGAAATGTTGTTGTTATTTGTTTCTATTGTACTGAATGAGGTCAGCTGTGAAGGCCCCTGAATATAACAGTTATTGGTGAGTTTTCAGAGCACCCTACGACCTCAATCAGACCTATTCTTGACTAGTCTGTCTGATAGCTACGTCTAATGTCTAGGGTAATGAAAGTTAGGTGTGATGTTAATTTAATACACAAACACACAAACAAACACCAATATTAATCTTTATAATCGACTCAACTAACACTGTTTTTTAAAGTTGAGTAATATACAATTTTTTCTATAACTTTATTAGTCCTGTACCTAAGATTTTTTTGGTTAGGACTGTCAACTCAAATGAGATCAATTGATATATACATAACTAAAAGAGGACAATTTGTCCTTAATCATATATATAATATATCTATGGGATTGTTAAATTTCTAGCTAATTCTAAAGTGTTATGAGCTGGCTGGTTGGGATGTTAACATCACGCCCAGTCTTTTTCACAAGGTTTCTTTTCTTTTGATACAATTTACTTCTTGACAGTAAGTCTTTATTTATGTTACATTTCAGGTTTATTGAAGTGGACAAGTTGATAAGCCAGGGCGTATTTACTTATCTGGCACTGGAGGATTGAAAACAGATGTATGATCTGCCAATGGCCACTCTTGATCTTGTCCAAAAGTAATAGGGTAGGCAGTGTGTACCCCTATCACTACTGGAAAATAACTTCTTCACTCAAAAACCCTGTAACATGAAAATTATGTTCTGTCTTAGCATAATACCTAATTCTCTAATTTTGCAAACAATGCTATATTTAACCTAAAAGACCTGGATCAGATCCCTCTGACCAACTCAGCACATCTCCATAAAATGAGGTAACACTTTGTACAAGTTTTCATCTTCTTCTTCCTAATGGCTGCAACGCCTCTGCCATTCTCAATGAGCTTTTTCCATACAACGTGATAGGTGATATAATTCCTGGTGACAACCTATAAATATTTTACTACTACCTCTCTGGTAGCTTGATAACATGGTGGAGCAACAAATAGGCTTGTATAAGTTTACTAATGAATTCTTTACTTACAGTCGTAATGTTTTTTCATTACCCAAGTCGAACAACATAATTAATAATACAAATAATGTTAATAATTTAGGTCTTACCACAATTTCAATGAATACACACAGGAACGTTGATTATGGCGCCCTTATACTTTTTAATAATTATATATTTATTCAAGGCACGTCACACTTCTCAGCTCTCAAGCGTCCTGCTTCTATGAATAGTCTTAGTCAAATGGCGCCGAGACTTCAACTTTCCTAGTAACATAAAATATCTTAGCCAATGAAATCTAACTACTAAGTTTTTCAATTCAAATTTTTAAAACTAAGGTCCAATTTCGGTCCAATGTTAGTGTACCTCTGTCGGTCTGTCCGTCCGAACGTGCCATTACCCAAAAATAGACTTGGTTTTGGCCTAACACTACAAAAAAATTTTCAGTTTGAGCCATCCCATAATATCTTTCTCCCTTTCAAACTCCCCTCCAAATCATATTACATGTACCTCTCCGTTCTAACGTTCCCCTCTTTTGGACTTTGACCTACCGCTCTCATGCCTCTTTTCAACAACTCGTGCAAAAAAACGTTACCGATAGCGAATGTCAGAACATCAGTGTGTTTGTCACTGTGTCTGTGTCTATCTAGTATTATGACCATATCTTGGCTGTTAGTTTGACTATAGGGTAAATGAAAACATAGTCATGGTCATGAGACACTATGGCATTCGAATATATAAGTTTTATGAGCCTATGTATTATGGTTCAAAATTCCATATCTTTTTCCGTGTTAGTCTTGAATTCTAGAAACTACCACCTGTTCACTTCTTTCTACCGCTATTTTCAAACTAAAAACGATAATCTCCCGTAGTACGTCAGAAATACGTCAATTATATAAGAGCTAAGGTTGTCTGCGTGACCCAAGTTCCGAAATTGTTTTGAATTTGCGTCGTATTTTTCAAACGACAATATCGCGCTTACGCTAGGTTTTAGATTCAAACCACGCGTGCAGACGGTATCATTTGTCTGTTTCTCCCTTCTCACTCCGTCTGGACGAATAGGCTTTTCGGGTCACAATGTTATAAATAGTTTTTCAATGACCCTAGAAAACGATAGGGGGCCAGAAGACGCAGCAATAGAGACCGCAGTCAGCGACTCAAAGCTTGACTGCCTGCGTCAGGACCAGCGAACCAGAGCTGGTCAAGACCGTGCTCCACCTCCACGTGGTGGTCCTGGAAACAGTCTGCAGCAGTGCAGGCTGGCTGAGCGAGCACGGATCGCAATGGGAAGGCAAACCCGGTCCTAAAAAATGCCGTGCAGAAGTCGGATGTGTCGACCGAATGGTGCAGATATCACAGCTACGTTGTAAGCAGACACAACGCAACCACCGTCCTTTTCAGGGCGAACGAGGAAGAAGAAGAAGAAGAAGAAAACGATAGTACTATCTATTCTGCTAAAATCAACGCGCTTTCGGCGTGGGTGAAGAAGAAGCTTCATAACTCCTCTATTTTCATTTCTACATTATTTTTATACTTACAAATAATAATTTTATCGGTATATCAATGTACATCATCACAAAGACGTTGATGCTTTCGAATCACTTGGACTGGGACATTTTAATTTTTCTCTTATGACGGGTGATATGATTCTTTAGGTCTCCAGTCTTTGTATTTAAAAATGCGGGTTTACTTCCAAATTTTTAAAGTTGCCCAAATACTCTCTCCTGGTCCTATAAAATCCCAGTTTCGAATTTACAACTGCGGGTTTCAAAGTTGCCCAGATACTTCGATCTGTCACTTATAATTTTAATTTTGGAAACCTTTGTCCGATCATTCTCTCTGGCTCTGGTGAATTGCTAGCTTGACGTGGCGATGCAGTTTGATTTGTGACTTCGATTTCGCTAGATTACATTTCCATTTCTCAGTTCAAATTCCAGATTGTACTTCCGACGAATGTGCCAATGAAAGTCAGTCTATTCCAGATCTCACATTATGCCAATGGTAAACTCTTTAGAACTAATACCCCCCCCCCCCCCCGTGTTTTGAAATATCAAATCTTAAAATTCCAAAGCGTGACCACTTTTTAATAATGCGGTAATACTTCCTATTGCATCTTTATGCAAACTCACAAAAAAATATGTGAACTTATTTCATGTCTAGATGCTTTCCCATAATATTGTCTCCAAAGACACATTATCTGTAGTGTTGATACAAAGATGATCCAGCGGAAACGATTACGTCTTTTCACCTGTGTTTGCGTAAATCCCTCAGACAGATTTCTCAGACAGACAATACGGCTTTCTCATCATCGATCGTGTGCTACCATCTTGTGTCAACAATGATCGACTTCATCATAGGTGGCTAGACGACTTAGGAAATAAATTATTCGCTGACCTGCCTAATCAGCTTACGACGATTTACATGGCGAAACGTACACAAATCTGGGAGCGGCTACAGCAGAATGTAGGTGCATAAACTATGTCAAAGCATAGAACGATCGGTGATGAAAATGAAGAAGTGATACTGCCGGAGAGGATGAAAGTTATAAAAGTGCACAACTGAATCCTCACAATCTTAACGGAACTACAGATGAGCTGAGCTAACTGGGACAGATTTGTTATGTTGACATAACTACAGTTGAGCTGAGCTAACTGGGACAGATTTATATTGTTGACGGAACTACAGATGAGGTGAGATAAATGCGACAAACTTTTAATGTTGATAGACCTACAGATGATCATCCCGGGACAGATTTGTACTGTTGACAGAACTACAGATGGGCTGAGATAACTGGTACTGATCTGTAATGTTGACAGAGCTACAGACGATCTAACTGGAAAAGAGTAGTAATACTCACAGAATTACTGATGGTTTGACTGGAGGAGAATTGCAACGCTTTCAGATATGTTTTGTGAAATTATTAATATGTGTCATAGTGGTATGAGAATGATTGTTGAAACCATTAACTAAGACAATATATAAATTGACAACAAATACGCTGTCAAGTAAGCAGAAACTACACATCAAACCCCAACTCCAACAACTGACTACAGAGATTACAGTTATATAACTACGGGTAGAAAAATAAAGCAGTCCACCAACAACCTATAGGGTTTATAAGTGATCCATTCTGTATAGCTCACGTCAGCGGTCCGATCTAACGTGTACTCAATCCGTTTCCCGAAGCAGGGAAATATTGTGGTCTACCTCTGGCAAAACCATGTTGGGTTGCGTATGCGCGGTTGTTCTATCCTTGTTGTGGTTGGTTATAACCTCGAGATTGATTATGTTGATACGTTCTATGTCCTTGTCTGCCCTTTCCGAATAATCCTTGCTGGTGTGATTGGCATGCACGAGAGACATGCCCATTTCGTCCACATGTGTAACAGACAATCGTATTGACATTTTGGACATTATGTTGCCTCGGTTGGTGTGCTTGCTGGAATTGACGTTGCTCAGGCTGATGGCGTGTAGATCGAAGTTGGTGACGGTGCCACTGCTGTCTTGAGTGACCGATTTCCATTGGCTCGTGGTCACTGTTTACTTCATAGCGAGGATTGAAACGTTTTCGTACGTTATCCTCCGATACTGCCATTTGTATAGAATCAGTGACAGTTTTAGGTCTTTTCTTATGAGATGGAGCTTTAAGTTATCTGTGTAAAGTCCGTCCACAAAAATGCCTACCAAATGTTTTTCAATGTCCTGTGATGGTACCGTTCCTTCAATAAAAGCTTCTTCAGCCAAATTCAATAAACGGTCTCCATAAAATTGAACATATTCAGATTTTTCTTGCTGGATTTTCCTCAAAAGCGACCACGCGTGCTGTTTGTTGACTATATCACTATACCGTGCAATTAGTTCCTTCTAGGTCTCCTCTGGGTAGATGAGGGAGCGCCGTCGCAGAAAATCCGTCACAAGAGATTCCGATGACAAGTATGCAATTTTGATCTTTTCCTTGTCACTTGTAGCATTTACCATGGAACTAAACTTGTCTATGTTCATTAGCCATCTGCGAAATGTCTTTGAATCGCCCGTGAAGGGGGTTATAACTGAGCGAATTTGGTTATATTTATTATAGTGATCTACATTGGATAGCGTGTCTGTTATCCGTTGCAACGGGATCATTGTGGGTTCGGCCTCTACAGGTAAGGGTACGTTAGCAGGATGGACGTTTGCCTGTTGCATTTCCTGGTGCTGTTGTAGCTGCTGTGAATATAACGCCGGTTGTTGTTGCTGTTGTTGCTGTAGTGTTGCTGCTGCTGTTGTTGCTGCTGTTGTTCTTGACCTGGATCCACTATAGTGATTATGCCTGTCTGCTTTCACCAAGAAAAAAGGGCAGGGCACGGCACCAATTAGTATGTTATGTGGCAGCGTCACGGCACCAATTATTATGTTATGTGGCTGGGCAGGTTACGGCATCAATTAGTTATAGTGATTGTTATATTCAATTAGAGTTAATCCTTCATATGTTGTTGTGGTAATACTTGACCTTTACTCATTTTTCTACTTCTTTCCAGATTTGTTCTTCCCTTTAAGTTTGGTGATAAGCAAAACAGTTTCAGCACACCAATGTATATCTAAAAGAAATTACTGTAAATTTCCACAAACAGCAATTCAGTAGAAAATTATTTTAAAGTTTATTGATGTCATTAGACAAACAGTGTAAATTTCACAAAATGATGGTTGTTTATCCAAAATGAAAAATATATAATCCAACTGAATAATATACACACTTGTTTACTCAAAAAAAATACTTGTCTTGATATCATCAAAGACGAAGTTCACCTAACGCTATCTATAAAAATCCTCTAGTCTAAAATCATGGAGTCCTTGGAATCATAAATCCTGAAATCACTGCCTATCGCCCACATCTCTTCTATTTATACTGTTCCTGTCTTTTCCACACGTCACATTCTTTTTTCCACACGGTACAATTTCTGCACACGTCTCTCTGTTTTCGACATTTTGCACATGACTTTCTGTTATTTCGACTTTTTTCACATGTGTGATCTTTTCAAACTTAACAATTGGATTTAAAAAAAAACCAGATCACACAAACATTCATTTCCCACTTTCCGCGCATAAAACCCATTCATTATTATTATCTGGCACTGACCTACGTTTGCTTTCTCAGAGCAGTGACTGCCAACTGAACTTTGAATGATACTGCGTTTTGTGTAAAAACGTCTTATTTGATTTTGAGGTCTGTCATTCTTATATGTAGCATATTATTCTTCTTCTTCTTTGATCCTTAGCCGCCGACCGTCAAAGCAGTCAGTGGCCATCACGCCTAGTGGCGACTTGTAGAGCAACAACAAATTGATTCCACTTTGCTCGGTCGGCGGCCATCCTTCGTACAGTGCCCCAACTCTGGTTCATTCTTTGCATCTCAGCCTCCACAGTCCTCCGCCAGGTTGTTTTTGGTCGGCCTCTCTTTCGTTTCCCTTCAGGGGTCCAAAGCATAGCTGTTCTTGTGATGGCATCGGGGTCTCTTCTGAGGACATGGCCAACCCAGCTCCAGCGTCTGCCAACTATGATGGTGTGCATGTCTTCTTGCTTGCTCTGAGTAAGCAGATCTTGGTTGGTGATGGTATTCGGCCAAAAGATTCGGTGAATTTTTCTTCGGCATGATGTGTGAAAAGAGGGTAGCATATTATAGCACGTATAAATGCTTAGCGTGGAAATAGTAGGGATAATGCTAGCGTGGAAGGACATGCGGTCACAAATTAATTGATATATCTAAATAAGTAACGAAAAATCTGCTATTTAATTTGATATTTTTTGTATAGGTAAGTTGTTCCCCTTTGAAAGTAATTAGGATACATTCCCCTAACTTCTTTATCTTTTTTATTATCTGCAACAGTAAGTTGTCTTTGGTAAGCTCGTATCCTACAGTTAACTATTTAGTGTTTTTCAATTGTACATACCAAACGTACTTGTGTTAATAATGCCAAAGACGATATATATTACAATTCTCTATCTATTTCACTACAGTCTGGTATATAATATGTACATGTACACAGACAATATTAACATAAAATTTACACTGAAAGACAGTAAACTTCACTGTTTAGAATTCTTCAAAAACATAAGTACGGCGCAGGGTGAAAAATAATTACGGAGTCAAAGAGTTAAAGTATCACGATGTTGTTATTATTTTTATTTCTTTTTTCACTTATTTCCGAGAATCGACATCCCGTCAAAACCTGACAAGAAGTGTGATCCAGATTGGAAGAGCAACATTTGTTCAAAGCGGCCAAGTATAGTGATCTGGCCGCGGATCTGAGACACGATGGGTTGACTGCAAGGGTCATGGCTGTTGTGGTGGGTGCAAGAGGGCTCGTGGCTGCATCAGTGTATCTTCTTCTTCTTCTTCTTCTTCCTCGTTCGCCCTGAAAAAGGACGGTGGTTGCGTTGTGTCTGTTTACGCCGTAGCTGTGATATCTGCACCTTTCGGTCAACACATCCGACTTCAGCACGGCATTTTTTAGGTACTGGGTTTGCCTTCCCATTTCGATCCGTACTCGCTCAGCCAGACTGCACTGCTGCAGACTGTTTCCAGGACCACCACGTGGAGGTGGAGTACGATCTTGACCAGCTCTGGTATGATTTATTGAAACTGTTGTTGCTGAGGGGACAGTCGAGAACAAGGGCACTGAAGAGGCTTAGTGAAACTGCGGAAAAGGCATCATGCTGGCTGTGGAACAACCGCAATGGGCTATGGATCTCGGGACAGTAAACTCTGCGGTACAGAAAACATCATAATTTTTTCTAAGTAAACAATACGTTGAGTTTTTCGGTGTACTGGTTACAGGGCTGTGACGGCCAACACGCGGCGTGTATTATAAGAGGTGTTGGGCACAGAATTACAGTTGCTAGCGCGCAGTGGCTAGCCTCGTCAGCTTCGCGCAGGTGTCTCAGTGTGTGTCCTTAGTTGTGGTGTGCGGCGGAACGAAAGGAATAATTTGTCTTCTTGTTACTTTCACAATTGCCTCCACGGCTGGCGGAGTTGTAGATTTTAAAGTTGCTACCAAAGTGAAATGGGTTCATTTTCGATACATGACAACAGGAGGCTGAGACACTTATTTGGGAGTCATCACCCAAGTGGGCCCGCCCCCCTTAGAGTGGAAAGGAGAGTATACAGGGCCGAAACACTTGTTCGATGAGGGACAACCTCTGATGATTAGATTACCTCCTGTTTAATACAGTAATGATCGATTGATGAAAAACGCGTTTCAGCGTTAAGCGATAAATTTACACCGTATGAATTCCAACAGCAGGTAAGTTGATAGTGAAAGTAGAAGAGCAGATAAGTTTTCACTTTATCGTCATGTGCATCAAGTAAAACATTGTTTTAATATTTATTAACAACAGCAAATAACAACATTCACAAATATAATATAAGAGTTTATTCTTAAAGTCGGCATAACACAATATGTTTTTTTTTATATATTTTTTCATTTAACCAGATGCAATTAAGACTAAACAAGAATCTTTTGGTTTTTAGCATTTGTGTAATAGTTAAATTATTTCCCTTGAATTAAAAAATTAAAGAAACAAACGAATAAGTTACCTCCCCTAATATTAAATGTTGACACGTAAAGAAATATATGTAAATTTACAGTATATTGTATGTTCCTATTGGTCACCTTAGTACTTTTTTAGTCCATCTACATTTTTGGCAAACATTGACCTGAAGTCATACATTGATTAATATGGATCATACACTAGGGTGGCCAGACGTCCGGATTTGGCCGGATTTGTCCGTCCTTTTGCGACAAAGCTGAGCGTCCGGCCGGATTTTTTTTTTAAATGTTGAAATATTCGGATTTTATGTGATTGGCTAAATTACTTTTTCTGAGTACAGAAATTCTGTCGGAATTAAGAATTTTTGTCTCCGCAAAATGGACGGATCGCGCAAATTGCCAACAACACTATCGTAAGTTGTCATGTTGTTCAATAGTTTATAATATATTACTATCATATTTTAACCCAGGTTAAACGCTGTTTAAGTTTGTTGGCATTTGTTAAGGGAAAATATAACAGACAAAACGGCATGAATAAGAACTTGGGGCTGGATTTAGTCAATTATAACTTCGTTGTCTATTACAAATTACAAATAATATTAACGTTAGTTCGTACTGCTTACTCTACTTGTGCAGTACAATTTCAAGGAGTTTTCATGCTCTGATTTCTATGCATATTTAAAACGTAGCCCAACTTTGTTGATGATTTTATCATCAGAAAAATATAAGTAGGCACAAAATCAATGTCATTTTATCAGCTTATTGTTTGAATGTAAAAAAAAAATATGTTTCAGCGTCTTGTAGTTATTGAATAAAGGTGTCCTACTTTTCGTCCTACGTTTTAAATATATTGTCCTCCCTTGTCCTCCTTTTTATGACCAAAAAGGGCATTTCTCCTCCTTTTTGTGTTGAACAATATGGCCACCCTATCATACACTCCACTTCCATAAACCATTACCCCGCTGGAACAACAAAAATGCCAACTGGAACAAGTTCTCAGCACTAACAGATGAATACTGTGGTTTCATAAACACCCAAAACAAAAGAATTGGAGAAATAGCTGACGGATTTAATAAAGCAGTTCTGAAAGCTGCCCTAGAATCAATACCACGAGGGGCGAGAAAAGATTATAAGCCATACTGGACAGAAGAACTCAAAGAACTGGATGAACAGGTAACAGAGGCCAGACATGTAGCAAAGGACAAAACAGTTGAGGCAAACATCGCTTACAAAGCTATCTCTGCAAAATACAGGAAAACGTTAAACTGTTCAGCCAAAAATAGCTGGATCAAAACAACAGAAAGTCTTAACCTCGACAAAGATGGAAGAAAATTATGGAGGCTCGCCAAAGCATTAAATGATGAGGAATGCAAAAATAAGGAAATAGTCCTACAACAAAATGAGAAAATACTCACAAAGAAAGAAGCAGCTAATGTTTTTGCTCAAAACTTCTCACATGAGAGCCAGATAAATGTTCCACCTGACAGAAAACAGGACATTACCAAACAGCAAGAACTATACCAATATATACCAACTGTTCCAGAAGAGCACATGACATCAAATCTCACCATGAGAGAGCTAGAGGCAGCCATTGTATCCCTTAAACAAAGAAAGTCACCTGGAAAAGACAGGGTAACAAATGACATGCTTAAACGGCTAGGGCCTAATGCCAAGAAAGCCCTCCTCAAGATTATGAACTATAGCTGGAAGCGTGGAATTGTACCACAGGCCTGGAAAGAAGCTGTACTAGTTCCAATCCTTAAAAAGGACAAAGACCGAATGGACCCAAACAACTACAGACCCATCAGCCTTCTAAGCTGCAGGGGAAAGCTTATGGAGAGAACGATCAATACCAGATTAAGTTGGCACCTCGAAGACAAACAAATTCTACTGCACCAACAGGCAGGCTTCAGGCAACATAGGTCTACAGAGGACCAAGTCACCTACATTGCACAGGAAATCGAAGATGCTTTCGATAAAGGAAAGCACACATTAGCGGTCTGGGTAGACATGGAGAAAGCATTTGATAAAGTTTGGAAAGATGGACTTAGAGTTAAAATGCTTAAATATGGAGTCTGTGGAAGAATGTATAACTGGATTAGTCACTACCTAACAAACAGAACAGCTAGAGTGCAGGTGCATGGACAGTTAAGCAAAAAGACTACAATGGAACATGGAATCCCACAGGGTGGGGTCCTTTCCCCAACAATCTTCCTTATTTATATAAATGATATAACAGAAAACATCCACAAGAATGTCCACAACACCCTCTATGCTGATGACTTGGCAACGTGGACTTCAGAAGAATACACCACCACAGCAAGAGTGCGCATGCAGGATTCACTGCTAGTCCTTGAAAATTCGTCCAGAAAGTGAGTGCTCAAAACCATTGAACAAAAAACAACACACACTATTTTTACTTTATCACATAAACCACAGCAAGCAAAGCTACAACTAAATAGCAGGCAGTACGAGAAGATAAAACACCAACATTCTTAGGAATCACACTAGACCGCCGAATGACGTGGAAATCACAGATAAAAAAACTACAGCTAAGGGCGAAACTTCGCATGGCCATCATGAGAAAGTTAGCTGGTACCACATGGGGTGCTGATGAGAATATCCTCAAAACGCTGTACACAGGCAGAGTCAGACCTGCTATGGAATCCGGCATCACAGCTTAGTCGACGGCAGCAAAGTCAAATTTTGACAGAGTAAACAGACTCCAAAACCAAGTAGCACGTATTATAACAGGGGCCCTAAAGTCCACACAAATCAACCATATGGAAAACATTATAGGGCTACAGTCAATGGAGGATAGACGTGACAGCAGAGTCCTACAACAAGCTGAAAAATTAAAGACCCTCGAAGGGCACCCCATGTTCCAAAGAATGAATAGGCTAGGAAGAAGCAGGCTCAAACGAACTAAATTTGTGGCCCAATCAAAAGGAAAAATATTAGCAAAAATACCATGCAAGAAAGCTCAGTTGCAAAGAAAATACCAACAAGCACAACTATCCCACTGTGGAAAATAAGATGCTTTCTTGAGTTAAAATCTGATATTCCAGGCATTGAAAGTAAGGGAAAACAGGCAGAAACACAAAGAAAATGTACAGCAACCAAGTATATTGATCAAAAATTCCCAGCAACGCTTTAGACACATGCATATACTGATGGTTCAGCAACAAATGCAGTTAAAAATGGGGGTGTCGGCATCCTCATAAAATTAAAGAATAGAATCTATTCTATGGCAATTGTCACTGTCAAATACTGCAATAACTTCAGTGCTGAAGCAGAAGCCCTAATACATGCAGCGGTGACTCTTATTGAATGCAAAGCACAGGCTGAAAAATAGATAGTAATCTTTACAGATGCCCTCTCAGTAATATCAGCGCTGAAGAGCCACCAAACTAAAGGATTGAAAGATCTGATAATCTCCCTTGAAAGACTGGCCAAATGCTTCAACAAGTGCACTATTCAGTGGATACCAGCCCATTGCAACAAACCAGGAAATGAGGAAGCAGACAAACTTGCTAAGGAAGGAGGTGCCTTACAACAAAATGAAATAGAGACAACTTACGCAACGGCAAAGACTACTATGAAGGCTACATTCAAGTCCAAATGGGAAAGAGAGCACGCGGGCCATTTGAAAAATGATGCATATCATCAACTATCCAGGAAAGAACAGGTCCTCTTTTTTTCGGTTACGCACTGGACACAAAAGATTGAGATAACATCTATACCACAAATACAAAATTGGTGCAACAGATCTCTGCACCTGCGGTACCAGCCCGATGACAGTCGAACACCTGCTGCAGTACTGCCCAACCTACAGAAATGAACGGAGTAGCACATGGCAACAACCCACTTCTGTCAACGAAAAACTGTTTGGAGATGTCGGTAACCTTGAGTTGACTACTGCCTTTATTAGAGTCATAAATGTGGAGGTCTGAAGGCGAACGAACAAGAAGAAGAAGAAGAACTCCGGGCAAACCCATATGACCTCAGTCTTCCTCATCAAACGTTGAAGGCTATTAACGCTAACAGTTCATGTAGCACAGTGGTTGTATACACTGCAGACGTTGAAGGCTATTAACGCTAACAGTTCATGTAGCACAATGGTTGTATACACTGCAGACGTTGAAGGCTACCGGGAGAGTCACTGTATATGAGGGCTGTAGTTCCTCATACCCCCATAAAATTCCTGTGTAATATTTTGAAACACAAGAAAATGTCAGAGATGCCCCAGATGTTTTACTCTTCACCTGAGAGTCCTTGTTGTAAGATAATACGATAGGTATTTGCAGAAATTTCAAGTTCAACAATCGCCAAAGCTTCTACTGGATATTCAACAGCATATAAGTCTGGTTGGAGACTGGTTGGCGTTTATAAGCACTCAGCAGGTTTCCTGTCACCAGCCGGCAACAGGAACATAGACCCTCTGCAACAAAAGGACACCCTGGCCTTTTATCTCTGATCATTTATTCTAACACTTAATTACCTACGTGGGTATGGGGTCAACCTCGCGTGCCTTACAAATGCACTCGCCCCGAATTGTACAGGACTCCCACCTGGTTGTAACCACACCTCAAGCCCTTATAGTAGATACGCCACTGTACGTTCACATACTTTTCCTCCATACAATAATGTGGAGTAACCACATTTCCTGTGATATGTTCTTCTCTTCTTTTCTTTACACTTATATTTGCTTCAGGCATGTTAAACAGTGATCATTGAACACAGAGGATTGCTTAACTATTTTAATACAATAATATGTCAACATAATTATAACAACATACATCAGTCAGATACCGCTTAATGTGTGGACTCAACAACGTCTGCTTTCGACATGTCCTTCACTTTTTCCCCAATAGCAGTATCTAATTTTGTAGTTGGACTAAACATATTAAATTTCATAAAATATCCTTACCGCAATCAAGAAATATATAAACAAATGACGCTGATTTTGTGAAGAAATGGCCTCAGCTTCCTCCGAACTGCACAGACTGTGAATTTATTATTTATTTAAGTTTTAAATTAACACAGCTGTTTTTCAGCGTATCTGTATACAAATTTTAGTTCAACTGGCAATGAATAATCAAAGCCTTTACTAATATCTACCAGCACTAGCCAATCGTATCGTTCTACTACTTGAATTCAAATGCAGTTTGAATGAAAAACCCAAAATAATTTTGAATAACTGGTGGTCGATTGGCTAGTCTGCTCTAGTCATGCCAACTACAAAAGATATTACGTTTAGGATTACATTTCTCCTACCGTTTCCCTTTCCCATTCATACTCTGTTCACCTCAAGCTAATTTGAATGTACCTCCCTGCCTCTTTTTCCAGCTCGCGTCCCCCTAACGTTACCGAAAAAAACATGAGCAGGAACGCCAGTGTGTCTGGTCGTGTGTTCTTAGATATTAGTATTTCTTCAATAACTTCTCCAATACTGGGACTATCATATATTTTAAAGTACATTCTTACTCAGCTAACTCCACGTCATACTACCATATAATTCTTATGGGGAACTTCCTAATGGTTTAAAATTTCCAATTTATTACATCGTCCATCGTCAAATAAAATTTTACACAAGTCCGCCATCTTTCTCTCCTTCATCTTGCGAGCATGTATTTTTTCCAATAACTACTTGTTTTAGTTACATCAGAAATGCTACCACGAGGAGGAAATAAAACTGTCTGCGTGGTTATGTTTTGACTGGCTTTTTCGCAGTGTGAATATATGCGTTGCAGACTGTGTTATCGAAGCGGGGTAGACGGGGCGGGTTTAAGAATTTGCGTTACTAGTTAGCATTGTATCGTGTAATATTACCAACAAATGTAAGGATTACTACTGATTTTGCTACAAAGTTGACAAAAAGTGTTACTTCAGATAGCTATATTGCGGCACTCTTCCGCCAATAGTTAATTGTAAGGCTAGACTACAAAGTGTAATCAGCAGATTGGGAAAAGGTTAACTATTAGTAGTGTTTCTCGAAAACGAAACTAAAGCGTGTCAGACTTTTCCCGTGAAATCGTTCTCTAGGCTTAGCACTGTGCAAAAAGCAGCGGTGCTGGCTTCGAAGATGCCAACCGTCAGACACATGCGGGCTAATGTATTTATTATTGTTTTATCCCTGAATCGTACTGAATTGGGCGTTTATTCTCGCATATTTTGCTACACACCTCCCATCCTAAAACATGCATTCATTTGCAGGTTATAATATGCGAGATATCTTAGCTCCAGGAATTCCTACTCGTTTTTCTGATCTTCATCATACGGATGTCTGCTCAGAAAGTCTGCGCCAACGTTCAAAGGGCCGGCAATGTATTCTATTAAAAATGAGTATGGATGCAACACGAGAGACCATCTCAATAATCTAGAATTGTCATGCTTGACCTGTGACAAGAACACAAGGGGAGAATGGTCCGTTTGGACCACAAATGTCCGGCCATATAAATAAATTTGGAATTTCTTTATAGCCCATATTAAAGCGAGACATTCTTTTTCACTGGTTGAGTAATTTTTTTCCGCCTTGTTCAATTTGCGGCTAGCATAAGCGACTGGGTTCAATTCCCCATCTTGTGAGGAAGACCTTTGCAATAATGTAGCGCCCAGGCCTACATTGCTTGCGTCACTTCTCATAATAAATTCTTTAGTCAAGTCAGGCAATTGCAACACTGGCCTGCTTGTAAGCTTCTCTTTTAACTCCTGGTAAGCCAATTCACACTGTGCTGTCCAAATTATAGTATCAGGTTGACCTTTGCGAGTTAAATCGGTCAAAGGAGCACATATAGAGTTAAAATGTTTGATATATTTTTGGTAAAAACCACACAGAGACACGAAATATTGCACATCTTTTTTTGTTTGTGGTCTAGGTGCTTTTTTAGTTTTTCCAGATTCTTGGGATCAGGGGTCATGCTACCCTGATGTACTGTATGTCCCAAGAATTCCAACTCTTTACAACCAATACAGCATTTGGTTGGCCTAGCGGTTAAGTTAGCCTCTCTGAGTCTATCAAACAGCATATTCAAAGAGGTAACGTGTTCCTCAAATGTTTCCGTAGCAATGAGGATATCATCCATAAAATTCGAAATACATGGATTTTTCAGGGGATCTAGCAATTTTTCCATCATCCTAGAATACACACTCGGGGCATTTTTCAACCCAAATGGTAACATGTTGAACTCATAATGACCTTCCGAGGTGCTAAATGCCAAATAAGGTCGAACCTCAGGCTTTACTGGAATCTGGTAATAGCCTTTGCTAAGATCCACCTTAGAAAAATATTTTGCCTTGTTCAGCCTGGCAAAAAGTTGAGTAGTATCAGGTAATGGATCCACCTGACCTTCTGTGACAGCATTCAGTTTCCTGTAATCTATGCACAGTCTATGTTCTCCTGATGGTTTCCGCAACAGAACCACACAGGAACTGTAAGGAGACTCACTGTGAGAAATAATCCCTTCTTTTAACAGATAATCAATCTCCTCTTTCAAAGCTTTTTCCTTAGCGAACGGAATAGAATAAGGCCTCATACAGATGGGTGCTGGGTCTAGTAGTTTCATATCATATGACAGCAAATTTTATTGCTCCGGTTTATCAGTTAGCACATCTGTATGTTTCTCAAGGACCTGTTGAACCTTCTCCTTCTGTCCTTTTGTCAGGTGATTACTGATTTTCACCTGTGCAAACGTTTCACTGGTTTTCAGTGGATATTCAACCGAGGAGAGAGGTTCATTTTTCATCTCGGTTGCTATAGACAAGGCCATTAAATGTGATCCCTCCTGGATTTGTCTGTCCAGATATTTCTTCAAAAGGTTCACATGATAGACTTTCTCCTTTCCCTTTTTGTCTATCTTATAATTGGTTCTGGATACCTTTTCCAGAACTGTATATGGCCCTTGCCATCCGATCTGAAGTTTATTGTTGCTGCCTGGCAATAGAAGAAGTACCTTCTCCCCTACAGCAAGTTCTCGATCCTTCGCTTTTTTATTATAATAAGCAGCATGCTTTTTCCTGGCTTGTCTCAAATTTTCATTTGCCAGTTTCCAACTGGTTTTTAAACGAGTGGTCAGTTCGTTCACATATTGGTATGATGAGGTAACAGTCTCCTCTGCCTTCTCATCTGTCCAGGTCCTTAGCAAAGCTACATATGGACTTTTAATTTTTCTGACATAGTATTCATGGCACCTGTCAGGTCCTTTACATTGGAAGCTCTGTTTTGCGGACGTTTCTTTCTTGTGTCACCACACAAGAATCTACCACTACCAAT
Source organism: Oreohelix idahoensis (assembly GCA_024509875.1). Lineage (NCBI taxonomy): Eukaryota > Metazoa > Mollusca > Gastropoda > Stylommatophora > Oreohelicidae > Oreohelix > Oreohelix idahoensis. Next base: position 26,989 of record JAMPIV010020127.1, on the reverse strand, counting down.
TTGTTTCCTGGGGCTGTCTCCCCTCAGGTTCAAATTCAAATTGAGAGAACTTCGCTCTCTTTTTTCTTCCTCCCGTTTACATAAGTCCGACCGAGGGATCGTCGGCTTATTCTGGGGTATAACAGTTCTTTGTACTCGCTGCATAGTAGCCATGATAAACATTTTAGCGAAGATTGTCTGTGAAACGGGGGTTCCCATTCCCCTTCATCCACTTTATTATAATGATTTTTCTTCCCAGGCCTAAGTTTGCCCCGTGGCGTGTCTAGGTCCTGGTTCCTTTTCCCACGTGTGGGTGTTCCCTCTTTAGGTTCTGGTCCCGGTTTGCCATAATGCTTCTTTTGCATTTGGTGATTATTTTTCCACCCTGTGGAATTTTTCTCGCTGCATTGTTCGCAGTCCTCGACAAATTTTCTTATGTCATCAATTTCTCCGGGCCAGAAATATCCAACAGATGTTCTTTGGCATGTGGTGCCCATCTTCTGGTGTTCACCATCTAGAACATGTGTTTGTCTCATAATTTGTGCCCTATATTTCGATGGCACTACTACCTGTCCACACCCGGATATTCCTGCTTTATCCGCCCTGCAAAGCAGTCCATCATCCAAATAGAAATCTCCTTTCCTTGGAGGGGTATGGAGTTTTTGGAGTTTTTCAAAACACGGCTTCAGTGACCTATCTTCAGCCTGTGCCTTTCTCCACTGTTTACGAGACATTGTTTTTGGTGGTTCCTCCTCTTTTTTAGGAGTCGACCTGACCTGGAGCGTGGCCATTACTACAGGTCTCCTTCCACAATTTTCAGTGTTATGGTTGTCCATCCGACAATTTTTACAATACCTCTTTCCTTGGTTAAAAGGTTTTCTTTCATCATTTCTTCTATCATTGAATTGTGAGGGTCTATTCTTAAATTCATTTCGAGGCCTATCGAAGTTCTGCTTATTTCTATTATCGAATTTGTTATGGTTTTGAGGGGCCTTACTTTGATCTATTTGTTTCTTCTTTGTGCCAGCTACCTCTGCCTGGGCTGCCTGATACCTCTCAGCGACATTTATTATCTCACCCAGCCTCTCTGCACCCTGTTCCATGAGAAACTTTCTCATGTCTGGAGCCATGGACTCTCTCATCTGTTCAATGAGTATCATCTCTTTGAGATCTTGGGTTTTCCCCAGAGTAGCCCATTTCTCCATATACGTTTCCAACCGGGCGGAGAACTGGTGATAGGTCTCACCCGACAGTAGCCTGGCATTCCTAAATTTCTTTCTATAAAACTCTCCGTTCTTTTCATATCTTAACAGAAGAGCTTGCTTCAACATGTCATAGTTGTCTTGGTCATCCCTGCTCATTTTGGAAAAAAACTTCATAAGCTGTTCCCCGAAGTCCCTGAGACAACTTTACCCCCCATCTTTCTCTTTCTAACCCATAAGTAGTAGCTAAAAGTTCAAACCTGCTTAAATATCCTTCTATGTCATCGTCTTTCTCAACAAAATGGTCTACATGAAAACCCATAGCTGAGGTTGAGGCTCCCTGACTAGTAGTGGCATCTGAAGCAAAGGGGCTAGCACCATTTTCAGGAGCATGGCCTTGCAATTCTAACTCCCTTAGTCGTAGCTCATGCTCCCTCTGTAATCTCTTATCTTCTTTTTCTGCTTCCCTTTCGGCAGTCAATCTTTTTTTCTTCTGCCTCCCTTTCGGTAGTCAATCTTTTTTCTTCTGCCTCCCTTTCGGCAGTCAATCTTTTTCTTCTGCCTCTATCTGTAACTTTTTAGTCTCAGCCTCGAATGATCTAGCCTCCTTGTCAGCCTCAATCTGCAGCCTCTTAATTTCTTTGTCAGCCTCAAATTTGTAACCTCTTCTCTTCAGCTATCTTCCTATCTTCCCTTTCAATATACTTGTCACATTCTGAAGTTACATATTGAATCAAAGCTTGACCCTCCATGTTCATTTCTTTCGCAGTCTGCACAGCAGCAGAGCGAAACTTGGCCAGATCTGCCATTCTAATAAGTACAAAATGTTCTAACAAAATCTCTAACTAATTATAAATTTACTTAATTAAATCTGGGCTCTGACACTTTCTTCACTACCCAAATCTTGGGTAATACTATATGGGGATTCCCTGGGAAAATAGACTGTTGTTAAAGCTAAACCCCAGACCCCAATGAATGTAGTACTAAGAGAAATTCAGATGCCCGGACAAGCCTACCAATTTATGTAGCAAAGTTGATTTTGCTGGGGAGGTTATGATGGTATCCTAAAAAAGAATGAAAAGGTGTCTGCTATAACCGTGTGAGGTCAAGCAAATGTAGGTCTCTGACTCTATAGATGATGATGATGAATTATGTGCAGAGAACCTAACGCTACCTCCCTAGGTCTCACACGGTCAATCTTCTGGCTCTAGTGTATGGTGTATGGTGTACCTAGTGTCTAGGGGAGAAATGAATGATGGTACACAACAATCAAACACTTTAAGTTTCTATTAAAGAAGTTAATAACTAGCAGTTAAGTTTTTCTTTGAACGAATATTTACAATTTATTTTGCCTGTCCATTCATAGCTTGTGGACAGGTCTTTGAAAATAAGGACAAGATAGTTTACAGAAAAGGAACAATTAAAACTGTTGGGACAATCTGCCCAATAACTAAAAGTTATTATGTATTTATAAATGTTCTTCCTGTATGGAATATTAAATTAGTTCACTTTAGTTATCTAATTTATAAATGTCCTTCCTGGATGAAATATTACAGAGTTCACTTTAGTTATCTACCGGGAGAGTCACTGTATATGAGGGCTGTAGTTCCTCATACCCCCATAAAATTCCTGTGTAATATTTTGAAACACAAGAAAATGTCAGAGATGCCCCAGATGTTTTACTCTTCACCTGAGAGTCCTTGTTGTAAGATAATACGATGGGTAGTTGCAGAAATTTCAAGTTCAACAATCGCCAAAGCTCCTACTGGATATTCAACAGCATATAAGTCTGGTTGGAGACTGGTTGGCGTTTATAAGCACTCAGCAGGTTTCCTGTCACCAGCCGGCAACAGGAACATAGACCCTCTGCAACAAAAGGACACCCTGGCCTTTTATCTCTGATCATTTATTCTAACACTTAATTCCCTACGTGGGTATGGGGTCAGCCTCGCGTGCCTTACAAATGCACTCGCCCCGAATTGTACAGGACTCCCACCTGGTTGTAACCACACCTCAAGTCCTTATAGTAGATACGCCACTGTACGTTCACATACTTTTCCTCCATACAATAATGTGGAGTAACCACATTTCCTGTGATATGATCTTCTCTTCTTTTCTTTACACTTATATTTGCTTCAGGCATGTTAAACAGTGTTCATTGAACACAGAGGCTTGCTAAACTATTTTAATACAATAATATGTCAACATAATTATAACAACATACATCAGTCAGATACCGTTTAATGTGTGGACTCAACAATGTCTGCTTCCGACATGTCCTTCACTTTTTCCCCAATAGCAGTATCTAACTTTGTAGTTGGACCAAACATATTAAATTTCATAAAATATCCTTACCACAATCAAGAAATATATAAACAAATGACGCTGATTTTGTGAAGAAATGGCCTCAGCTTCCTCCGAACTGCACAGACTGTGAATTTATTCTTTATTTAAGTTTAAAATTAACACAGCTGTTTTTCAGCGTATCTGTATACAAATTTTAGTTCAACTGGCAATGAATAATCAAAGCCTTTACTAATATCTACCAGCACTAGCCAATCGTAACGTTCTACTACTTGAATTCAAATGCAGTTTGAATGAAAAACCAAAATAATTTTGAATAACTGGTGGTCGATTGGCTAGTCTGCTCTAGTCATGCCAACTACAAAAGATATCACGTTTAGGATTACATTTCTCCTACCGTTTCCCTTTCCCATTCATACTCTGTTCACCTCAAGCTAATTTGAATGTACCTCCCTGCCTCTTTTTCCAGCTCGCGTCCCCCTAACGTTACCAAAAAAAACATGAGCAGGAACGCCAGTGTGTCTGGTCGTGTGTTCTTAGAGATTAGTATTTCTTCAATAACTTCTCTAATACTGGGAATATCATATATTTTAAAGTACATTCTTACTCAGCCAACTCCACGTCATACTACCATATAATTCTTATGGGGAACTTCATAATGGTTTAAAATTTCCAATTTATTTCATCGTCCATCGTCAAATAAAATTTTACACAAGTCCGCCATCTTTCCCTCCTTCATCTTGCGAGCATGTATTTTTTCCAATAACTACTTGTTTTAGTTACATCAGAAATGCTACCACGAGGAGGAAATAAAACTGTCTGCGTGGTTATGCCTTGGCTGGCTTTTTCGCAGTGTGAATATATGCGTTGCAGACTGTGTCATCGAAGCGGGGTTAGACGGGGCGGGTTTAAGAATTTGCGTTACTAGTTAGCATTGTATCGTGTAATATTACCAAAAAATGTAAGGATTACTACTGATTTTGCTACAAAGTTGACAGAAAGTGTTACTTCAGATAGCTATATTGCGGCACTCTTCCGCCAATAGTTAATTGTAAGGCTAGACTACAAAGTGTATATAGCAGATTGGGCAAAGTTAAATATTAGTAGTGTTTCTCGAAAACGAAACTAAAGCTTGTCAGACTTTTTCCGTGAAATCGTTCTCTAGGCTTAGCACTGTGCAAAAAGCAGCGGTAGCTGACAGAGGACATAACCTAATGAGAGATGAACCAGCAGATTGTCAACAGAACAGATCCTGTGTAGATCAGATAGCTACATCGAGAACATAGTTGAAGAGCATTTGGAATTGAATCCACCTCTTTATAGTGGATTTATGGACTATGAAACGTGTTTTGAGAGGTTAAACAAAGCATAACTTTTAAAACAAACTGGTCCAACAGTTCAGAACCCACTGCAAGAGCATTAACCTAATAAGTGAAACAAAGAAGATATGAAATGTATTATTCTTTATTAATAACACTTTAGAGGGTTGGTTAAGATAAGAACTGGAGTGCGATAGGGATGCCCCTTGTCTCCATTTCTCTTCTTTACTGGTTATTGACTGGACATTTGACATCAGACCACAGATATGGAATTCACAATACACACACACACACAAAACAGCTTGAAGATCTAGAATTTGCCCACAACCTGGTCCCTCTATCTTAAAACCGTAGCAGGATAAAAGACAGCTTGAAAATATTTTAAGAGTTGTCACATCAGAAAGGTCAGAAAACACACAATGAGACGAAAGCAGTTAGGAGAATGAACGCAGAAAACCATTACATGTTGGCACATAAATCAACACACTTGTGTGTCGTAGAATTATAAGTACATCTTTGCCGTAAATATATACAGTCGGAGGGTGAGGCAGTGATATCAAAATAAGAATAATAATGACAAGATCAGCTTTCATGGCATTGGCTCCATTACAAAAAAATAGATTCTTCCACTCAAATATCTAATCAGTCCTAACGTAAAGCTTTGAAACACATACACAAAACCATCAAAATAATTACTTGCTTTCAAAGATGTGTGCCTCTGTAGAATAGTAGGAACTGAAATGGTGTAACAAAACTGCCATTGATAAATTGAGGACAAGAAACACACAGATGCCAATAGAGCTGGGTATGAGAAGAAGACGCTTTTGATGGATAGAGCACATTTTAAGGAAACCTGCTTTTCAAGAGTCGCACAGCGATCTACCTTTACTGCTTTGAGTTTCACGCGCTCTCTCTATTTCACTGTTCACTCTGCCAACCCTCTCAATTCTTCTGACCAAACAGAATGCCACGGCCCATCAGCATCATTTTCACCAATCTATTATCTACAACCAGACACCGACTGTGGTTCTATATAACGCTTGCTATTTGGTAATTCTTGGAAGGAACGTCAGTGTCATTTACATAGAAGTCAAGACAATACGCTGAGCGTAAAAGGAGTACATATTTAACATTCTAACCACACAAAGTTCCGCTGTCTGAAAATTTCAAAGTGAAAAATGCTTTGCTGTACAGATTAAATAAATCTTGCTCGTGGGTTTATAATAATTAAGCAAGCCATGAACATAGGTAACGAATAAACTGCCTTGGAAACAGATTATTGCCATTAATTATGAGGTTTTGTTTGACCATTATGTTAATATGTGATTACCCTTATATTTAAATCCGGTGACTCATTAGAAAGTCCACCCATCTGTACACGGGGGAGGGGGACCGAATGCGAGCAATACTCAGGTGTCCTCCTGTTTTCATCATCACAACTGTTGTTAGAAACGACCAGGGCTGACTACGGTTCTCAAAACGAGGCTATGTGTTGTAAGTTAGAAGCTATGACGAAACAGCAGTTACCTCAAAAAGAAGTTTGAAAAATAAGTATCCAGGACAGCCTTGAGAGAAAACTACTACCACATAAATGTCACTCCTCCTCTAACTGCTAGCAGATGATGAATGTCGGACCTAGAGATAAAGGTAGATAAAACATCCCGTTACACGCCCATTGAGGCACATTGGGAATATCGTGTCTGGCTTATATTTTCTTGACCATCTGCACACTAGAGGTGATATGGTCAGCATCACGTCGACCGCCTTAACCTTCCCAGAGTTGCTCTGGTACCCTATTCATGAGGCTGGGTCGACCCCGGAGTCGTTTGTGGTCTAAACAATCCCACCTCAACCGGGGATCCAACCTTGGACCACTGAGCTAGGAAGCTAGTGCACTAACCACAGCGTGCATATAAAAGATTAGACTAGGACCCAGATTGTTTCTAATTTTCAGAGAACACTCTATATTCATCCATTAACATAATTTTCATCCATTTACGTTATTACTACATTAAAAAAACACTGACTTAGTTGTTGATGTCTTACAACATTGTTTTGATATCTTACAACATTATTTTAAGTGTTGATGGTCTTTTTAACTGGTCATAAATCATGTGTTTATACATGTATTTGTGTATAACTGTGACGTACGTCTAGCTTGACAAGTGAATTTTCCCTGATATGATGGATGATTTAAAGGGACCCTTGGCTTTTCATAACATTAGAACCCCTGAACATTTGTTGTAACTTTTCGTTTGCCAGAACTCATTCCACCGGGACTCATTTAGTAGGCGGCACGAGATCTAAGAGACAGACCGAGGGATCTCAGGGGAGACTATCGGCGCTATCAAAGACAGTAGTTTTCCCTGATACGAGACGCAGTTGCTTGCCGCTAATTTCGCGTCTCGGTGTCAATCGAGGAACCGAGCGAACGGGGGAAAGCGAAACGGGCAGCAGCGAGCGGATACGAAGACCAGGGGGCGGCTTTTTCTCTTGATTTGGCGGTCAGATCCCCAAAAGTTCGTGAGATCAAATAAGTTGTCAAGTTTATCATGTCCCACTCAACTTACATTTCATTTTAGCTAAATAGATCATGAAGAACTAGACACGTTATCACTCGCTGGCCAGACCTTTACAGAAGCACTAGCTTTATTGAAATCTTGTTATAGATTTTCCCCTGGATTTTATATATATTTGCAGTGATTTCTAATTCTGTGCAAAGCGGTAAAATATATATTGTGTAAAGTGATCAGTGGTCTAGTCATTCTATTTCAAGGGATTTTGTGTTAATTTAAATCTATTTAATTAAACCATCTCAAGAGTTCCAGTTTTAAATATAATGATCTATCTATTATATTATTTCAAAAGATAATAGATGCTTAAATTAACTTTTAAAGTCGCGAAGGAATTTATAATTAATAAATTCAGTTAAGTCCTAGTTTTATAGATGTGGGTTTTTTAACCACTAGAATTCGCGCAGTGTTTATTAAATACATAATTAAATACTCGAGTGTATTATAGGCTTAACGGGAAATTCATCGCGCTTTAGAAGGTTATTTGTTTTCGGTATATTACATGTCTTTTTTTTCTTTCATACAGAGTGATCGTAACCTGTGCGATCCCAGCATTAAGAAAGCAATAAAGAAATCAATCTAAGCAAAGCAAAGCATAAACAGTGTGTAGAGTTCCCCTGACGCAGAACTTGTTGAGACTGTGTAAATTTTTAATCTTTGAGGCGATTCTATGTTTGGAATTCCGCTATCTAACTTATAGCAAAGAAAGCACACCCAAAGACAAATTTAACGCACCATCAAACAACTTAAGTCGTAACGGGAAGAAGAACACTGGCCCGAGCTTTGTTAGTTTACTGACACAGAGAGATAATTCATAATTTCCTGAACAGTGATGTGACTAGTTTTCTCACTGGACTTAAACCATACCTCACGGATAAAGTGTACCAGCACGCGTAAGAATTTTATTATCAGCGGCATAGTCAAATAGACCACACCATCCTCACCCCGGTATCAGAGACCGTGCCCTCCCATAGAAACTGTTATTAAGAAAAGAGACACAACTACAGATTCATTTTCCAGCGATTACGGGACCCTTTTATGTGCTGACCGCCTACCCGATAATCTGGGGCTAGAACTTGAACAAACACTCATACATTTAGTTGAGGTGTAACTGCTGTTGTGTTATTCTATGGAGTGCAAGATTTTTTCACAATCGGTACGTGAGAGCAAGATGAGTGAAAGCCTTTGCTAGCGCGTGTATGAATGACAGGAAATTAATTTTTGTGTGTGACCATTTTGTTAACTTGCTTACCTGGTAACATATATCTTTTCTTTATACCCTACATTGTTCCTTTAAGTGGGATAGTTGATAATTTGTTAACTCTGTTTAAAACCACCTCCTTTCCATTTGCTTAGTAAAGGGAAGAACAGCTGGGAAGAACAAGTTTTTTTTTTCTATCACTTATACCTAACTTGGTAACACCTCTTTCAGAGTAATTAACTTTACTGTTAGGTTAACGTACCCGTGTTCCTGATATTATCTATCTCTGGACGGGGTTTGTCTTTGTCTAATGAGCGGGAAGGGCTTAGTCGATACCAATCTTCTTCACCCCCTCCCAAACTTGTTATTTGCATTTGTGTACTTATGATAATTTATGTAATATCTTATATTTTTAGTGATTGATGTTTAAAGTAATAAAATCACATAAACTCATTTAGTTCTGTGTGTTGGATATACCCAAAGCCCAAATTTCCCCCTATTCGTTTAATATAGTTTGTATCAACGTCGTGTGTGTGTTTGAAAACACCGAATCGGTGAGCGCGCAGATGCGAGTCTGGAAAACTGGCAAATAATTGTTTGACCAGGAGAGTGAAAGAGAAGATTGAGAGACACGATTTGTCGTAAATAAGTCTGTCTTTACTCTCCTCCAGCACGCTGTGAAGTAACTATTAAATCTCTACATTTTCTATCACTGAGCTTTCCATCATCATTTTCCACTCTAAACCGGACCACTATTTCTACGACTCTTTTCTCTCAAAATAAATTTACGACAATATTTGGCTGGCTCGTCTGGGATAATTTTGAGATACATTTGATGCACACATATTTGTGGGCTGGTTCTGGGATCTTGAGCTACATTTGAGGCAATCGCATAGCCGGGTTAAAGATATTTTGAGTCTGATTTAGTTTGGGTCTAACTAGGTAGAGTGTGAATGATTTGTCTTTGTGAATTAGGGAAATAAATAAATAATTACACCCCTAGACAAACGTTCTTTAAGTATTTGGGTTGTCCACACAGCATATTTACAGGTTGTTTTCTCTCCACAGCAGTAGAAAGTACAGATAAACAAATATATTTGCTATTTTAATTATCCTCTGGCGGAGATAATTATATTTCTTTCTTTATAAAAGTTGCTGGGATTGCGTGATTGTTTTACAGTCACTAAGGTTTTTGAAGTCAAAAAGAGTTGAGCTTAGCTAAAGACGGATTGTTCTGTTTTTTAAAAATTAAGTTAACAACGTCTCATCTCAATAATTGACTTTAGGGACGGAGTTTGTTGTCAGAGATTTAAAATTTAGGGAAAATTTTTTTTTCTTTTAAATTGTTTTAATATAAATTTTTCTCGACTGTTAGTAAAAGTAGATTCTTTTCCAGTGTAACTTACCATTTAGTGGCATAGTCGCTTGCGTTTAGAGCCTTAATTGCCAGATAATAGCAGCGATAAGTTTGCACAGTACAGGTAGGAGGTAACACAGGTAAATTTATACTTGTGTTTTTTTTTTTTCTCGTAGCGGTTCAGAGTTCCTCCCTTTCGCGTTGCTTCTTACTAGTTCTCTAAGCATACTTCATCTTATTCTTTAACAATGGCAGAGAGGATAAAGATGAGGTCCATCTTGAGGCTGGAAGCGAAAGAGGCAGGATTAGATGCAGAAGCTGCAAACGCGTTTATTAACCAGGAATTGGAAATATATGACGCGGAGCAACAGAGAGCCGAAGCTGAGAGGAAGGCGGAGCAACAGAGAGCAGAAGCTGAGAGGAAGGAAGAGAAAGAAAGAACAGAGAGGAGAGAAGCCCAGGAAAGGGCAGATAAGAAAGAAGCGGAAGAACGTCTTTTGGAACAGAAGAAAATTGAAGCAGAGATGGAAACTCGCAGAGAGAGAGAGAGAGACAAGGAAAGACAGCATCAACTGGCGCTTAAGGCTCTAGAGAGTCGGGGCGCCTCTACTTCGACTAACGGAGAGCCGTCTTCGCCCCAGTCTCAATCAATGAACCTCTCCAGTACTCAAGCTGCTCAATTAACTGCTATGTCGTTTTCTTTAGAATCTTTTCCTAGCCCTAACGAAAAAATTGACAGCTACCTAGAAAAATTCGAGAGACTCGCGAATCTTTATGGGTTAGAGAGTACCCGCTGGGCGCTCAAACTTTCAACGTCACTGAAAGGCAATGCTTATGACGTGTACACAAAGCTGGGACCGAATCAACATGATTACGACATGTTGAAAAAGGCCTTACTACAGCAGTTTGAGATGACTGCCCGAAAGTTTCTGCAGTTGTTCAGAAACAGCCGAAAAGAGAGCACGGAAACATTTCCACAGTTCTCTTCACGTCTCACGGGTTATCTGACAAAGTGCATTGAATTATCTGACCTACCTCTTTCATATGAGGGACTCCTCGAACTTGTTCTTGTGGAGCAGATAAAATCCACTTTGTCGAATGAAACAAGTAGATTTTTGGCGGAACAGGGGGCAGTCAGGCTTGAAGACATACTCAATAAAGCCGAACGCTATAGCAATGCAATGGCCGAACGTCCCAGCACTAAACGTAAACCCACCGATGAGCCATCTCGAAAACAGAATCTAGAGCAGGCATCCTATTCTTCCACTTCCTCTCAACATTATAACCAACGAGATAACAATACCCAGAATCCTCCCCAGGAAAAATCGAAATTCTACAAAACCCGATACCCCCCCAACAACAATTCTGATCAACCCAACAAGCCTACGTGGCAGCGCGGCCACCAAGGCCAAGGAAAAGGGAAGACCCCTACACCAGGAACGTCTGATCAGGGCAAACAAACCGGTGCAAACCGCATTGGATGTTTGCATACAGCCTCGAAAGGTAGAGTCAATGTCAGTGATTCTCAACCTGAGGGGGACCGACCCTCAACTCGAGGAACTGTAATTTTAAACGGTACCTCTACTACTTGTCTTTTTGACACTGGATTAAGCTTTAGTTGTATTGTTGCTAGACACCTAGTCAAACCAGGTCAGGAGACAGAGGAAACCGTCAAACTTAGTGGAGTTTTCAGGAGTGATGCACCCAGGATGCTTCCTATCGCACTGGTAGAAATACACTCTGACTTTGTCAGAGGAGTTATTAAAGCGGCCATAATGGATGATCCGATCTACCCAGTTATCCTGGGATGTAGATATGTGTTCATTGGGAGACCTAAGGAGCCGATTGTGGCAGCGGTAACCACAAGAGGGCAAGCCAAGAAGGAGAGGGAGCCTGCGCCAAACTTTTTGCCGAATGAACTGAAGGAGGCGCAACAAAAGGACCCTACTCTGGCGCCCTGCTTTAAAAAAACTGCCCATGGCTAAGGACCCCAGACACAACGGAGACATCTTTTCTAAAGATGGTGTATTGTATCGTAGAACGGGCAACCCGGACACGGGGAATAACCAGCTCCTAGTACCGACGCAGTACAGAAACCAGATCTTAGAAATGGGGCACTCTCTTCCCTTTAGCGGACACATGGGACAAAACGCCACTATTCAGCGAATAAAAAACCACTATTGGTGGCCAGGAATGAACTCTGACATTGTCAGGTACGTGAAATCCTGCGCCCAGTGCCAACGGGTAGCACCCAAGCACTTGACACCCCCAGTACCTATGGGGCAAATGCCAATAGTAGGGACTCCATTTGAACGGGTTGCTGTCGACATTATTGGTCCTCTGGAAAAGACCAAAAAGAAGGAACAGGTTCATCCTGACCTTAGTTGACACTTGCACTATGTGGGCCGAAGCCGTACCGCTACCATGCACTAATTCCAAGCATGTCGCAGAAGCCCTTGTGCAAATTTTTACACGGTTGGGATTCCCTCAACAAGTTTTGACGGACAATGGATCCCAATTCCGTAGCCTGTTAATGGAGGAGATCTTTAAGATCTTGAGGGCCAAACATATCCACAAAGTCCCTACCATCCGGCCGGAAATGGGCTCGTGGAACGTTTTAACGGTACCCTCACCATGATGTTACGTAAGCTGGGTCAGGAGAAACCGGAAGACTGGGACCAATATATATCGGCTGCCTTATTCGCCTACCGAGAGGTACCCCAAGCGTCTACGGGTTTTGCGCCAGCTACACTTTTATTTTGCAGACCTATTAAGGGGCCACTAGAAGCCTTACTTCGGTCCCTGACAGACCAGAAGGCTGACGAGACAGTCGTCTCTGCAAGCAAGTATGTATCTGAGCTTAAGGAAAGGCTAAAGCTAGGATGGGATCTAGCTACTACCAACCTTAAGAAAGCCCGCGCTAAAAATACTAAAAGATACAACAAAGCTGCAAAAGAGAGAGAACTACAACCAGGGGAGAAAGTCCTATTGCTACTTCCAACCGGAAGCAATAAACTTCGCATCGGATGGCAAGGACCGTTTACCGTCCTTAAAAAAAGATCTCACGTACCAACTACAAGATCTCCATCAAAGGAAAGGAGAAGGTCTTCCACATAAATCTGCTAAAGAAATATTTGGAAAGACCGGTGCCATCCTCCGAGCATCTCCTGGCTGTCGCCATAGCAACGGAAGACGAGGAAGATGATGATGGTTGCATGGAGTATCCATTGCAACCCACAGAATCCTTTAAAGATGTCAAGTTCGGCGACAATCTCTCACCAGAACAGTACAGTGCAGTCTTAACGGATGTACCTGGTCGAACAAATCTCATTGAATTTGATATGAAATTAACAAACGAGACCCCTGTTCAAACCAGAGTTTACCCCATCCCGTGCGCTAAAGCTGATGCACTTCGCGGAGAAATAGACAACCTGCGTCAGGCAGGAATTATCAGTGAGTCTACATCTCCTTACAGCTCGAGCGTAGTGCTGTTGCAGAAGCCCAATAAGGAAGTTCGGCTGTGCATTGATTACAGGTTGCTAAACGCTGTAACGGAATTCCAGCCCGAACCTCTCCAAACTGTTTCTGAGTTGTTCACCAAGCTCAGCAAAGCTAAGATCTTCTCCAAGATTGACCTCAGTAAAGGTTATTATCAAATACCAGTCAAGGAGGAAATTAAACCTTTGTTAGCTTTCAGCACTAGTGAAGGACATTACACATTTAACGTGATGCCGTTCGGTTTGCATAACGCACCAGGAGTGTTCACCAGGATGATGAGGAAGCTTCTACAACCTTTGCAAAGTCCCCATATCCATAATTTCATGGATGACATCTTAATTGCATCGGAAACCTATGAAGAACATATTGCTACGGTTGCTATGCTCCTCAGGAGACTACAGGAAACGGGTCTCACAGCCAGACCTAGCAAATGTCTCATCGGGTTTGAACAGTTAGACTTCCTGGGGCACACTATTTCTCACGGATGCAGTTGGCCTATTAAGAAGAACGTGGAGAAAATAGCTGCAGCAAAAAGACCCCGAACGAAGAAAGACGTACGTTCCTTCATATCGCTATGTGCATACTATCAGAAGTACATCCAGAACTTCAACGGACTGACGGCACCTCTGACTGACCTCACAAAGAAAGGTTGTCCTGATAAGGTCATATGGGATCAAAAGTGCGAACACGCGTATAGCACTTTGAAAGGACAGTTGTCTGCATACCCCATTTTGAGATTGCCTGACCTCAAGAAACCTTTTGTACTGAGAGTCGACGCGTCAGGTCAGGGCATCGGGTCAACACTGCTTCAGGCCGATGACAGTGACCTGAACATGCTATTTCCAGTTGCCTACGGCAGTCGGAAATTAAATAAAGCGGAACGGAACTACAGCGTAGTTGAAAGGGAATGTCTTGCTCTGATTGACGGTATCAGACGCCATCATGAGTTTCTTTATGGTACATCTTTCACGGTGCAAACAGACCACGCTCCGTTAGCATTTCTTGGTGCCAATAAAGAATTTAACGCAAGGATCATGCGTTGGGCGCTTCTTTTAAGCGTTTATTCTTTCAAAGTGGAATATATTCCGGGAAGACAGAATGTCGGGGCTGATTTCCTGAGTAGAAACTGGTCTACAGAGGAAGAAGAGCAAACTGAAGATACCACTCATCCTAAAATCACCAATCAGGTCACCTCCATTGTCAAAAATGAAAACATGAAAAATGGTTTCATGTCTAAAAGTGGGGACGATTGTGACGTACGTCTAGTTTGACAAGTGAATTTTCCCTGATATGATGGATGATTTAAAGGGACCCTTGGCTTTTCATAACATTAGAACCCCTGAACATTTGTTGTAACTTTTCGTTTGCCAGAACTCATTCCACCGGGACTCATTTAGTAGGCGGCACGAGATCTAAGAGACAGACCGAGGGATCTTAGGGGAGACTATCGGCGCTATCAAAGACAGTAGTTTTCCCTGATACGAGACGCAGTTGCTTGCCGCTAATTTCGCGTCTCGGTGTCAATCGAGGAACCGAGCGAACGGGGAAAGCGAAACGGGCAGCAGCGAGCGGATACGAAGACCAGGGGGCGGCTTTTTCTCTTGATTTGGCGGTCAGATCCCCAAAAGTTCGTGAGATCAAATAAGTTGTCAAGTTTATCATGTCCCACTCAACTTACATTTCATTTTAGCTAAATAGACCATGAAGAACTAGACACGTTATCACTCGCTGGCCAGACCTTTACAGAAGCACTAGCTTTATTGAAATCTTGTTATAGATTTTCCCCTGGATTTTATATATATTTGCAGTGATTTCTAATTCTGTGCAAAGCGGTAAAATATATATTGTGTAAAGTGATCAGTGGTCTAGTCATTCTATTTCAAGGGATTTTGTGTTAATTTAAATCTATTTAATTAAACCATCTCAAGAGTTCCAGTTTTAAATATAATGATCTATCTATTATATTATTTCAAAAGATAATAGATGCTTAAATTAACTTTTAAAGTCGCGAAGGAATTTATAATTAATAAATTCAGTTAAGTCCTAGTTTTATAGATGTGGGTTTTTAACCACTAGAATTCGCGCAGTGTTTATTAAATACATAATTAAATACTCGAGTGTATTATAGGCTTAACGGGAAATTCATCGCGCTTTAGAAGGTTATTTGTTTTCGGTATATTACATGTCTTTTTTTTCTTTCATACAGAGTGATCGTAACCTGTGCGATCCCAGCATTAAGAAAGCAATAAAGAAATCAATCTAAGCAAAGCAAAGCATAAACAGTGTGTAGAGTTCCCCTGACGCAGAACTTGTTGAGACTGTGTAAATTTTTAATCTTTGAGGCGATTCTATGTTTGGAATTCCGCTATCTAACTTATAGCAAAGAAAGCACACCCAAAGACAAATTTAACGCACCATCAAACAACTTAAGTCGTAACGGGAAGAAGAACACTGGCCCGAGCTTTGTTAGTTTACTGACACAGAGAGATAATTCATAATTTCCTGAACAGTGATGTGACTAATTTTCTCACTGGACTTAAACCATACCTCACGGATAAAGTGTACCAGCACGCGTAAGAATTTTATTATCAGCGGCATAGTCAAATAGACCACACCATCCTCACCCCGGTATCAGAGACCGTGCCCTCCCATAGAAACTGTTATTAAGAAAAGAGACACATCTACAGATTCATTTTCCAGCGATTACGGGACCCTTTTATGTGCTGACCGCCTACCCGATAATCTGGGGCTAGAACTTGAACAAACACTCATACATTTAGTTGAGGTGTAACTGCTGTTGTGTTATTCTATGGAGTGCAAGATTTTTTCACAATCGGTACGTGAGAGCAAGATGAGTGAAAGCCTTTGCTAGCGCGTGTATGAATGACAGGAAATTAATTCTTTTGTGTGACCATTTTGTTAACTTGCTTACCTGGTAACATATATCTTTTCTGTATACCCTACATTGTTCCTTTAAGTGGGATAGTTGATAATTTGTTAACTCTGTTTAAAACCACCTCCTTTCCATTTGCTTAGTAAAGGGAAGAACAGCTGGGAAGAACAAGTTTTTTTTTCTATCACTTATACCTAACTTGGTAACACCTCTTTCAGAGTAATTAACTTTACTGTTAGGTTAACGTACCCGTGTTCCTGATATTATCTATCTCTGGACGGGGTTTGTCTTTGTCTAATGAGCTGGAAGGGCTTAGTCGATACCAATCTTCTTCACCCCCTCCCAAACTTGTTATTTGCATTTGTGTACTTATGATAATTTATGTAATATCTTATATTTTTAGTGATTGATGTTTAAAGTAATAAAATCACATAAACTCATTTAGTTCTGTGTGTTGGATATACCCAAAGCCCAAATTTCCCCCTATTCGTTTAATATAGTTTGTATCAACGTCGTGTGTGTGTTTGAAAACACCGAATCGGTGAGCGCGCAGATGCGAGTCTGGAAAACTGGCAAGTAATTGTTTGACCAGGAGAGTGAAAGAGAAGATTGAGAGAAACGATTTGTCGTAAATAAGTCTGTCTTTACTCTCCTCCAGCACGCTGTGAAGTAACTATTAAATCTCTACATTTTCTATCACTGAGCTTTCCATCATCATTTTCCACTCTAAACCGGACCACTATTTCTACGACTCTTTTCTCTCAAAATAAATTTACGACAATAACTAGCCAGTTTTGGGATTATTTTTTGCCTTGTAAACGGGGACTTTGTTCTGTCTCTTTCGTACAAGTCTGTACAAGGTGTGTGACGATGAACGTCATATACGTATATATCTAAATACGTTTTCGCAGGAAGATTTCACACATCACAAAATCTCGACGTATCTGTGACAGTACGAAGACGATGTGTGAAGAGGAATAAGAATTCGTGTGTAATGTTGTCGATAACTCTCTCTGGCCTAATTTTACACGCGTTCCGCAGTCACAGAAAAACTCTCTTGGTGACAGATGTCCCACTTGTATTAATGAAACCCTATCAGGTAGCAAATGAAT
Source organism: Oreohelix idahoensis (assembly GCA_024509875.1). Taxonomy (NCBI): domain Eukaryota; kingdom Metazoa; phylum Mollusca; class Gastropoda; order Stylommatophora; family Oreohelicidae; genus Oreohelix; species Oreohelix idahoensis. Next base: position 9,551 of record JAMPIV010020127.1, on the reverse strand, counting down.
CATACAGCAAACAATGTTGACCACAAGTTTACTTTGTAGGTAATTCATATGCAACACGTAATAACAAGCTATTTAGGTACTCTTTACGTAACATCATATAACCCAGCAAAGGCTGCTGAACTCTCTGAAATAAAATGAAACAAAATAAACTAGCATCGTACTAATGGACAAACATCATCTACGTAATAATACATACATATGTGTGAAAATATGCAAGTACATGCTCTTGTATGTCCATGGGTGTGTGTGTGTGTGTGTATGTTGTGTGTGGTGTTTCACATGTGTGAAAATATGCTAGTAGATGCGCTTAAATGAACATGTGTGTGTGTGTGTGTGTGTTGTGTTTGTATGTATGTGTAATCAACAACAAACATATCTCAGTCAACAACAATGCCTTCATACTCCTGCTAATTACTAACTACATCATCACGCGAGAGAAAACTTAAATGAAACACTTCTATCTATGATGAAATATTCCAGACAGCGCATTGGTCTAAATGACATCAATTTATCAGTATGTGAGAGGTCTAGCTGCTCTATAGAACAAGCAGATATGTACTCTATTCTTACAGCTCTATATTAAATGTAATAGGCATAGGCTACTCACGGAGCCAGAGGGTACGCTAATCTTCCTCTCACAAAAATCACTGATGTAAAATTAACCACATATACGGCTCACACGAATGCAATATAACTATTACTTAACACTACACAAATAATAATAATGGTAATAAGTACACACTTGTATACAGCGCGGTGCGACACTAGAATTCCTCTTATAAATGCACTTAGTACTTGACACATTTAACACACAGTCTCACGGTTGAAAATAGCGATGGGATGTACGTGAAATTACACTAGACAACACGTACATCGCAAATCAGCTTGTATCAAACTATAGATAGACAAACGCTAAAAAAAGCATTAACTTCTAAACCTGAAACGTCTAATATTACTAAATCTAAAGTATTATAAAAATGTACTCAAATGCAAGTATATCTCTATGTTGTTAGTTCTCTTAGCACAGACGCAGCATATGCGATATTAAATCCTCTACCTCACTGGTGTATCGTACTGAAGATGCATACCGCACACGAAGACGATCTGGCTTCTTGTCAACTCTGACTCGACTCTCTCACTGTTTCAGTCTAAATCTACATATCCACTCCTGTACAACATGATAGCCACGTCAAAATGTCAGGCAACGCTCTGCCCAACCCTCTAGGGAGCAAATCAGGAGTCTTATACTCAGTTTGGATGACATGAGATCACATCTTGGTAAAGATTATCTTCCTAATCGTCTACAACTCGAGGTCCGCACACTAGAGGTAACATTCCCACGATTTATGTTGCCCGAGTCACAATTCTTACAGTTTTGTGCTCAGAAGATGTGTTATTAGACAGCGCCAGGATGTCTAACAACCGAGGGCTGTCTCCCATTACATCTTCCGCGTCTCACACGTTTGTCTTCTTCACGGATGGCAAAGGTGTGTTTCGTTTAGATCGCCCATTCCCGTGTGAAAATGCCAGCATGAGCACAAATATACACCGTAGACCAGATAGAAAATTAATTACGCCGTCTAAAATTACATCTTTCTGGCCACACTGTCACATATCCATTAAAGCCATCCTGCCTATAACCATTTCTTACTACTTTGCGAGCGCAATCTTGGTGACATAATCGATTACAAGCATAATTTTTGTCATCTTTGTTATCATTGCGTTACAAACACTGCCACGTTAAGTCCGCCCATGCCTTAAACACTGAAAATATGATGGTGCCTATATACCACGTGGTCTGTCTTTGTTTCCTTAAGCCATTTTCTTAATTGGTCTATAGCGATGCTGTCTACGACACATAAAATTGGTTATTATGATTTCATAATTTCTCTTGTTGCTATCATGTCTGCCTCCCAGTAGGTATCAGAGTATCAATTTATTATCAACTATTATATGACTTTGTATCCCTAGTGTGCTATTGTCATAAGCACGTGCTTACTGTGTTCAATCACAAACACTTTATACAGCACCACTCAACAGCAAAAGAATACATGCACATTCTTGATCTTGTGGCAGTAAATTGATGCTGCGTGTGAGCGACACTCTTAGACGTGCTAGTTCTAGTTAAACAACAACATAAATAATAACAACAACAGCATTAATAACAACAACAGCAATAATAACAACAACTAGGCTTATCCGGCGTTTGTCACAAAGCAAACCTTATTTTGGAATTCCCAAGATAAGAACGAAGACCAAAACTTGTTCTTGAATTCCCGATATAAGAGTGAAGACCAAAACTTGTTCTTGAATTCCCGAGGTAAGAGTGAAGACCAAAACTTGTTCTTGAATTCCCAAGATAAGAGTGAAGACCAAAACTTGTTCTTGAATTCCCGATATAAGAGTGAAGACCAAAACTTGTTCTTGAATTCCCGAGGTAAGAGTGAAGACCAAAACTTGTTCTTGAATTCCCAAGATAAGAGTGAAGACCAAAACTTGTTCTTGAACTCCCGAGGTAAGGGTGAAGACCAAAACTTGTTCTTGAATTCCCGAAGTAAGGGTGAAGACCAACACTTGTTCTTGAATTCCCAAGATAAGAGTGAAGACCAAAACTTGTTCTTGAATTCCCGAGGTAAGGGTGAAGACCAAAACTTGTTCTTGAATTCCCGAAGTAAGGGTGAAGACCAACACTTGTTCTTCAATTCCCGAGGTAAGGGTGAAACCAAAACTTGTTCTTGAATTCCCGAGGTAAGGGTGAAGACCAAAGCTTGTTCTTGAATTCCCGAAGTAAGGGTGAAGACCAAAACTTGTTCTTGAATTCCCAAGATAAGAGTGAAGACCAAAACTTGTTCTTGAATTCCCGAGGTAAGGGTGAAGACCAAAACTTGTTCTTGAATTCCCGAAGTAAGGGTGAAGACCAACACTTGTTCTTCAATTCCCGAGGTAAGGGTGAAGACCAAAACTTGATCTTGAATTCACGAGGTAAGGATGAAGACCAACACTTGTCCTGGAGTTCCCAGGGTAAAAGTGAAGACCAAAACTTTCCCTGGAGTTTCCACAGTAAGAATGAAGACCGAAAACCTGTTACGAAATTCCCATTGTAAGAATGAAGACCAAAACATGATCTAGAATTCCAGTTGTAAGAATGAAGACCAAAACTTACTTATTACTTACTTAGTTGTTCCTTTTCTACCGTGAGGTGTAGAGGTTTGGAAGAGAGAGCGCCAGACTATCCTATCGGCTGCCTTCCTCCTGGCCTGGTTCCATTCTAGTCCTCGGTCCTTCAAAGATTGTCTAATGTTGTCCTTCCAGCGGACTCTGGATCGTCTTGGGGGTCTGGATCCCTGGCTCTTTGTTTCCCATGCTTGTCGTGGTAGCCGATCTTCTCCCATTCTGCAGACATGGCCAAACCATCTTAGTTGGGACTGTTCTACTTGGGTCTGCAGGGGGTGACATTTTAAGCCTTGACGTATCTTCTGGTTGCGGACCATTCTCTTCTTGTTACTTCAACCACCTTCCTCAGATATCTCATTCCTGAGGTTTGGATCTGGCTTTTGTGGGTTGTAGTCATTGCGCATGACTCGCATCCATATGTCAAGACTGGGACATAGGTGGAGCGGTATACAGCCATCTTCGTTTTCTTACCAACCTCTCTCTTGCTGAGGAATCCTCGATTTATGGCCTCAAAAAGTCTCCCAGCTGCTGCTTTTCGAGTGGCCAACTCTTCTTTGATGCCTCACTTTCGGTCTATAATAGCTCCGAGGTATTTAAAGTGGTCGACCTGCTCCAGGACCTGTTCTCCCAGCTTAATCTGATGTCTTCTTTCTTCTCGTGATATCAATATGGATTTTGTTTTAGAGCTACTTATGACCATCCCTCTCTTCTCCAGCTCTTCCTTCTAGACTTGCAGGTTGGATTGGAGATGTGCCTCTGATTTAGCAATCAGGGCAACATCATCAGCAAATGCCTGCTCTGAAATACATACCTGTCTCATTGTCGTGAAATTCTACATCCACATATATAAATTAAAAGGTACATGTAAAGCCTAACACATAAATTCAATAAAAGGAAAGAGAAATGGTTAAAGACCCGTGCTTTCCAATAGCGTACGCCTGTGTTAATAGAACGTCATGCTAGTTGAACAATAAAAACCCATGTTTTATGCTTCGTCTGCATATTCTCACGCTTTCACGTTGATAGTAAAGCCTACTGCATCAATACCCGCTTTCTACAATAAAACGTGCACTGTATTTCTAAGAAAACCTTGAGCTAGGCACACTGCGTAATGACCTAAATTAATACTTCCATTAATTTCGTTTTTATACACTACGTTAACATAAACGGAAGGACAGATGGAATTAGGATAGAGAGAGTGAGGGCTGAAAGCAGGAACGCATGCAACACTAACACGCGTCTCGCGATACACAATTAATGCCACCCTCCCCGCGTAAGGCCAGAAGCACTAACTTTTTTCAAATCGACAGTGATAAAAAACACTACCCATACGAGAGTTAGGTTTAAAAACCTGTAAAATGCTTATAAGGAAACATGACATTATACTGTTTTATGTCTGAAAGCCTGACAGTACCCAGACACCACATCGTATCGAAGTGAACGGGAGGTAGAAGAAAATGCATATTTTGAACGCAGCCACTTAGCCCCATTAAATTTATATATTTGGGTTCCTTAGGACTTGCTGACAAAGAATATATTAAGTGTTACGCAAATAGTCTAGGAATTAACAAATTATAGCCAAAAGAAAATAGTGAGGGTGTCGGACAGCATCAAATCAGAATCGCACAGTGGCATGTTTTGAAACCACCATTTTACGGGAAATAGGCCACCATGTTAAATCCTATTTGATTGGCGGGAATGATATGTAAGGCTAAACACGATTAGTCGTACTACAAATACTAATTTTTTGTTGTTAGGGGAAACGGTAGTAGGAGTACTTTTTTGAAAAGCTGTGTAAACATGGCCCGATTGGTTAGACCCGTTAATATAGTCAATTAGGAGCGTCAGTTCAGTGCCACAGTTTGAAATAAACTTACTAAGAAACAGTGCGTTGAGTTCCAGTGCATATTTTTCTAAATAAAAGCCTGGGATAGCGGCAGATCGGATTTTGTGCCATATTCATCGCCAGTCAACGTATTTGTTTATTATTTCCAAAGAATTGTGGTAAGCTTGACATATTGATATCTTTTTAATGAAAATTGAATGTGAATTGATAATTTATGTATCTATATGTGTGTGGTTCAGTGGCAAACATGAGGCAAGGCCTAGATATTGCTCCAACCTGAACAGGAGGTTTCGGAGAAAAGTAAAACTACATGGAATTGCCAAACAGTACACTGACACCTATCTTATTGACTAGAACGAACTACTGCTGGAATTGCAGAGGCGTAGTAACCATTAGGGAGGAGTATACTGGTGTAAATTGTTTCAGATGAAGTTAGCAGTTGGCCTACCGCTCTGAACTCAGTGTTTGTTTTGTATTGTGTTCAGTCTGGAAATAGATTATAAATTAGTTCTGAAATAGGAGGTATAACCTTCTTGTTTCCGGGACCGTGGTCCTAAGTTATTGAAGCAGCACCTGGTCTGAGTTTTGCTGAATCCAGAGGCTGACAGCATACTCCTTGGTCCAGATAGCGACCAGTGAGGTATCTCCAGAACACAGTGAAGCAATCGAGCAGAGGAGTCTTTTCCTGCCGCCATCACGAAAGATAAGCTTCTGTGGCCAGAGGAGCTCAACATTATGTGCCCCCCCTCTAAAATTGACATTATATTAAACACCGAGGGACAATAAATTGTTTCAAATGACAGGAACTGTGAACTTTTCCCAATACTATTTCCAAGATAATCAAACACTTGAAGTCATGATGACAAACAACAACCTAGCTTGAAAAACAAAACCAGTATTACCTCATATTACTACTTCACAACTTACACACATAGGATAAGAATAGTAAAATATGTCAATACAAAGATTATATTTATAAACTGTGTACATACTACTTGTAATTACATTTGATTGTGATTCCTGGTTCACTGTGTAGTTGAATCAGGATATCCATTATTGAAAGGAGTTATTACATATATATTTGAAACTTTACACTTGACTCATTTAAGATAGTCTTATAGAGTGTTATATGTGTGTGAGTGTCACAGTGTTGTAAAGTGTTGTGGAATAAAATAAATTGTTTATCTGTCTGTTGTTGTTGTGACTTACACTACATCATTCTCATAACCCTAGACATTTAACGTAGTCATCACAATATTCCAGAATAATTCTGACTGAGGTATAAATGTGGTAGCAAGTAAGGTCATCTGTAATACACCACACTTATTAGATACAGATACCTTCACAGCTGATCTCAGTCAGTACACTAAGTCCCCTATAAATATTTATAACATCCCACTTCACCACATATATTGGGGTCTCGCTCCCGGGATATTGAACTTTCTCCTATTATATATATTGGGAATAATAAGAATTAAAAGGTATCCTTGGGTGGAATTAAATAAGGTTGAGCTCTCAGTGCCTGTGGTTGTCCTTAGATAATTAATTACAGATTGTATTGTTTAGTTAGATATTGTTTACATATACCTGTTAGAAAATGGCGGACCTGGCCAAATTTCGATCTGCTGCTGTGCAGGCTGCTAAAGAGTTAGGAATGGACGGGCAAATTATGATTGCTTATGTCACTGCTGAATGTGACAAATATATTCAACGGGAAGAAAGAAGATTAGAAAAAGAGGCCGAAAGAAAGTTAGAGGCTGAAAAGGAAATTAAGAAGTTACAATTTGAGGCTGAGGCTGAGACTAAGAGGCTGCAGGCTGAGGCTGAGACTAAGAGGCTGCAGATTGAGGCTGACAAAGAGGCTAAGAAATTGGAGGCAGAAAGGGAAGACAAGAGATTAGCTGCAGAGAGGGAAGCAGAGGATAAGAGATTACAAAGGGAACATGAATTACGACTAAGGGAGTTTGAGTTTCAAGGCCATGCTCCTGAAAATAGTGCCAGTCCCTTTACCTCCGATGCTACTGCTAGTCAGGGAGCCTCAACCTCAGCTATGAACTTTCATTTAGATCATTTTGTTGAGAAAGACGATGATATTGAGAGCTATCTAAATATATATGAACTATTAGCTACCACGTATGGGTTAGAGAGAGAAAGGTGGAGCTTAAAGTTATCTCAAGGGCTTCGTGGGGCAGCTTATGAAGTTTTTGCCAAAATGAGCAGAAGTGATCAAGAAAATTATGACATGCTAAAGCAGGCTCTTTTGTTAAGATATGAAAAGAACGCAGAATTTTATAGGAAAAAAATTAGGAATGCTAAACTACTGTCAGGTGAAACCTATCACCAGTTCTCTGCACGGTTAGAGACATACTTGGAGAAATGGACTTCTCTGGGGAAAACCCAAGATCTTAAGGAAATGGTCCTTATAGAACAATTAAGAGAGTCCATGGCTCCAGACCTGAGAAAGTTTCTCATGGAACAAGGTGCAGAGAGGCTGGGTGAGTTGCTAAATGTTGCTGAAAGGTATCAAGCAGCTCAAGCAGAGGTATCAGGTAATAGGAAGAGGCAGGTAGACAATTATCAGGCACCACAAAACTTTAATGAATTTGATCATAGAGATCAAAACAAAGGTAAGCACCAGTTTGATAGGCCACGAAATGACTATAAAAATAAAACCCCACAATTCAATGAAAGGAAATATGATAACAGGAAACCCTTCAGACAGGAAGGAAAATATTGTCAAATATGCAGGATGCATAATCTAAATACTAGTGAATGTGGTAGGAAAGTTCCTCCATATCACGCGGCATGCATGATAACAGTGGACAAGGGGAAGAAGAAACTGACAGAGAATCATATAAATCTTCAACATCCCCCCATCTGTGAAGAAGTGACATGTAATGGGGCCAAGGTTAGGTGCCTTTACGATTCAGGTTTAGAATAGGACTCAGTTGTGAGTGCAACCCTAGTGCACCTTGAACAGTATACCACAGAGAAAGTGGAGATACAAGCGGCCGTAAAGGGAATATCCACCATGACGCTTCCCGTAGCCGAGATCAATGTAGAGACAAGGTACGTGGAAGGAGTGATTAGAGCAGCCGTGTGTGACGACCCTAATTACCCGCTGGTGTTAGGAAGTAAATATGTTTTTCTAGGAAGCCCTGTAAAACCCGTGGTAATGGCCACGCTTCAGGTCAGGTCGACCCCTAGTAGAACGGAGGAGGAACCACCGCTAGTTTATTCTCATAAGCAGATGAGAAATGCCCAGGCAAAAGATAAAACATTAAAACCTTGCTTTGGTAAATTGCCAACAAGCCATGCACACCCTAAGAAAGGACAATTTTATTTGAAGGAAGGACTGCTCTTCAGGAAAGCTAGAGCAGGATCCAAAGAACAGGGACAATTGGTATTGCCAACCCCTACAGGGAAAAAGTGATGGCACAAGCTCATGTTGTACCAGACGGTGGACACCAGAGAAATGGGACTACCCGTCAAAGGACATCAGCAAAGTTCTACTGGCCCCAAGTAGCTGCTGATATTGCACAATTTGTGGGGGCCTGTGAAAAATGTAGCAAGGTACAGTCCCCAAGTTGGGAAAATCATAATCAGATGCCAGCCAAGCATTCTGAAACATATGGGCCTAACATTAACAAGGAAAATAACAATAATAAGGTTGACATAGAGGATAGGTATCCACCTTCCCCCCAACAGTGTTCACCAAAAATATTTAGATTCGCAACTCTGAGAAGGGCATCCAGAGAAAATAGAAACTCAGACCAGTCAACCCAGGAACAGTTTGAAGCCGCATTTAGGGAGCTGGCTGACATTGACATTGAAGATGATCCGCCTAAGTTAAAACCGAAACAAATTGTTAACATAAGAACAGTGGGCAGTGGACGAGTGAGCAATTCGGAAAATGCTCACAGCGCTTCACACTATGGCTATTAACTTAGCATTAAAAGGGCACGGTGACACTGGTAGTCACCCGACTCTACACCGTCGAAGGGAAAGTATTGTTCGGACCCTGGATGGAGATAACCCACACATCTTATAGCAATGCTAAGGACGAATTGATTTCTGATGCAGAAACTCATTTCCCCACATATTATCTTAATTCACCAGATTGTCGGTAGGCGGAACTATAGTTGGTGAATATGGCCTCCATTGGAGTGGCACATTATAGAACATTATAAATATATTATTAGAAGGGTGTTTCCACATTCAATCACGCCTGAGATCAGACCAAAGTGTTGGCTGTGAACATTTCGGAGGAGCAGAGTGTCTCCATGGTTGCCTTTTGAATTGAGGATAGTCCAAGTGTTTATTAAGGCTGATAAGAAATTATTGGATCCCTTACACAACTCAGATCGCACTATATAGATCAACTCCTCATAACGTACAATTTGAGGAACATCTAATCTTCTCTGGACATGTCGTTGAGCAGACTCAGAGAAAAGAAATGGTGAATATTGATTGCTAAGCAGTAGTAAGACAAGCCGTAACACTTGCAGCTGTACAGTAACATATCTGAAAT